>JASEVX010000005.1:3242790-3623270 GCA_031761405.1 Serripes groenlandicus
TTCACCTGACATGCATCCATCCACCATCCAATCCATCTATCTCGAAGAATAGGCACGCCAAAACGAGGGTGGGAGCCACTCTGTCGGCCCAACTCCGGATGGGTTTTGCATCCGGCTGCGATACATCCGGGTGTGGAATCCGGCTAGCGTGTCTGGGAGCCAGAGTGTGTCACTTTCACCTGACATATGCCAGGATGCCAGTTAAACTCTCTAATATCGAGCAATATACAGCCAGAGTTAGCCCTAGTTGGGCTGCGAAACTGCCAAATTTATATGAACATTGCAGCCAGCTGCGATAAATCCGGGTGGAATCCGGCTAGTGCAACTCGGATCCAGGAGTGAGGCACTTTCACCTGACACATGTCACGATGCCAGTAAAGCCCTCTAATTCGAACAGGACGGGTGCAAAGTCGGGAATTTGTCGGGAAATCCCAACTCCGGCTGTGCATGACAGCCGCTGACGGAACTTGGCGAAACAGGATTTCATGCAACAGGAAGTCAGTTTTAGGCGCTTTCACCTGATATGTATCAATCCACCGTCCAATCCATCTATCTCGAACAATAGGCACGCCAAAACGAGGGTGAGAGCCACTCTGTCGGCCCAACTCCGGCTGTTCCGGCTGGTTAATACAGTCGGTGTACACGGAGTTGCAGCTGTTCCGGCTGGTTTATACAGCCGGAGTAGCCGGAGTTCCGCCTGTCGGCTGGTTAATACATCAGCGTTGACGGAGTTCCGCTGTTCCGGATGGTTAATACAGCCGGAGTTCCAGCTGTTCCGGCTGGTTAATACAGCTATTCCGGCTACTCGGCTAACTTCACGCACATGCTATAATATCAAACCACACAGGTTCGAGGAAATTGGATAAATTTGAAATAAGACCTCTCTCTAAACGATTACTATAAGAAAAGCCGAATCTAAATACATGCAACTCATTTCCTTCAATATAGTATATGTAGATTGAATTTATTTTCGGATTTGTTCCTAAGTTTGTAAGAAATCGATGCACCCGGCGGCATTCAAATAATCATATGGTTGCGTAGAATTATTGTTCGTGTAGAACAGGAAATAAGACTCCAACACCATGTCATACATTTACTTTCAGCACGACCCTAACATCTTGTTCAAGCCCCGTGCTTTATTATGACGCTGTCACACTATTGTGTATTGTACTAGCGTATACCAGTGTATGAAAAGTACCATGTATACGCTGGTATACGCTGACATACGCTAGGCGTACATTAGACATAAGTTGTATACATTTCAATCACGGTCGCATAAGCTGGCATACGCTAGCATATGGCGAGGCAGTACATTTTTTTAAGAATGCCTAAAACAGTGTGCGTATTCGGACGTTTGGAGAGAGAGAGAGAGAAGAGTGAGTGAGAGAGAGAGAGAGAGAAAGACGAGAGAGAGAGAGAGAGAGAGAGAGCAGAGAGAGAGAGAGAGAGAGAGAGAGCGAGAGAGAGAGGGAGAGAGAGAGAGAGAGAGAGAGAGAGAGAGAGAGAGAGAGAGAGAGAGAGAGAGAGAGAGAGAGAGAGAGAGAGAGAGAGAAAGAGAGGAGAGAGAGAGAGGAGAGAGAGAGAGGAGAGAGAGAGAGAGAGAGAGAGAGAGAGAAGAGAGAGAGAGAGAGAGAGAGAGAGAGAGAGAGAGAGAGAGAGAGAGTGTGTAATTATTACTCTATATTTATCTCAGAATTATGATTTTTATATTTCAAGACAACCTTTGAACAGTGAGAGAGGAAGAGAGAGAGAGAGAGAGAGTGAAGAGAGAGAGAGAGAGAGAGAGAGAGAGAGAGAGAGAGAGGGAGGGAGAGAGAGAGAGAGAGAGAGAGAGAGAGAGAGAGAGAGAGAGAGAGAGAGAGAGAGAGAGAGAGGAGAGAGAGAGAGAGAGAGAGAGAGAGAGGCAGAGAGAGAGAGAGAGAGAAGAGAGAGAGAGAGAGAGAGAGAGAGAGAGAGAGAGACGAGAGAGACGAGAGAGAGAGAGAGAGAGAGCTGCACTTAAATAGTCCTAGTATTTTTTCGATATTAAAATGACTTCTACGTGTTATTTCAATACAGTGAAGTCATAATTATACTATCAAATCATCATAGATAATCAATTTTCTAGAAAATATCAAATTAACAGTACGCGCATATATATTTCATTTGTCGGCAGGTACGTATAAGGCACGAGTATGAATTTTAGTCGTATGACCATTCACTAGAAGTCGACCCCACGCTATATAGAACAATGTTAATCTCACAAATATGCCACTACGCAGAGCTCAGTGAAATAGTCAGTGTGCATTTTAAAACGCTCGCATCGCCGTTGTTTTTCCTTTTTCCAACATGATAACGATGATCAAAGGGGCTTTCTAATTATAGATCATGGTTTACATACGCGCGCATTCAGTTAGCTTAATATATATACGAAAGTAACGCTCCTACGTTGTATCAAAGTACGTGGTGTAATGGATAGCGTGTAGAACTACTAAACATGGACTATTTATGGACGCGAGTTCGAGTCCCAATAGAACTGTTCTTTTTTTAATTCTTATTTTATGCAATTTGTTAAACATTATAGATTTATAATAATTAATTCACTTACATGAAACATCCTGGATCCGCCCCTGGTGACGAAAACAAATCGAACTAACAATGTAAATCTCACAAATATGCCATGGGTGTTTTGACAGACTTTACGCAGAGCTCAGTGAAAGAATTAGTGTGCATGTTAAACGCTCGCATCGCCGTTTAAATGCTACATTTACTAAAACTGTCAACTGATAAAAAAAATCTCTGGACAAAAATATTAATAATAATAAAATAGACTAAATTGTGCAATAGCATGATCAATTGCATTCATAAATTAGATTTTACAATACATGTTCAAAATAATTCGTTACCAGTACTTTCTGTACTTTGATTATATTTCAAGACAACCTTTGAACAGTTTTAAAACTTGACTATACTATCTATAATATATGTATGTCTACCTTTAAAGACAATTCTAGTATTACTTTCTGAAATTGTGATTTCAAATTGTAAAAAGTAAACCGCTAAACGTACCCGATTTGACACATATTCTTCTTTTCCTTTGGCGTCAACGGATAATGAAATGTTGGCCAGACGATAATATTTATGGAGACAATACGAATCGTCTTCACTACTTTGCTTCAATCTATATTCATAGATAGAAAAATAATTCATCGCGTGGATAAGAATGGGGTCGGCAGATTTCTGGTCAGTCTGGGTTCTGTCTTTTATCTCTTATTAGTTTCTATTTAACCATTTCTTACATTCAGACGAATTTTGATGCATTTGCAGCAGACGACTTTTTAAAACTTTGAGACGAAAGGAGAAATTGCTCATTATGTGCAATTCGTCATTTTGCCACAATGCTTTACATTTTTAAAATAATTAAACTTTCATTTGTAGAGATTTTTCTTTTATTATTGACGTCGCGTGGAAGCGCGGCGTCAGTATGGGATAGGTTTTAATTTTGTACCATGGGGTGACGTAATCGAAAAGGGAGCAACCAACACATATTATTGTAAAGAAAAACTCTGTAATATGTTTGAAAAAACAGCCTTTATGATTGAATAAATTGTATTAACTGATTTAAGAAACAACAAGATACAAAATATGTATATCTTTTACCGTTGTTACAAAACTTTAGACAAATTTAAATTGTTTTTAATAACTGTTCCCCAACTAACTAGGCCAAGCTTTTTGTATGACTTGGTTTACGGATTTCACTAGGCTACGCTTTTTAAATTGTTTGGTTAACTGCTCTGACGAGCTCAGAAAAAAGATTCGGGTGATGTTTTTTCCTATTTATTTTTGTTGTATAACTTACCTTAAAACATTCCCCCCCATACAGTTGTTCATTCAGACCATTGTATTCTTGCTATATGGTGATTATACATGAGAACCTTTTCTTTTAATTTCATAAATGCTTAATTTTGATATTAAATATCTTTAAACTTGTTAGAATTATTTGTATTTTTTATTTATATACTCTCGTTTTTTGTTATCATACTTCTGCTCAACTGGAATGAGAATAGACTTCCCTCTCTCCTTCCAAAGCTTGTGTCACACTTAATTTATAACTAGAGGCATTAACACTTAAGTTAATATCTGTTAATATTTCAGTATCTATGTGTTTTGGTTATCTAATTGATCTAGTTAGAGCAGATTTAAAATTAAGAAACTTCAGCTTGTATGACACTTTATTGTTGCAGTCAATGTTAAGCAAACGGTAAACCAAATGATTTAAAGACTTAACTTGTCATTTCACGACTAAACTTTACATGCTGAATATCACATAGATCGTAGCATATAAAGTGTATAATCCCTACGTCAAAATGGACCCCCTTTGCTCTTTATAACATTTTATTATAGACTATGGTATCCAGGTGAGCAATAAATGAACATCTTGGCCTTCTTGTTCAAAATAGTTACAGCTTGTCCTTTTGCACAGGTTATTTAAATATATTGAACTGCATCTGCTTCCCTTTAAGTCATGCTTTAAAATCGTGCGCGGCGTCTTTGATGCTTAGCATCAAAATTCGTCTTGTTATAGTTTTGCCTGAATGTTTTCAAAGTCGTCTGGTGCGAATTAGTTGGTTTGTTTTGACCGTATCGTTAAACAAAAATGCTGTATGTATCCGTATTTAAGTTATTTTATAAGGCTTTTATGCGTCTCTTCGAACGACATCTGACCTGCCTTCCGTGTAGACGTCTGGTGACGGTAGCGTGCATGATCTCCATTTATACGAGATATGTTGCAATAAAATCACGCGCATCGCGCCAATGTCACGGGGAGGGGTTCCCTAAAATCTCCGAAATATTAAATCTTAATTTATCGAAATTGTGATTTAATAATACATTCCACTTTAAAAAGTATTAAGTTCATAGCAAGACGTTTCCAGACCTTAAATGGCCAATAGAGCGATACTTGGGGATGTTATTGTTATGATACACTTAATGTCAATGTCTTGAAATATTTTCAGTTGCATTAGTAAAAACATTCTTGGACTTAATAATGATAAAAACGTTGCTATGTAAATGTAGGATAATACTTATATAAATAATAATGATAATAATAAAAATGACAATAATGATAATAATAATAATAATGACAATAATGATAATAATAATAATGACAATAATAATAATAATAATAATAATAACAGTTTTGCAAGTACGAATAACACGTGTTCAAGTATAGACTCGAATCAGATATTTTGATGTAAAGTAAGGGTTCCCATTTTCGACACGGACACTTTAACCACTGTACGACCCATGTAGCTATTTAACTCGACTGATCGGTTGGAGTTTAACGCCGCTATCAGCTGTATTCCATTTATATCACGGCGGCCAGTTTAACTGACGTGTGCTTCTTGGTTTTATAATACCAATACCAAAGACAATGTTTATTACAAGGCTATCTTCTCACATAGACTAATTGAAATTTTATATGCGATACTAAAGCAATGCCGGTAATCTTGTGTGTAGTTAACACAATTATGTCCCCTTCTTATACATATATGTCAGGTTGTAGAGAATATGCAAGTTAACATGATGGTGACGGAGCTTTGATGACGTTAGAGAAACCACAATGTGTCAACTAGCGCCGGCGGTCTCCTCTACTGAACGAAAGCAACAAAGCGATATAAACGCATGTAACACTGAATACTAGCTTGACATCGTTTTCAAGTATTGACCTCTTGTGTTACCAGAGCGAGGCAATTTCATTTGCAGGATAATAATCTACATCTGAATAATAATAATTATGGAAATGACATACAGTCATTTTATTCTGTGTTATATTTCATACTGGTTTCAGTATTAACCATCGACTGGTATCAAAGGAAAAAACATTTCGAAGCGTTTCTAATTTGGTTGATATTCAAGTTTTCCTATTTTAATACAATGAATTTAGAGTTAATAGTTAATACTTTTGGGTCGATGGCCTTAACTCAATAAACTATTTGTCATTGTCATGGTCACTACTATTTTAAGAAACAATTGTAACGTTATTGAAAATGAACATCTCATCGTATAAGTGTATCAATTATTTAGATATTACTACAGTTGGTCATTTATATTTAAATTCAAACGATGAACACAAACTGTATGCATATATTATATATCTCAAGATGCTTGTGCTGTTTGATTTTCGTCACATGTATATGTATATATGTGTTTATTATATACTTACTTATTATCCGGTTTAAACAATATATGTATTCTATCAAATAGTATCCGAAATACATTAAAGTATATACACCTATTGTCAAGTATGGATAAGAACGCTACAGCTTATTTTAAATATCTACTTTCAGAATTAACATCTATAACAATTTCGGTGGAAAGACAGTGGTGCAGAGGTAGAGCATCGGCATCTCGTACCAAAGGTCCCGGGTTTGAGTCCCGTGATGAGCGGGTTCCGGCTTTGAGATTTATCCATAACAACAGCTCGAGTACTGGTTAAGCAGACATATATTGAGAGAGATTAATATAAGCCGAAAGCTTGTTTCGGAATCGATGTGAAATAAATAAGTTTAAACTAACAGATTCGGTAACACGCACGTTTAGTTAATGCTTGCATTCCATGTTTCAATCTTAACCTTATAATGGAGCATTCCCGCGAGAAAACCAACATTGTGTACTCTGCGTAAAGTTTCTTTTTTTTCGACCCGGATCAGTCTAAGCATGCCGCGAAGGCTTACCCGGATAGACACTTTTCGCCTCCTGTGGATTTTCTGTTTCTATACCTCTATCCACCTGAGACGGAATGTGTCGGCCCGGATCACTCTGCGCAGGCTGATATGGGTCGATATATGACGCAGAGGCAAGAATGTTAGTTTTCTCGCGAGACACACGCAAGACACAAACAAAATATTCAAGAATCAAAATTAATGTCGAAAGACAGAAGAACAAACTGCAAACGTAATTCCTCTTGAATTATGGGTGTTTCCAATACGACCTGTTGCAAAACGGCGTTGGAAGTCGGCCTATTCGGGAAGGGATTAAATGACACGCAATTGTGATAAATCAATGATGTTTTTTCATCAAAGAATCGACCAGGCTGTACATATTCGATTTCGCTTTGGTTATTAGACACGTGATAGGCTGTCGAGCAAGGGTATTGGAATACACTACAGTTAATATGCCCCAGAGACATGATTACTTTCTTCTCGAACCTTTTCCTTTTATGCTGATATCACACAGTCCCGAACATCCTTGCGATTATGAAAATATTGTATTCGGCCAAAAAGAAATATAATGAAAATTTGAAGTAGTACGAATCTTTGCGAATTTCTTACGAATGGTTGCGAGTGCTTGCAAATGTCTGCCGATCATTGCGAATGTATACGAATAAATTATAAGAATTTCTTGCGATTTCTTACGAATGTTGCGAGTGGCCATGCGAGTGCTTGCGAATACCTTATGAATGAAAATTTTGCGCAAATATTGCTCTTGCGATTGCGTCTCTTCGTCACTTGTTCTTCAGCCACCGTACAGTAATCAAGTTAATCATGCCAAGATGCGTCAAGAGGGGCTCTAATTCTTGCGAATTTCTTACGAATGTTGCGAATGCTTTGCGAGTCCTACAAATATATAATGATGATTAAGAATGGCTTACGAATACTTACGAGTATGGTGCGAAAAATGGATGAATATGCCATCTTTATGAATTTAAGTGAATTTTGCTAATATTCGCAACAATAAACGAATGGAAGCTAGTTGTTAAGAATATTTACGAATGTTTTTCGACCATATCCCGAGCATTACGATTAATTGCATTTGCAGCAGTCGATTTTTCAAAATATTGTGAGAAAAGAAGAAATGCTTACCAACAATAATTTTACATTACGCTTTCTTCTACAGTAACTTTTGTATAATAAGTTATTTACATATTAAAATCAATTTTTTTTTTCTAAATGAATATACCGTTTTGCTCAGATAATTCCAAAGTATACGACTCTACAAATATCATAGCATACAAAGAATCATTCATTTTGTTTTCAATCTGAACATTTGAGAGTGTTTCTTGCAGTTTCATTTGACTGTCTCAAGTTGCCATTTCCATCTCTTCACAATTGATACAAATTTGAAACTGGCTAGTTTGTGATCCCATTTCTCTTAGGGTAAGTCGATCATGCCGCAGAAATTTAAGAAAACAAAACATATGGTCAATTTTAATCCTTCTCAGAATTGACATATGTACAGACTTTTACAAGTATAATTGGTATGTCGGGCATCAATATGATTGGTGTATATGAGGCATACATACGATTGGTATGTCGGGCAACAATATGATTGGTATGTCGGGCATCATACGATTGGTATGTCGGTTATCAATACGATTGATATGTCGGTTATCAATACGATTGTTATGTCGGACATCAATTCGATTGGTGTGTCAATCATCAATACGATTGGTATGTCTGGCATCAATACGATTGGTATGTCGGGCATCAATACGATTGGTATGTCGGCATCAATACGATTGGTATGTCAATTATCAATACGATTGATATGTCAGGCATCAATACGTTTGGTATGTCGGGCATCAATACGATTGGTATGTCGGGCATCAATACGATTGGTATGTCGGTTATCAATACGATTGGTATGTCGGTTATCAATACGATTGGTATGTCGGACATTAATACGATTGATATGTCGAGCATCAATACGATTGGTATGTCGAGCATCAATACGTTTGGTATGTCGGGCATCAATACGATTGGTATGTCGGTTATCAATACGATTGGTATGTCTGGCATCAATACGATTGGTATGTCGGGCATCAATACGATTGGTATGTCGGTTATCAATACGATTGGTATGTCGGGCATCAATACGATAGGTATGTCGGTTATCAATACGATTGGTATGTCGGGCATCAATACGATTGGTATGTCGGTTATCAATACGATTGGTATGTCGGGCATCAATACGATTGGTATGTCGGTTATCAATACGATTGGTATGTCTGGCATCAATACGATTGGTATGTCGGGCATCAATACGATAGGTATGTCGGTTATCAATACGATTGGTATGTCGGGCATCAATACGATTGATATGTTGGGCATCAATACGATTGGTATGTCGGTTATCAATACGATTGGTATGTCGGGCATCAATACGATTGGTATGTCGGTTATCAATACGATTGGTATGTCGGGCATCAATACGATAGGTATGTCGGTTATCAATACGATTGGTATGTCGGGCATCAATACGATTGATATGTTGGGCATCAATACGATTGGTATGTCGGTTATCAATACGATTGGTATGTCGGGCATCAATACGATTGGTATGTCGGTTATCAATACGATTGGTATGTCGAGCCTCAATACGATTGATATGTCGGGCATCAATACGATTGATATGTCGGGCATCAATACGACTGATATGTCAGGCATCAATACGATTGATATGTCAGGCATCAATACGATTGATATGTCGGGCATCAATACGATTGGTATGTCGAGCATCAATACGATTGATATGTCGGGCATCAATACGATTGATATGTCGGGCATCAATACGACTGATATGTCAGGCATCAATACGATTGATATGTCAGGCATCAATACGATTGATATGTCGGGCATCAATACGATTGGTATGTCGAGCATCAATACGATTGATATGTCGGGCATCAATACGATTGGTATGTCGGTTATCAATACGATTGGTATGTCGGTTATCAATACGATTGATATGTCGGTTATCAATACGATTGGTATGTCGGGCATCAATACGATTGATATGTCGGGCATCAATACGATTGGTATTTCGGTTATCAATACGATTGATATGTCGGGCATAAATACGATTGGTATGTCGTTTATCAATACGATTGGTATGTCGAGCCTCAATACGATTGATATGTCGGGCATCAATACGATTGATATGTCGGGCATCAATACGATTGGTATGTCGAGCATCAATACGATTGATATGTCGGTTATCAATACGATTGATATGTCGGGCATCAATACGATTGATATGTCAGGCATCAATACGATTGATATGTCGGGCATCAATACGATTGATATGTCGGTTATCAATACGATAGGTATGTCGGGCTTTAATACGATTGGTATGTCGGGCAGCAATACGATTGTTATGTCGGGCATCTATACGATTGGTATGTCGGGCATCAATACGATTGTTATGTCGGGCATCTATACGATTGGTATGTCGGGCTTTAATACGATTGGTATGTCGGGCATCAATACGATTGTTATGTCGGGTATCAATACAATTGGTATGTCAGGCATCAATACGATTGTTATGTCAGCTCGAATTGTTATTACATTGTTGTCAGTGATACACATCACAACGCCTTCAAACACTGTGGTAACACCAACGACTATCACATCTTTTTAATCATATTTTGTTTTGTTAACTTAATGTTCCTATTAGATATAGCACTTTTGACAACGTAACGTACATGATCAGTCAGGAAGCTTAAGAAATGTGCTAACTTACACTGAAACCGTTATTATGGGGTTTAGAAAATTATTTGAATAATAAGCATTCTAGATCAGTCAGTTTAGTCCGTCCATCTATTAAAGACTTTCAGGAGGCTTGCACAACTAGATGGGGAAAAGTGCAGCTCTTAATCTGTCATCGCCGGACGCAATGTCCCGAAGGGTGATGTTCGTATGACGTGTCTCATTTACAATAACGATAACCAAGGCAATATTCCTCTACTATCGAATTCGCAACTCATTACAAGTTTGACATTATCCATACAGACTTTCTCGTGATAAATATCATCTGCCAGGTCCCTTATCCCGACTAATGCAACGATTTATTCCCGATACCGTCTGTGTAGAAAATGACCAGTGTATGCATGTATTCGATTTAATCGCTCTTTGCACAAGCCTCAACCTTTATTTTATAAACACCCCCGAACAAGTCAGAGAAGTGTTAATAACTCTAGTTTACACATAGTAGAAATGGCCATGGTCCGTGTAAGGGTAAATATAGGTCATAACTGATTGATTCGAGGACAAATTACATCTTCCACGATAAACTTCTGGTTTCTGTCCTATCAATGTATCTAACGGTGAATCAATTCTTGCTCCATACAAAAGTAGGGAAACCAGCGATCACCGTGATTTGCTTGAGGGAATCTTATCAATCGGACTTTCTCGACCAATTCCAACAAATATGGTCCACTAATAACGCAGGACGTACTCATTGTATTGTATACAATTCTATCATGATTCAGAGTTCAGATGTGAAGAAATAAATTACTCGGGACTTTCGCATTCGCTCGCATCAGAATTCCAAACAATGATAAATACTCCGGAAAATCATCACCAACCATATTATGTTTCTTAATGCATGTCTTTCCCACAAATTTAATTTAAACTCTGGAATGGACTCATTCCCTAGCGTTAATTTAAGTTATCGATTGTTACTCTATCAGGACACTTGTACCATAAAAAGTTTGTCAATTTAGACTACAAGTATATATCCTCTTACGAGATGCGATGATTCCAAATTAAAAAAAAAAAATCCATGAAAATTGATCGAACATTTCATTATCACAGTTATTACAAAGATCGCTAACTTTACCACCATTCACCTCGTCTATACAATAGGAAAGTTTTCTTTTCAAGATCGTATGTTGTTATTTGTATTTTGATATGTTTAATGATCTTTCTTTACCAAATTATAGCATAGGGTCCATATTGATAAACGACCATAAACTTTGTAAATTTTGAGTTAATAAATATATATTCTGATGTTATTAATTAGGCAAGGTTCGTTGTAGAAAATGGGGGAATAAGTGTATTGCCCAAATGTCTTTGTCTTTGTCTTTGTAAACCTTGATTCACTCAAGTACAATGGCTTTATAAACAAACGTTATATATATAAACAAAATTGTGGAAACATCACACACACAATCTGATATCAATATCGCTTCAACATGTTATTGAAGCAATATATAAGCCATGCTATATGTTTTCATATTGTGCTGAATAGTTTGCTATTATAACATTTAGAAGTATAAAAGTCATGTTTTACTTTCATGTATATTAGATTCGTAAATGATAGTAATTCATATATTGTAAATTTGATTTGACAAATATATAATTCACATGTGAAGCAAATATAATATATTTCATATTGCTATATTGTACTTTAGTTTGATGATTTTCAAAAGTACTAAAAGTACAAAAGTTCATACTTTATTTTTCCTAAATGACGCTCACTACATAGTATAATTGTTATGCTGATATATTCATAAATTATGTATATGTAACACAAAAAACTGTAAAGTTTACGTGTAATAAAATCTGTTCTGTTCTGTTCTGTTATACGTCGCTATCGCCAGTATTGCAGTTATTTCACGGTTTTTCCTGAATAAATAACAGGTATTATCGGTATAATCTATTCTGGAGCCAGCCTCTCAGTTGTAATGTTATCGCCGAAAACTTCAGCTCCAAGGTGGGGAGCCACTCCTGCCATGTTAAGGTCTTTGGTATGAGCCGATCTTACTTTTCAATGGTATTTTCAGTGAAGATGATTGTCTGTAGCTATTCGTACCTTGGTTCATACACCTTCTAACAGATAGCAACAAGGGATCAATGCTGCCATCAATACATGTGTAGGCGTTACAACATTTCGGAGCACGGGGAATTGAAACCGTAAAGACAAATTTAGTAATCTGTGAATCCACACTACTACAATTATCGCCCTTGCTGCGTTTGACGGAGATCGGAAACAATGTTGTAGGTACACGACTCTATGGCATACACCTTATCGCAGCATAGATACGATTTATGTTTACGGGCTATCAGACACGGCAATGCACGGCTTGTGACACACTTCCATACAGTGTTTTGTGGAGGTAATTATGTTTACCACTTCGATGCAATCATGCATTTTCAGTCAACACACACGTATATCCGGCGTACCAAAATGTCGAAATGATGAAAGAGAACCGTAGCACGTCCCGCCATGTCATTTCAAACATTCCGGAGTATATTTCGGTCTTGCAAAATACCATTTGTCTTTTTTATATGCTAAAAATATCTCGAACGTTGTCAAAAGCAGGTATTACGGCTTATCAACGCTACTCTCATGATAGTTTGTGTTTTACGCCGCTTTCAACAATTTGTTCAATGGTTTAATGATGCCAAACCAGAGTTTCATTAAGTCCTAAAATGGCCATAAGCAACTCAGATTGATTTAGCCGGTGGGCAGAAAAGAACATGTAAAATGCTTACTCTGCATTAGGAATCAGCCGTGGCCGAGTGGTGGCCGAGTGGTGGCCTAGTAGTGGCCGAGTGGTGGCCGAGTGATGGCCGAGTGGTTGCCGAGTGGTGGCCTAGTGGTGGCACAGTGGTGGCCTAGTGGTGACCGAGTGATGGCCTAGTGGTGGCCGAGTGGTGGCCAATTGGTGGCCGAGTGGTGGCCTAGTGGTGGCCTAGTGGTGGCCTAGTGGTGACAGAGTGGTGACCGAGTTGTGGCCGAGTGGTGGCCGAGTGGTGGCCTAGTGGTGACCGAGTGATGGCCTAGTGGTGGCCGAGTGGTGGCCTAGTGGTGACCGAGTGATGGCCTAGTGGTGGCCGAGTGGTGGCCAAGTGGTGGCCGAGTGGTTGCCGAGTGGTGGCCGAGTGGTGGCCTAGTGGTGGCCTAGTGGTGGCCGAGTGGTGACCTAGTGGTGGCCTAGTGGTGGCCGAGTGGTAACCGAGTAGTGGCCACGAGACCAGTCGTTCCGTGTTCGATCCCCGCTCGTGGCGGTCCAGTTTGAGTGTCATATGATGACGCACATATTCTGATCTTGTAACACTTAATCACTCCTGTATCATGGATAAGTGTTCTGTCGCCGAACGAAGTCTTAATTAATGTTAAAATGGTCAAAACCCCGCAATAGACAAGGCTTACCTCTATTTCATTACATAAGACGACATGGATTTCGTTTCGGACACTCATCGTATATCTTGAATTTGAAGCTAAGGTTGTCGACAGAGCCATTTTAAAGTACTTTTCTTTTAGCGTAAATCTTAACTCTTATCCATTACTGTAAGCGTCTCCTAACACTATTATCGTATATTGTCATACACAACTGTACAACAACAATTGCCAAACAATTCGTGCGTCTGATCTTGATCTACATTGTTCCCTATGCATGTATCAATATAAAGAAATGACATGTCAACAAACATGTAAGAACTACGAACTAAGAAGCTGAGGATTACGCTTGTGTGAATTCAACATGAAAAAGGGTTAAGTCATGCCTTACGGCAGATATGGCTTTTACCGTCATTCTATTCTAGAACAGACTTTACTTCCAACAAGTAGGACCTAGAAGGTTATTTGAGCCGTCCCACGAGAAAACCATCAGTGTGGACTCTGCGTTAAGTATCAACCCGGTTCAGCCTAAGCATGCCGCGCAGGCTAATCCGGACAGGCACTTTTCGCCTCCTGTGGATTTTCTGTTTCAGAAATCACTACTCTATACCTTTATCCCCATGAGACGGAATGTGTCGGCCCGGCTGATCAGGGTCGATAAATTACGCATAATGAGTCCATAATGTTGGTTTTCTCGTGGAACGGCTCATTAAATGACTGGGAGTGGTAAAGTAAGCCTTTGATGTTGTAACAAAATAGATTTGGCGTGGCCTAAATAAAAGACGGTCAGTTAGTGCAGGTTGGTCACGTATGGTTTTAACTTATCGCAGGATTGTCAGGGAGATCATTGTTTATGAAGTTATTATCATATACATATGTGATAAGTGATATTAAGCATATTAAGAGTTCATTTCATGTAAATCCGCTGAGAATTAAGGAATTGACGGGTTTAAAAACGTTAATTACGTTAAACTATGTTGCTATTTTCATTTGGCCTATAAATGTATTGAAACTAGTTGTTGATTGTGAATTACGATTTGCACGGGAATTTTGCCTGTCATCAGGAGACCCAGAGGTTGATTGGTGCTATATAACTTGCTCAAACATTTGTTTTGACCGTCAGTATCACAGGAGTTACCAGAGGGTTTTCACTCGTTATAGTGAGAGGTAGTTGATGTGACCAATTCACACGGCATATGGGTGTGTAAATTCTTAGTTATTGTGCAAAGGGGTTTTCGGCATAATTTAAGGAATGGAATCTGTGCAAATTTACAATGTTAGGGATTGAGATAATTATTACATGATTGAATTGTTTAGAGAATTTCTGGTTCACGAAGTGAATGTTTTTTACAGAAATTGAGTCCGTTAGGAGCGAGACAATGTGTTATGTTATTGGGAAAGATATGTTGTATGAAAAGGATAAGAATGGAAGTGGGAAATGTAAAAGGATATTAGTATAGAGATGAGCTACCATAGGAGTATAAAATGGTAGGCTGTTAGGTTTACGGAACATTATTGATATTATTGTAAGACATGGTTATTTATTACAATTTTAGCCGTTTTATGTCTATGGCTAGTCCATATCGATAGCCAGACAACCGAAGTTCCAAACGCAGAAGTTTGAAGAACCAGTGTGTGACGCAGTCCACAACTTAATAAGACGTCGTAACGGGGGACATTAGGAGGAGTGCCGTCATAGGACGTGTAGAACCATATATCCACAGTTGTGTGGCTTGTCGATCCCGGAATCCAAGGATATACGCGACGCAATGAATATAAGTACAACGACTCGGTGAAGTCGGGAAACGGATACAGTTGGATGTGAAGTACAACGTGTATGAACATTCCAAATACAGGGTACAGTAACGGAAGTGATGGGACAGTTAAGTGACTGGGGTGAGAGTGGGTATGAGAGTGCGTGAGTAGTTCTTTTGTTTATAGCCTCTCGATTTGTCAGGAAAGAAGTGATTACTTAAAATTGTATATATTTCACTGTAAATTAAACATATTTTTATTCAACCATCGGCGTTCAATTCTACTTTAGTGAGTTGTCGACCCTTGACCATCTTGTGACAGACATTTGCAAGTGAATCAGTATAGGTTCCTCGAACACTGTTTGCAAACATCAGCTATTTTAAAACGCATCTGTAGAAGAAGGCTTTTCAAAACATATTGTCAATATAATGCTCATAATTTTCTTCCCTTTTTTAACAATGTTTTCAACTTCATGTGTTGACACTAATTATAGTTTTATTTGAGGGAAAGGATTAAGGGTCTGATTAAGAGTTTCTTTAAATAGATACAAGATACAAGATACATAGTTTTACTTTGTAAAAGAAGGCCTCCGCCCACAATACATAACATGTTTTACAACAAATTATGCGACATACGTATACAATATACATGTTATATTTGTAATTCATTTCTTTTTAAAATACAATATGTAATAGGAGACTTTTCTTATTTTGTAAGTGTCCTTTAGTTGTAGAATATTGTAAACATTTAAATGATATAGTTCCACCAGAGTACCAAGAAAGTAGAAGGTTTTGATGTGTCATAGTATATTTTTTCATTTTGATAGAGATCATTGCAAATATATATTAGCTACCTCTGGCGATTTGGAGTCTTTCAATCCTTTCCCAATTAAAGGTCCCTATCAGACGAATAGTGCTAACATTGTACCGAAAGGAGAAATTCCTCACATTGAGCGATTTCCCGTTTTGCTTGATTGGAGTTTAACGCCGTTTTCAAAAAAGTTTCAGTCATATCACGACGGCCAGTTCACCTGCTCATGTGTTTCCTAGCTTTCTCACACCAGTACTCCACACAACATACTTTCCAAGCAACCCATTGGTGGGAGACGAATGACGCTGGTCACAGTGACTTTTGTCAAACGTCAGAAAGAATATTGGCCGAGCTGGATTTCGAACTCGCATCCCCTGCATTGACAACCCGCGTCGCTACCGACTGAGCTACCGTTTTGCGACAGTTTTGTCAACTCTATTCAAAATGTAAACATTTATTTATAGAGATTTTCCTATATTTGTCAATAAGTTTTCAAAGTTGTTTGCTGCAAATTTACTTTGATCACTTTACGATTATATCGAGGGCTTGGCGTGATATTGGTATTTGTTACCAAGGTTAATCACCTCGCCATGAAGTCTTTATAAGCGTTAAATCATTTTTCTTGGTAAACACTGGACATTTAGGTGCCATTGCTCGTTCTGAGCAATGCCACCTAAATTTGCATTGTTTATAAAGGGGTCAACATTACCCCTAAACCAGGGTTTTCAAAAGAGGTCTTTAGTTACAACCGTTTCATGCCAAGCCCTCGATATGTAAGGTAGACCTGGGTGCATCAATCAGATATTTAGCCCAGTTTGTTTTGCTAATTCACCTTTATCACCGACTTGTTTTTAAAGTAGACTCTTCCATGTTCAAATTCGGACGTCTCTATTTAATAAAAGTTTTCGACTAATTTGATAACTTAAAGGCAAACAATGCTGATATCGGGTGAGACAGCTCGTTCCCTTCTCCTCATATAGACGCTTGCTGACGCCTCTGCAGCAGACGGCTTTTTGAAAACATAGTGACAAAAGAAGAAATTGTTCAAAACGAGTAATTTCTCCTTTTGCAACACAATGTTTTCCACTTTTAGTCATAGGTTATCCATTCAATTAAAGAGATTTCTATTTTTTGACAATATGTTCAAAGTCGTCTGCTGCAGATTTGTCTTATGAGGGAAAGGTTTCATCGTTAGACGTGGTTCAATCCTGTACGGTGTGTCTTGGTACCATTCAACCGATGAGTATAAATCAATAGATTGTGAAAATGGACATGACATTATATGGTGGAAATCTGTTTCAATTACCATATGTTGATTAAATTGCTCCATTATTACCATCGTATTATGATCATGGGAAAAAAACAATTACAATTACGTCATTTAATAATTGATGTCAAATGATAGACTGAAGAACGCTAAATAAACAGGCAATACACAGTTGGAAGCAGATCTTCTGTTACCCCCGGGACACCCCAACTTTTATTCTCTCGATATTTCTCATAATAACCAAAAGGGTTTTCCTGTATCAAGGAGGGCCAGAATAATTTGAAAAGAATTGGCTTCAAAAGTGGTCTGAAACAAGGTGAAAAGGGTAGGACAAAAAGAGCAATTTTACCCTTTATTAAAAATCACCCTACAAAAACGCACGGATTAATTATTAAGTGTTGAATTGAAGAGCTGTTTATATTCTCAAAACAATAGGCAATATGCGGATGCAGTCAGAAATAGCCTGTTTCCAGCTCCTTTTCAAGCGATATTGGACGCGAAAGCTTGTATTCAAATTAACCTCTAAATTCACGCCTAGCTCCGCAGGCAGTGCTGTCACGCGTCTGTCCGTAAACATATGCAACAGAAGGAGAAGTGGGTTCAATTGCAAAATTCAAACCCATGCTGAGAGCTGAGGTTTCACATTTATAAACAATAAAATCAAACATTTACACCAAAAGTAGGTAAAGGTTACTATCTATGTTTATTTCTCGATTTGACCCTGACCAAAATCCGAAAATCCCGACTGCAACTGTTATTTGTCACCTTAGTAAAGCAATCCACTTCGCACACATGTCAATTCTAAAGTTTTAACTCTTTTAGCGCCAAAGGCAATATTGGCTCAATGCAAACAATGCAGATTCAGGTGAGTCAGCTCGTAACGAGCTGTCTCACCTGAAATCAGCATTGTTTGCCTTTTAGTTATCAAAATAGTCCAACACTTTTATTACATGAGACATGGAGAGGCCCGATTTTGAACATGGAAAAGTATACATTGAACAATTCGGCTGTGAAAGAGTTAATAAATAACGCAGGTATTGTTTCAGACTATAAGAACCTGCTTACACACCATAGTGTACGTATATTGATGGATAGTGATACTGACAACTCATTTAACAATGTCTACTGGATAATTCAATATGTAACCTGTGTGGAAAGTACTGTCATTTTATGATTTATTCGCGATTCTAAAACTTTTTTTCGATTAAATAGCGACGTCAAAATGTCGTAACCTTAGGTAAAATAAAATAAGTTATATATAATATTCGTGATTTAACATGAACTGTATTTTATCAACTAAATATTTAAAGATTTGTTACTAAGAGAAATATTGAAATTGGTAATTCAGATTAAATACATTTCTCAAAAGTGTACATTCATGTAGGAATCATATAAGAAGCCCTATTTCTTTTGGGTCAGCCCTCTTACGACCGTTTTTAAGAGTATGTCGACATTTTATGCGTCTGTTTACCACTTTGCAAACATGATATCATAGTTTACTGTTTGCAAATGTTTCGTGACCCAGACTCCTTAAAAGTTTCATCTTAGATTATATTTAATAGATACCACGGTAAAGGTTCGAGACACAAATCATGTATGTCTGATGGAATGTACTTTTCAATGTATGTCTAATGGAATGTACTTTTCAATGTATGTCTGATGGAATGCACTTTTCAATGTTTTTCAATCCGGTGGATAACAAGATCAACTTGCCTCGTGGAAGCGGTATCACCATCCCTACAATACTAGTACCTATGTTCAGAATAGTCTTTACTAAATATTGATTCGTTTGATGTTTTACGCCGCTTTCAACGATGTCTAGTTATATCACGGTGTTTCCTGGGTAGGTTGCCAGTACTACCGGTCCACTTATCCTGACACCAGCCAGTCAGTCGTAATGCTAACCCCGCAACCCTGAGCACCAAGGTGGGCAGCCACTACTACAAATTTAAAAAGAAAATGATAAGAGGTCATAATTCATAAGACTGAAGTGATCTCTTATTGGACAATAATGATTTTGTTGAAAGTTGAAAGTGTTTTTTAATTAAGTTGAATACCCTGTGACTGATTTGTAATCAAAACATTGTTTGCTTGTAGCTTTATTGACAGCTTAGGAGCCATTTTCAAAACAATTTGTATTTTCTGAAATTGAAAGTAAAATACACTGCGGGACCTTTGATTTAACGTCATAGCTCAAAAAAGAAGGAAGGTTCATTTGTGAGTTTTTTGTGTTTTTTTTTTTGGTAGTTTTAATAATGAAGTTTAATTGAATATAGGTTTCTGGGTTATTTGGATTGTTGGGAAAGAGCCATAGCCAAAAACGCTATAACGGTCGCCTATGGAAACATGAATTGCTTCCATCTGACCAAGAAAGTAGCCAAAACTGTATACAGTCGAACAATATTATCTTGGTATATTTTAGGGAAATGTAGTTTATAAGTGGTGGGGCCAGAGAGTTAATAAAGCATTTGTACATCTATCCATATCAATACGATTCTAAAAGTTGGTTTCAACACCCCTTTCCTTTATAAAACACACATTTAGCAGACGACTTTGGAAACATTTAGTAAACAATATGGAAACTCTCTATAAATGATAGAACAATTATTGACAACATTTGAAAACGTTGTGGCAAGGGGATAATTTTCTCTTTATGAGCAAATTCTCCTTTTGTCACATGTTTTTCGAAATGTCTCTCATATAAAATGGCAGTCAATATCAATAACAAAGCGCACTAGTGCACGACGTTCATACCACACTCGGTAATAGTGAAAACACTTTTAATTTCTGAAGAGCGAGTAAAGCATAATATTTCATATACATGTACATGTAGTCCATTCTGTGTGTCATTCATCGTTTGATACATATTAGGGTCTCGTGTGACGAATATTGACGAATGAACTAACGTTTTGAATGACATTGACGCCGTTGGTGACATCCTTTCGGCCGTTCCCCTGTCTCTCTATAACATCCATGTATCATTCAGAAAAGTTATTGTGTCGTAAAACACAAAGGATCTCATTACAGACTATGTGCGCTGATTTCTTAACTCTTTCCCTAAAACAAAAACAAATCTGGCTGCAATAGACAAATTAGACATCTTTGAACACTCATATGCATAGATAGGGAATATCTCTATTTATGATCGTATCATAATTGAATAGAGTTGAAAACATTGTGGCAAAAGGAGAAATTATTCGTGAATAATAACCATCAGTATAATCAGTTTAATATGTGATGGACGGGATCTTGGGGTCAAGACAAGCGGGTCAATTCTAACATAGCCCCCACACAGTTATTAAGTTTAAACAATATGAGCCGTCTCGCGAGAAACCCAACATTGTGGCCTCTGCGTAATGTATTGACCCAGATCATCCTGCGCAATCCGTGCAGGCTTACCCGGATATACACTTTTCGCCCCCTGTGGATTTTCTGTTTTATGAATCATTACTCTATACCTCTAACCCCCTGAGACGGAATGTGTCGGCCCGGATCAGTCTGCGCGGACTGCGTAGGCTGGTCTGGGTCGATACATTACGCAGAGGCCATAATGTTGGTTTTCTGGCGGAACGACTCATATTGTATTCACATCAGTTTTATATAGCCATTTACAAGTTACCAATACATACAAGTTAATTCATTGTTCAACCTGGATTAGAAAATAAGTTAAAGCTTATACAAAGTCTTCTCCGTGCAAGAACAATACTCCCAATCTAATATAACTGGTAAATGTCATGTTGACACCATTCCGAGCATGGTACTAAGATACCAAGACTCCCTGATTAGTAGAGCGTTCCATCCAGTCTTCCAGCTACAGAAGGTAATTTGTGTTTTGGTTCTATGGTACTTTGATGAGCAAGTTTGATGGCATGGACGGCCACTGCAGACCAATACTAGTCTCCGCATTAAGATCTACACTGACACAATTCGGTTTACCATTTCCCACATGTCGATGCATTAGGACGCATCTGCAGCAACAGAATTTTGAAAAATATTTTGACAAAAAAGAGAAATTGATCATAATAAGCATTTGTTTTTGTCACAATCATTTTTTTGTCAACTCTGTTAAATAACCATACTTTCATATATAGAGATTTTTCGTTATTTTGTCTAGATGTTTTCAAAGTCCACTGATGCAGACTTGACGTACATGGGAAAGAGTAAAGAAACATTTGGAATCATATTTACTTTATATAGTAATTAAGTCGCCCACTGAATGAAAGTGTCAGTATCATCATCGTAGCAATGAACGTTAGTTCGGGGATGGAACGATTGTTTGCTGAGTGAACGTCACGATATAATAACTCTACACGATGTTCGTCGAATTAAACATCTTCATAATTACGTCTACCACAAACATCTGGGACTTTATAATACCAAGAACACGGCCGCTTCCGAACTATATTTAATAACCGATAAGAATGTCTATGAATATTCTAATAACTGTTGTAAAATGGCGACATTAAGTCTGCTAATGATTCCTTTGTGAGTGACTGGTACCGTTTCTGACGAACTATGATATTACAATCGAAACATTAGTCCGAAAATTGTGTAGGAAACCCGAGTTGCTATGATAATAAAAATAAAAATTAAGGTGGCAATACAATGTTGAAAGCTGATTTTCTGTTTCCTGGGGACACCCCCAAGTTTCATTGTCTTAATATTTCTCATAACATCCATTCTGGTATTATTTAAAGATTTTCCTGTATCAAGGAGTGCCAGAATTATTAGAAAATGACTTGAATTCACACTCTCAGTCAATATTATAGAAAGAATTGGCCACAAAAGTGGTCTGAAACAGGGTGAAAAAGAAGGACAAAAATAGCAATTTACCCTTTTTTCCAAACATCACCCCAAAAAAAAAAAAAAACGCAGGGGGTTAGTATAAAAATTGAAGAGCCGCTTAGACTCTCAAAACAATAGGCAATCTGTGGATGCTGTCATAAATAGCATGTTTCCAGCTCCTTTTCAAGCAATCTTGGACGCGAAAGCTGGTATTCAAATTCACCTCTAAATTCACGCCTAGCAGACAGTGTTCTCAAACGCCTGTCCCTATACATATGAACCCGAAGGAGAAGTGGGTTCAACCGCATAATTCAAACCCATGCTGAGAGCTAGCTTTTCACATTAATAAACCTTAAAATCAACTTTTTACCCAAAAATGTACCGAAAACGTACTGTTTATCATTACTTCTAATTTTGACACTGGCCAAAATCAGAATATCCCGACTGCATCTGTTTCATGCCACCTAACTATGTAAGATGGAACGGTTTTCGAATTTAAGCCAGAGGCAACGAGTCTGGTCCCCGGCCTTCAATGTCGACTAGATTGGTCACCTCCCCCTTTTATATGTATCCATGTGTACATATCTATATTAGTATCAAATATGTAGTAAATTAGTAAATATGTAGTGAATAAGTAAATATTCAATAGAAATTATTTAACTCTACAGCGGACCAATACAACTTGATATTTGAGCCGTTCCGCGAGAGAACCAACATTGTGAACTCTGCGTTAAGTATCGACCCGGATCAGCATAAGCATGCCGCACAGGCTAACCCGGACATACACTTTTCTATTCTCCTAAGACGGAATGTGTCGGCCGGATCAGTCTGCGCGGACAGCGCAGGCTGATCTGGTCGATACATTACGCAGATGTCAATCGCCGCAACCGCGAGAAAGCCAGCATTGTGGACTCTGCGTTAAGTATCGACTCGGATCAGCATAAGCATGCCGCACAAGCTAACCCGGACAGACACTTTTCGCTTCCTGTGGATTTTCTGTTTCAAGAATAATTCCTCTATACCTCTATTCCGGAATGTGTCGGCCCGGATTAGCCCTCGTTGAACAGCTAAGCATGCCAAGCAGGCTAACCCGGACAGACACTCTTCGCTTCCTGCGGATATTCTGGTTCAGGAATCATTACTCTATACCAATATCCCCCTGAGACGGAATTCGTAGACCCGGATTAGTCTGCGCGGACACATTACGCAGATTCCATAATGTTTGTTTTTCTCGTGGAACAGCTCATATATATATATATATATATATAATATACGGTATGCAATGATGTTGATGATATGATAGAGAGTTTCACGAAGAGCAAGAAGAAGACGACGAAGAATGAGAAGAAAACAGAAAGAACAAAGAGTCTTTAGAAACATATGGCAAACAGTTATTATATTTATTTAATAAAATATATGTATTTGCTCAGAAAGATATATATCCGTTTAACATCGACATACTGACTAATTTGATATTGAAACAAGAATAAGACATTCCATTAAAATGCTTATAGTGATGTCAAATATGAGGGGGGTGGAATGAGCCACGCCTGACAAAGCAATATGAGCGTATAACGAATTGGGTTACGCTTCCAGCTTTAATAGCGACGGTGATACTGTGGATGCACTGGTTCAGCTCAGTCATAATTATTCCCTTGTGCATGACCACCACTGCACTCTGTTAACCATCCTTCTTTATGACAAGTATTTACACCCTGATTGATCTTATTCTATGTATGTGTTTCTACCACGGAGATTCTTTACAACTCATTTCCAGTCAAATAGTGTAAACACAAATTCTTATTGAAGATAATTTAGATAACAGCTTGAAATAAAGGTCTCTAATGTAGGGTTGTCATCTATAAAAAAAATGTCAATGGGAGTGTTAACTTCAACATGATATAAATATAAGGTGTGTGAAGTTAGCACGTAGGTCGTAGCTCGTAGGTCGACAGTCAAATTTATTTTCAGAAAGTGTCGACTTGGCGCGTAGGTCGTAGGTCGACAGTCAGATTCACATTAAGATAGTGTTGACCTGGCGCGTAGGTCGACAATGGGAGTGTTAACTTCAACATGATATAAATATAAGGTGTGTGAAGTTAGCACGTAGGTCGTAGCTCGTAGGTCGACAGTCAAACATATTTTCAGAGAGTGTTGACCTGGCGCGTAGGTCGTAGGTCGACAGTCAAATTTTGTTTCAGAAAGTGTCGACCTGGCGCGTAGGTCGTAGGTCGACAGTCAAATTGATTTTCAGAAAGTGTCGACCTGGCGCGTAAGTCGCAGGTCAACAGTCAGAATCCCATTAAGACAGTGTTGAACTGGCGCGTAGGTCGTAGGTCGACAGTCAGATTCACATTAAGATAGTGTTGACCTGGCGCGTAGGTCGTAGGTCGACAGTCATATTTATTTTCAGAGAGTGTTGATCTGGCTCGTAGGTCGTAGGTCGACAGTCAGATTCACATTAAGATAGTGTTGACCTGGAGCGTAGGTCGTAGGTCGACAGTCAGATTTATTTTTAGAGAGTGTTGATCTGGCTCGTAGGTCATAGGTCGACAGTCAGATTCACATTAAGATAGTGTTGACCTGGAGCGTAGGTCGTAGGTCGACAGTCAAACATATTTTCAGAGAGTGTTGACCTGGCGCGTAGGTCGTATGTCGACAGTCAAATTTTGTTTCAGAAAGTGTCGACCTGGCGCGTAGGTCGTAGGTCGACAGTCAAATTGATTTTCAGAAAGTGTCGACCTGGCACGTAAGTCGTAGGTCAACAGTCAGAATCATATTAAGACAGTGTTGACCTGGTGCGTAGGTCGTAGGTCGACAGTCAGATCCACATTAAGATAGTGTTGATATGGCGCGTAGGTCGTAGGTCGACAGTCAAATTTATTTTCAGAGAGAGTTGATCTGGCTCGTAGGTCGTAGGTCGACAGTCAGATTCACATTAAGATAGTGTTGACCTGGCGCGTAGGTCGTAGGTCGACAGTCAGATTTATTTTCAGAGAGTGTTGATCTGGCTCGTAGGTCGAAGGTCGACAGTCAGATTCACATTAAGATAGTGTTGACCTGGAGCGTAGGTCGTAGGTCGACAGTCAAATTTATGTTCAGAGAGTGTTGACCTGGCGCGTAGGTCGTAGGTTGACAGTCAATTTTATGCTCAGTAAGTGTTGATCTGGCTCGTAGGTCGTAGGTCGACAGTCAAATTTATTTTCAGAAAGTGTCGACCTGGCGCGTAGGTCGTATGTCGACAGTCAGATTCACATTAAGATAATGTTGACCTGGCGCGTAGGTCGTAGGTCGACAGTCAGAATCCCATTAAGACAGTGTTGACCTGGCGCGTAGGTCGTAGGTCGACAGTCAGATTCACATTAAGATAGTGTTGACCTGGCGCGAAGGTCGTAGGTCGACAGTCAGATTTATGTTCAGAGAGTGTTGACCTGGCGCGTAGGTCGTAGGTCGACAGGCAACTTTATGCCCAGAAAGTGTTGATCTGGCGCGTAGGTCGTAGGTCGACAGTCAAATTTATTTTCAGAAAGTGTCGACCTGGCGCGTAGGTCGTAGGTCGACAGTCAGATTCACATTAAGATAGTGTTAACCTGGCGCGTAGGTCGTAGGTCGACAGTCAAACTTATTTTCAGAAAGTGTCGACCTGGCGCGTAGGTCGTAGGTCGACAGTCAAATTGATTTTCAGAAAGTGTCGACCTGGCGCGTAGGTCGTAGGTCGACAGTCAAATTGATTTTCAGAAAGTGTCGATCTGGCGCGTAGATCGTAGGTCGACAGTCAGATTCACATTAAGATAGTATTGACCTGGCGCGTAGATCGTAGGTCGACAGTAAAACTTATTTTCAAAGAGTGTTGACCTGGCGCGTAGGTCGTAGGTCGACAGTCAAATTGATTTTCAGAAAGTGTCGACCTGGCGCGTAGGTCGTAGGTCGACAGTCAATTTTATGCTCAGAAAGTGTTGATCTGGCTTGTAAGTCGTAGGTCGACAGTCAAATTTATTTTCAGAAAGTGTCGACCTGGCGCGTAGGTCGTAGGTCGACAGTCAATTGTATGCTCAGAAAGTGTTGATCTGGCTTGTAGGTCGTAGGTCGACAGTCAAATTTATTTTCAGAGAGTGTTGATCTGGCGCGTAGGTCGTAGGTCGACAGTCGGAATCCCATTAAGACAGTGTTGACCTGGCTCGTAGGTCGTAGGTCGACAGTCAGATTCACATTAAGATAGTGTTGACCTGGCGCGTAGGTCGTAGGTCGACAGTCAGATTTATTTTCAGAGAGTGTTGATCTGGCGCGTAGGTCGTAGGTCGACTGTCAGATTCACATTAAGATAGTGTTGACCTGGCGCGTAGGTCGTAGGTCGTAGGTCGTAGGTCAAATTGATTTTCAAAAAGTGTCGACCTGGCGCGTATGTCGT
This sequence comes from Serripes groenlandicus, assembly GCA_031761405.1. Taxonomy (NCBI): domain Eukaryota; kingdom Metazoa; phylum Mollusca; class Bivalvia; order Cardiida; family Cardiidae; genus Serripes; species Serripes groenlandicus. The sequence continues at coordinate 3,269,703 of JASEVX010000005.1, forward strand.
AGGTCGACAGTCAGATTCACATTAAGATAGTGTTGACCTGGCGCGTAGATCGTAGGTCGAGAGTCAAACTTATTTTCAGAGAGTGTTGACCTGGCGCGTAGGTCGTAGGTCGACAGTCAAATTGATTTTCAGAAAGTGTCGACCTGGTGCGTAGGTCGTAGGTCGACAGTCAGATTTATTTTCAGAGAGTGTTGATCTGGCTCGTAGGTCGTAGGTCGACAGTCTGATTCACATTAAGATATTGTTGACCTGACGCGTAGGTCGTAGGTCGACAGTCAAATTTATATTCAGATAGTGTTGACCTGGGGCGTAGGTCGTAGGTCGACAGTCAATGTTATGCTCAGAAAGTGTTGATCTGGCTCGTAGGTCGTAGGTCGACAGTCAAACTTATTTTCAGAAAGTGTCGACCTGGCGCGTAGGTCGTAGGTCGACAGTCAGATTCACATTAAGATAGTGTTGACCTGGCGCGTAGGTCGTAGGTCGACAGTCAAACTTATTTTCAGAAAGTGTCGACCTGGCGCGTAGGTCGAAGGTCGACAGTCAAATTGATTTTCAGAAAGTGCGATCGCGCGCGTAGGTCGTAGGTCGACAGTCAGAATCCCATTAAGACAGTATTGACCAGGCTCGTAGGTCGTAGGTCGACAGTCAGATTCACATTCAGATAGTGTTGACCTGGCGCGTAGGTCGTAGGTCGACAGTCATATTTATTTTCAGAGAGTGTTGATCTGGCTCGTAGGTCGTAGGTCGACAGTCAGATTGACATTAAGATAGTGATGACCTGGCGCGTAGGTCGTAGGTCGACAGTCAGATTTATTTTCAGAGAGTGTTGATCTGGCTCGTAGGTCGTAGATCGACAGTCAGATTCACATAAAGATACTGTTGACCTGGCGCGTAGGTTGTAGGTCGACAGTCAGATTCACATTCAGATAGTGTTGACCTGGCACGTAGGTCGTAGGTCGACAGTCAGATTTATTTTCAGAGAGTGTTGATCTGGCTCGTAGGTCGTAGGTCGACAGTCAGATTCACATAAAGATAGTGTTGACCTGGCGCGTAGGTCGTAGGTCGACAGTCAGATTTATTTTCAGAGAGTGTTGATCTGGCTCGTAAGTCGTAGGTCGACAGTCAGATTCACATTAAGATAGTGTTGACCTGGCTCGTAGGTCGTAGGTCAACAGTCAGATTCACATTCAGATAGTGTTGACCTGGCGCGTAGGCGTATGTCGACAGTCAGATTTATTTTCAGAGAGTGTTGATCTGGCTCGTAAGTCGTAGGTCGACAGTCAGAATCCCATTAAGACAGTGTTGACCTGGCGCGTAGGTTGTAGGTCGACAGTCAGATTCACATTAAGATAGTGTTGACCTGGCGCGTAGGTCGTAGGTCGACAGTCAGATTTATTTTCAGAGAGTGTTGATCTGGCTCGTAGGTCGTAGGTCGACAGTCAGATTCACATAAAGATAGTGTTGACCTGGCGCGTAGGTCGTAGGTCGACAGTCAGATTTATTTTCAGAGAGTGTTGATCTGGCTCGTAAGTCGTAGGTCGACAGTCAGATTCACATTAAGATAGTGTTGATCTGGCGCGTAGGTCGTAGGTCGACAGTCAAATTTATATTCAGAGAGTGTTGACCTGGCGCGTAGGTCGTAGGTCGACAGTCAATTTTATGCTCAGAAAGTGTTGATCTGGCTCGTAGGTCGTAGGTCGACAGTTCAATTTATTTTCAGAAAGTGTCCACCTGGCGCGTAGGTCGTAGGTCGACAGTCAATTTTATGCTCAGAAAGTGTTGATCTGGCTAGTAGGTCGTAGGTCGACAGTCAAATTGATTTTCAGAAAGTGTCGACCTGGCGCGTACGTCGTAGGTCGACAGTCAGATTCACATTAAGATAGTGTTGACCTGGCGCGTAGATCGTAGGTCGACAGTCAAACTTATTTTCAGAGAGTGTTGACCTGGCGCGTAGGTCGTATGCCGACAGTCAAATTTATTTTCAGAAAGTGTCGACCTTGCGCGTAGGTCGTAGGTCGACAGTCAATCTGATGTTCAGAAAGTGTTGATCTGCCGCGTAGGTCGTAGGTCGACAGTCAAATTGATTTTCAGAAAGTGTCGACCTGGCTCGTAGGTCGTAGGTCGACAGTCAAATTTATGTTCAGAAAGTGTTGACATGACGCGTAGGTCGTAGGTCGACACTCACATTTATTTTCAGAAAGTGTCGACCTGGCTCGTATGTCGTAGGTCGACAGTCAAATTCACATTAAGATAGTGTCGACCTGGCGCGTAGGTCGTAGGTCGACACTGAAATTTATGTTCAGAAAGTGTTGACCTGGCTTGTAGGTCGTAGGTCGACAGTCAAACTAATGTTCCTAAAGACTCGAGTAGAAATCCGACTAAAGGCCGTCGTTTCACTCCCTTGACAAGGGCCTGTAGGACAGAGTGCTGCCCGTAATACACGCGAGAAACTCGGATAAAAATCCGACTAAAGACCGTCAGCTCCCGTGCGAAAAAATAAAAAAAAGTGTTCCACTCCATTGTGAATAAAAAAAAAATTCCACTCCCGTGCCAAGGTCCTGTAGGACAGGGTGCTGCCCGTCATTTACGCGGCAGACTAAAGGCCGTCAGCTCCCGTGCGACAAAAAAAAGTGTTCCACTCCATTGTGAAATTGTTTCTTGTTTCATTCCCGTGACAAGGGCCTGTACGACAGAGTGCTGCCCGTTATTTACGCGGCAGACTCGGGTAGAAATCCGACTTAAGGACGTCAGCTCCCGCGCGAAAAATGTGTTCCACTCCATTGTGAAATTGTTTCTTGTTCCACTTCCGTGCCTGTAGGACAGAGTGCTGCCCGCGCGGCCGAGCACTGTCTGGGCGGTTTTTCTTCCCGCTACAGACTCGGGTAGAAATCCGACTTAAGGCCGTTGTTCAGCTCCCGTTCGAAAAAAAAAGAAAAAAAAGTAGAAATCCGACTTAAGGCCGTCAGCTCCCTTATAGCGACTTCGGCCCCAGCGCACATTTCCCCAGCCATACCCAGAGTGCTGCCTAGATAGAGGCGAGCACTGCGCCGTACGCGCGGGTAACCGGCGGGAGTAACAACCACTCACTTAAGGGTAGGGACCTAGGACTCGGCCCCAGCGCACATTTCCCTAGCCATACACAGAGTGCTGCCTGAAAACGACGGCGAGTACTTCGCCGTCAGCGCGGGTTATCGGCGGGACTGTCACAAGGCCTAGCACTTCACTGCGAACGCGGGTTCGCATGTGCGGGAGCCTGCGCCTAGTTCTTCGGGCCAGTAGCGGAGTGCTCCCTTTACACAAGGCCTAGCACTTCGCTGCCTACGCGGGTTCGCAAATGCGGTGCCCGGCACCTTTTTCTTCGGGCCGGCAGCGGAGTGCACCCCTTACAAAAGGCCAAGCACATTCACTGCGTACGCGTGTTCGCGAATGCGGGGCCCGGCGCGTATTTCTTCGGGCCACCAGCGGAGTGCTCCCTTGACACAAGGCCAAGCACTTCGCTGCGTAATCGTGTTCGCGAATGCGGGACCCGGCGCCTTTTTCTTCGGGCCGTCAGCGGAGTGCTCCCCTTACAGAAGGCTAACCCTAATGTAAAGAAAATAAATAAAGTGTTCCACTCCATTGTGAAATATTGTCTTGTTCCACTCCCCGTGCACAAGGGCCTGTAAAACAGAGTGCTGCCGGTAATTTACGCAGCAGACTCGGGTAGAACTCCGACTTAAGGCCGTCGTTGCACTCCCATGAGGAAAAGAAAAAAAGTGTTCCACTCCATTGTGAATTTATTTTTTGTTCCACTCCCGTGATAAGGGTCTGTCGGACAGAATGCTGTCCGTCATTCACGACTTAAGGCCGCTGTTGCACTCCAGTGTGAAAAACAAAGAAACAAGTGTTCCACTCCATTGTGAATTTATTTTTTGTTCCACTCCCGTGATAAGGGTCTGTCGGACAGAATGCTCTCCGTCATTCACGACTTAAGGCCGTTGTTGCACTCCAGTGTGGAAAACAAAGAAACAAGTGTTCCACTCCCGTGACAAGGGCCTGTAGGGCAGAGTGCTGCCCGTAAAACACGCGAGAAATTCGGGTAAAAATCCGACTTGAGGCCGTCAGCTCCCGTGCGAAAAAAAAAAAAAAAAATGTTCCACTCCATTGTGAAAAATCACATGCAACAAAGAGGGAAATCGGGAAACTGCGTTTTCCCCCGAAACCGTATCAGCTGTACCCGTAAAGGTGATAGCTTACGCGTCCTGCATACGCACTCTACGGATCAGGCGAGTTGACGAGCTGTCAGTCTTCTAGAACAAAATTTCCGCGGTCCCGGCTTACATTTCCCCTACTAGCAGTGGAATGCTAGTGTCAAACAAGGCTCAGCACTTCGCCGTCGTCGCGGGTAGACTGCGGCACATTGTCTAACCTAAAAGCGGAACGCAATGGGAAGTGTTCGGTCGTACTTATAGGGGAGATGGTTGGTCTGGAAAAAATATTAATTTTTATTATTTTTATTTCCTTCTTTCGAGCCTCTGCCGGGAAGCCCATCACGCCTCCCCTTGACACAAGGCCTAGCAATTCGCTGCGTACGCGGGTTCGCAAATCGACTTCGGCCCCAGCGCACATTTACCCAGCCATACGCAGAGTGCTGCCTAGAAACGAGGCGAGCACTTCGCCGTACGCGCGGGTAAACGGCGGGAGTTACAACCACTCTCTTAAGACGACGCCTTGGTGTAGCTGATAAGACGCGGAGCATTCACTGTCCGAAGGGGGCAGGGTAGGGTGTAGCGCATTTAGGCAAGGGCAATTAAGTAGAGACTTGTAGGCCCTGTGTGGTTGTGGCAGGAGCTGGCAAGGACCGGGACCACTTGGATTGGATATGTCAACATGATGTAGAACCATCTACTTTATTTCAGAGACACAACGAGTAAAGGCAAACTGTTGTGGCCCTCAGAACGCTTACATTTAAGAGCGAATTCTGAAAAGGAACAATTCCTAAGGAGTTATACCTCCATAACACTGTGGAAGTAGGGGTACGGCAGTCATACTACTCATTAGAAGAGGCAGGGGGTGTATTATAATGTAAAATGTTCACAACCTGAGGCGTCTTTAACGCCAAATGGCAATAAGGTCTTCCACCCAGGCGAGGAAAGGAACCAGAGAGAGTCAATGTCAAAGTAAAAAATGTCTCTAGTAGGGGAAATCTCAGGCAACGTTACTGGACTAACTAGTCTACACGGGACTATATAATTCCGTGAAATGATCATAGACGAGACCTGCCTTGTATTATATGCGGGCCCTGCTCACATTTCCCCTACTAGCAGCGGAGTGCTCGCTTAACACAAGGCCCAGCACTTGGCCGTTAGCGCGGGTACGGCGGGACCTGCCGTATAGCATATGCGGCCACAGCTCATATTTCCCCTACTACCAGCGGGGTAATCGCCTGAAACAAGGCTCAGCACTTCGCTGGCAGCGCTGGTAGACTGCGGGACCTGCCTTATAGCACATGCGGCCCGGCTCACATTTACCATACTACCAGCGGAGTGCTTTCCTTAAACAAGGCCAGAACTTCGCCGTCAGCGCGGATAGACGGCGGGACCTGCCTTATAGCGTATGTGTTCAACTCCTGTAAGAATTTATTTTTGGTCTACTCCCGTGACAAGGGACTGTAGGCCAGAGTGCTCCCCGTAATACACGTGGCACACTCGGGTAGAAATTCGCCTTAAGGCCGTTATTCCAATCCCGTGAGAAATACAAAATAAGTGTTCCACTCCTTTGTGAAATGTTTATTGTTCCACTCCAATGGCCTGTAGGCCCGAGTGCTCCCCGTAAGACACACGGCAGACTCGGATAGGCCGTTATTCAACTCCCGTGAGATATAAAAAAAAAAGGGGTTCCACTCCTGAGAATTTGTTTTTGTTCCACACCCGTGACAATGGCATATAGGCAGGAGTGCTCGCCGTAATACACGCGGCAGACTCGACCTACGACCTACGCGCCAGGTCGACACAGTCTGAACATAAGTGTGAGTGTCGACCTACGACCTACATTCCAGGTGGACACTTTTTGAAAATAAATGTAAGTGTCGACCAACGACCTACGAGCCAGGTCAACACTTTCTGAAAATAAATATGAGTGTCGACCTACGACCTAGGAACCAGGTCGACACTTTCTGAAGAACATGTGAGTGTCAACCTAGGACGTCCGCGCCAGGTCGACACTTTTTGAAAATAAATTTGACTGTCGACCTACGACCTACGCGCCAGGTCAACACTATCTTAATGTGAATCTGACTGTCGACCTACGACCTACGCGCCAGGTCGACACTTTCTGAAAATAAATTTGACTGTCGACCTACGACCTACGAGCCAGATCAACACTTACTGAGCATAAAATTGACTGTCGACCTACGACCTACGCGCCAGTTCAACACTTTCTGAACATAAATTTGACTGTCGACCTACGACCTACGCTCCAGGTCAACACTATCTTAATGTGAATCTGACTGTCGACCTACGACCTACGAGCCAGATCAACACTCTCTGAAAATAAATCTGACTATCGACCTACGACCTACGCGCCAGGTCAACACTATCTTAATGTGAATCTGACTGTCGACGTACGACCTACGAGCCATATCAACACTCTCTGAAAATAAATCTGACTGTCGACTTACGACCTACGCGCCAGGTCAACACTATCTTAATGTGAATCTGACTGTCGACCTACGACCTACGCGCCAGGTCAACACTGTCTTAATGGGATTCTGACTGTTGACCTACGACTTACGCACCAGGTCGACACTTTCTGAAAATCAATTTGACTGTCGACCTACGACCTACGCGCCAGGTCGACACTTTCTGAAACAAAATTTGACTGTCGACCTACGACCTACGCGCCAGGTCAACACTCTCTGAAAATATGTTTGACTGTCGACCTACGACCTACGCTCCAGGTCAACACTATCTTAATGTGAATCTGACTGTCGACCTACGACCTACGAGCCAGATCAACACTCTCTGAAAATAAACCTGACTGTCGACCTACGACCTACGCGCCAGGTCAACACTATCTTAATGTGAATCTGACTGTCGACCTACGACCTACGAGCCAGATCAGCACTCTCTGAAAATAAATCTGACTGTCGACCTACGACCTACGCGCCAGGTCAACACTGTCTTAATGGGATTCTGACTGTTGACCTACGACTTACGCGCCAGGTCGACACTTTCTGAAAATCAATTTGACTGTCGACCTACGACCTACGCGCCAGGTCGACACTTTCTGAAACAAAATTTGACTGTCGACCTACGACCTACGCGCCAGGTCAACACTCTCTGAAAATATGTTTGACTGTCGACCTACGACCTACGCGCCAGGTCAACACTATCTTAATGTGAATCTGACTGTCGACCTACGACCTACGCGCCAGGTCGACACTTTCTGAAAATAAATTTGACTGTCGACCTACGAGCTACGACCTACGTGCTAACTTCACACACCTGATATAAATATCATTGTTAAGTAACACACAAACAAATGGTTGGTGGAGTTTCCGAAACTCAAATGTAAGTGTGTGCCAAAAAAGGCACACATATACGCATATTCGCATGTACATATACATACACGTATATAAATACATAATTGTCCTTATGACAGTACCGAAACAACAATTATACTTGTTGACAGGGTCAAGGCCATTCCAAGCAGTTTGATCAGAATCGAATATTTGTTATTTATTGTAAAGCTTCTTAGATATTGGAATGCGTGAGGCGTTCAATCGCAGGCTATCAGTTCAATACAATATTATAGCTAACACCAGCATGTTAAAGGAGATATCTTAATTAGTTTCCGCATTCTACATTATCTCCCTTAGATGTTGGAAATAACAACCTTTGACGGTGAACCGTGCGTGTTCAACTCATTATTTTGAATTAAAGTTCTGTTTCAGTTCTATCACAGAACTGCGTCAGGCGATATAGGGTCTAATTACATGTTCTTTCTGGTATCATATGAAAGTATATTTTCATAAGACTAGATAGAGTCAGACTAAATAGGGTCTCATTGCATCTTTGTTCTGGTATCATATAAAAGTACATTGACGTAAACACCTGATCTAGTTAGATTAAATAGGGTCTCATTACCTCCCTGTTCTGGTAACATATAAAAGACAATTGGCGTAAAAACCTGATCTAGTTAGATTAAATAAGGTATCATTACCTCTCTGTTCTGGTAACATATAAAAGTGCATTGGCGTAAAACTAGAATTAGTAGACTAAATAGGGTATTATTGCCTCTTTGTTCTGGAATCATATAAAAGTACGTTGACGTAAAACTATAATTAGTTAGATTAAATAGGGTACCATTGCCTCTTAGTTCTGGAATAATATACAAGTACATTGACGTAAAACTATAATTAGTTGGATTACATAAGGTCTCATTGCCTCTTTGTTCTGGAATCATATAAAAGTACATTGACCTTAAACTATAATTAGTTAGATTAAATAAGGTCTCATTGCCTCTTTGTTCTGGAATCATATAAAAGTACATTGACGTAAAACTATAATTAGTTGGATTAAATAAGGTCTCATTGCCTCTTTGTTCTGGAATCATATAAAAGTACATTGACCTTAAACTATAATTAGTTAGAATAAATAAGGTCTCATTGCCTCTTTGTTCTGGAATCATATAAAAGTACATTGACCTTAAACTAAAATTAGTTAGAATAAATAAGGTCTCATTGCCTCTTTGTTCTGGAATCATATAAAAGTACATTGACGTAAAACTAGAATTAGTTAGAATAAATAAGGCCTCTGTTCTGGAATCATATAAAAGTACATTGACGTTAAACTATATTTAGTTAGAATAAATAAGGTCTCATTGCCTCTTTGTTCTGGAATCATATAAAAGTACATTGACCTTAAACTATAATTAGTTAGAATAAATAAGGTCTCATTGCCTCTTTGTTCTGGTATCATATAAAAGTACATTGACGTAAAACTAGAATTAGTTAGAATAAATAAGGTCTCATTGCCTCTTTGTTCTGGAATCATATAAAAGTACATTGACCTTAAACTATAATTAGTTAGAATAAATAAGGTCTCATTGCGTCTTTGCTCTTGAATCATATAAAAGTACATTGACGTAAAACTAGAATTAGTTAGAATAAAGAAGGTCTCATTACCTCTTTGTTCTGGAATCATATAAAAGTACATTGACGTTAAACTAGAATTAGTTAGAATAAATAAGGTCTCACTGCCTCTTAGTTCTGGAATCATATAAAAGTACATTGACCTTAAACTAGAATTAGTTAGAATAAATAAGGTCTCATTGCGACTTTGTTCTGGAATCATATAAAAGTACATTGACGTTAAACTATAATTAGTTAGAATAAATAAGGTCTCATTGCATCTTTGTTCTGGAATCATATAAAAGTACATTGACCTTAAACTAAAATTAGTTAGAATAAATAAGGTCTCATTGCTTCTTTGTTCTGGAATCATATAAAAGTACATTGACGTAAAACTAGAATTAGTTAGAATAAATAAATTCTCATTGCCTCTTTGATCTGGAATCATATAAAAGTACATTGACCTTAAACTAGAATTAGTTAGAATAAATAAGGTCTCATTGCTTCTTTGTTCTGGAATCATATAAAAGTACATTCACGTAAAACTAGAATTAGTTAGAATAAATAAGGTCTCATTGCCTCTTTGTTCATGAATCATATAAAAGTACATTGACCTTAAACTAAAATTAGTTAGAATAAATAAGGTCTCATTGCTTCTTTGTTCTGGAATCATATAAAAGTACATTGTCGTAAAACTATAATTAGTTAGAATAAATAAGGTCTCATTGCCTCTTAGTTCTGGTATCATATAAAAGTACATTGACGTAAAACTAGAATAAGTTAGAATTAATAAGGTCTCTGTTCTGGAATCATATAAAAGTTCATTGACGTAAAACTAGAATTAGTTAGAATAAATAAGGTCTCACTGCCTCTTAGTTCTAGAATCATATAAAAGTACGTTGACCTTAAACTAAAATTAGTTAGAATTAATAAGGTATCATTGCCTCTTTGTTCTGGAATCATATAAAAGTACATTGACGTAAAACTAAAATTAGTTAGACTAAATAGGGTATCATTGCCTCTTAGTTCTGGAATCATATAAAAGTACATTGACGTTAAACTATAATTAGTTAGAATAAATAAGGTCTCATTGCATCTTTGTTCTGGAATCATATAAAAGTACATTGACCTTAAACTAAAATTAGTTAGAATAAATAAGGTCTCATTGCTTCTTTGTTCTGGAATCATATACAAGTACATTGACGTAAAACTAGAATTAGTTAGAATAAATAAAGTCTCATTGCCTCTTTGTTCTGGAATCATATAAAAGTACATTGACCTTAAACTAGAATTAGTTAGAATAAATAAGGTCTCATTGCTTCTTTGTTCTGGAATCATATAAAAGTACATTCACGTAAAACTAGAATTAGTTAGAATAAATAAGGTCTCATTGCCTCTTTGTTCATGAATCATATAAAAGTACATTGACCTTAAACTAAAATTAGTTAGAATAAATAAGGTCTCATTGCTTCTTTGGTCTGGAATCATATAAAAGTACATTGTCGTAAAACTATAATTAGTTAGAATAAATAAGGTCTCATTGCCTCTTTGTTCTGGAATCATATAAAAGTACATTGACTTTAAACTATAATTAGTTAGAATAAATAAGGTCTCATTGCCTCTTTGTTCTGGTATCATATAAAAGTACATTGACGTAAAACTAGAATAAGTTAGAATTAATAAGGTCTCTGTTCTGGAATCATATAAAAGTACATTAACGTAAAACTAGAATTAGTTAGAATAAATAAGGTCTCACTGCCTCTTAGTTCTGGAATCATATAAAAGTACGTTGACCTTAAACTAATATTAGTTAGAATTAATAAGGTATCATTGCCTCTTTGTTCTGGAATCATATAAAAGTACATTGACGTAAAACTAGAATTAGTTAGACTAAATAGGGTATCATTGCCTCTTAGTTCTGGAATCATATAAAAGTACCTTGACGTTAAACTATAATTAGTTAGAATAAATAAGGTCTCATTGCCTCTTTGTTCTGGAATCATATAAAAGTACATTGACGTAAAACTAGAATAAGTTAGAATAAATAAGGTCTCTTTACCTCTTTGTTCTGGAATCATATAAAAGTACATTGACGTTAAACTAGAATTAGTTAGAATAAATAAGGTCTCACTGCCTCTTAGTTCTGGAATCATATAAAAGTACATTGACCTTAAACTATAATTAGTTAGAATAAATAAGGTATCATTGTCTCTTTGTTCTGGATTCATATAAAAAGTTCATCGACGTTAAACTAGAATTTGTTGGGCTACACTTCTAGTTTTATTTTAAAAGTACAATTTAGGTATAAATAACATAAAGCTGGGCAGTGACGTCTCTGGTGAGATGTGTATGTGTAAGTTGACCAAAGGCTCCAATTTTCGTAAGTACAAGACGTTGTTCACTTACAAATATGTAGAGAAGTAAATATTGTTTAAAACATAAGACCAGCACTGAGCGGATATGTGTACACCTTGGCTTTGAGAAGGAGTTATGCTGGACAGCTGTTAAAGTAGGAAGTCGTATGTATTGGTATATCATATATCATACGTACATGTATGAACTGTTCGCCTGTAAGTAGAAGGATTGAAATTGTGAATCTTGGCCATATACCGTATACTTATACTGATTTCAATCCGTACATACAACCAATATCCTAATACTGTATATTCTGGAACGTGGTTTATTGAAAATATTTCCAATGAGCTTGATACGTAAGCCATGCTCATTTACATCGTGTTTTACTCACACAATGCATGTACTTGCCTTTGTGCATACATGACTCGGTACTTAAGTCATGCTCTTTTACATCGTGTTTTACTCACACAGTTCATGTACTTGACTTTGTGCATATATGACTCGGTACTTAAGTCATGCTCATTTACCTCGTGTTTTACTCACACAATGCATGTACTTGACTTTGTGCATATATGACTCGGTACTTAAGTCATGCTCAGTTACCTCGTGTTTTACTCACACAATGCATGTACTTGCCTTTGTGCATACATGACTCGGTACTTAAGTCATGCTCTTTTACGTCGTGTTTTACTCACACAGTGCATGTACTTGACTTTGTGCATATATGACTCGGTACTTAAGTCATGCTCATTTACATCGTGTTTTACTCACACAATGCATGTACTTGCCTTTGTGCATACATGACTCGGTACTTAAGTCATGCTCTTTTACGTCGTGTTTTACTCACGCAGTGCATGTACTTGACTTTGTGCATATATGACTCGGTACTTAAGTCATGCTCATTTACCTCGTGTTTTTTTCTCACACAGTGCATGTACTTGACTTTGTGCATATATGAAATCGGTACTTAAGTCATGCTCATTTACCTCGTGTTTTACTCACACAATGTTTTTACTTGACTTTGTGCATATATGACTCGGTACTTAAGTCATGCTCATTTACCTCGTGTTTTACTCACACAATGCATTTACTTGCCCTATTTGTGCATATATGACTCGGTACTTAAGTCATGCTCATTTACCTCGTGTTTTACTCACACAGTGCATGTACTTGACTTTGTGCATATATGACTCAGTACTTAAGTCATGCTCATTTACCTCGTGTTTTACTCACACAGTGCATGTACCTGACTTTGTGCATATATGACTCGGTACTTAAGTCATGCTCATTTACCTCGTGTTTTACTCACACAGTGCATGTACTTGACTTTGTGCATATATGACTCGGTACTTAAGTCATGCTCATTTACCTCGTGTTTTACTCACACAGTGCATGTACTTGACTTTGTGCATATATGAAATCGGTACTTAAGTCATGCTCATTTACCTCGTGTTTTACTCACACAATGTGTTTACTTGACTTTGTGCATACATGACTCGGTACTTAAGTCATGCTCATTTACCTCGTGTTTTACTCACACAATGCATTTACTTGCCCTATGTGTGCATATATGATTCGGTACTTAAGTCATGCTCTTTTACCTTGTGTTTTACTCCCACAATGCATTTACGTGACTTTGTGCTTATATGACTCGGTACTTACAGTACAGCTCACGCGGAAAACGCATCGTCCGCGAGCCACCGCGGACAAGTAGTTTGGTCCGCAAAGGAGGGTGGAAGTCCACCCATCACCGCGATTTGATTTTATGTACCATTGCGGACGCAACAAGATAACCCCAGGGGGTTAATAAAACCGATAATCGTGGATTTGCGGTGGAACCATCGCGGAATCGCGGTGACATTTCTTTGACTAAATAAGCTTTTTCTCCCCTTTTTGCTGGGAGTTTTTTTAATTTTTTATTTTTATTTCATTACAGTACGAATAAATGTTGTTGAAAAGGACAATGATTATAAATCAGTACTAACTATATATAAAGCAGCATATATGAGTAACAACTCAATTTATTAAAATTCGTCAATACAATTCCCCTAAACTTGATGTATTCTGTAACCGATACAACTACGTGATAATAAAACTGTTAATTCTGCCTGAAAGATGTGTAGCTAATAAATGACTTCAATATTCGAACCTGATTATACTTGAGGTTACTTTCAGTGTTCCATTTTGCTGATCGGCGTGCGCTTTTTTAAAATATTTTATATGAGTCAGTGCACCAATATCATCAATATAAACAATTTTCACACATAAAACCGTATATCCGATGTCCGCTATTTTCTATTTACGTATTTATTTCCCTCGTGTTTTACTCACACAGTGCATGTACTTGCCTTTGTGCATATATGACCACGACCTATATTGTATATTGTGATTGTATATACTGTGTTGGGCCGGTGCCCTTATAATACAATAAACTATTGAATTGAATTGACCTAAACACACAAGGCAAAACAGATTTTCTGTGTGCCAGCAAGTTATTTGCAAGAAATTGTGCATGGCTGGGTGTGGATTCGATACGGATATTTGCAAGTTGTTTTTTGGGAAAGAAATTTTGAAATCAATCTTTAGCACTTGTCGATTCAAATCTGAATTTGTATAAGTCTTTTCATGATCAGTTGAACTCAAAATCATGTCAATCATTCAGAGGCCAGACAGAGGTTAAATAACCTTTAGTGTCTGTTCACTTGCCAATAAGGCTCTTTAAAAAAATCTTTATCACTAGTATTTAGGATATTAAGATTTATATGGCTACATGCTGCCGCAAAGCACTTTATTCGATCGTCAATTATGTTGTATCGTTAACTCCGACTGACTATAAAGTTACATCCCCACATATGCATTTGTCGATACCTACTGATCATGTGCTCATTTAATAGTTTAAATCGGTTAAAGTACACTCATGCATGGTTGAATGATTCTGGTTTTAAATGTTGTTCATTTATTTGTTCATGTGGAACAAGATATTGCGTCTTCTTTGATGCCTTGCATCAAACATTCAGCTTGTAATTATGTTATACAACTTTGTATTGTAGGTCTTCCAAAGGGAAGAAAGTCAGTAAAAAACGTTATATCCTTAATTTAATTAAAGAGCATTATAGATATAAAGTATTTCAAGTTTTTGAGATTCAAAACTCAATAAAAAAGGATAAACCGGTCGCAAACACTTTATTGTTTGTTTCCCATAGCAGATTCAATCAAAGTACTCAGGAGTTCTGAAAGTCGGGTTTACATGAAAACCCCAAAGATGCAATAAATTCTAAGATGTTGAAAGTACAAGGAAAACATTGATAGTGATGTGCGAAGGGTTACGAAAAATGATTAGTGTCAATATTCTGTTAATTTTGTTTCGTTTACACTTACTGCTTACAACATATTAAAAGAAACTGTTTTTAAATAATAGAAATGAATATTGAATTTGTTAGGGTTTTTAAGCATGAAAATCTTCAAACCAGGAATTAGAAAATGCGCGAAAGTATCAACTGCGCGTCCTTTTTCCCCTTAATATATTCTTAAAATCGCAAAATTTAGTACAATAACTTCCCATTATCCTGTTATTAAAACCCCGGTGGTTCCCAGTGATGTTACACAGACTCCGCTCTGGTATACTGCTTGTGTTCAGTTCGAAGTCAAGAGAAAAGAGGGAGAAATGTAACGGGAACGGGTATAAATATCACTTCTACGGCCTTGCTTTGGAAGCCGGCTTTTATAGTGACATTGGTAGAGTGGTGACCTTTTCGTAAAGTTAAGCAACGTTCATCGCGGTTAGTGCCTGGATGGCCGACCTGCGATGGCTTAACGCCGGTACATGTTAAACTATGGTTTTAATTTACATTTTGATTATAGAAAAACTACTCGCATACAATCTCGGGAGAGAACCGGTCTTGTGACGAACTGCTACGGAAATATCCGAGAGCTGACGGTAAAATACGGCGCATGCGCGATCAAGACGATTAACACGGCGCATGCGCAAGCCCATTGTACCAGTGACAGTTTTTTCACAACCAATATATGCACTGGTGCTGAGGCACCCGCGCAATAAGAATTGTTGATCTATTTTACAGTGCGCACTTTTTGTGTGTTCAACTGTACGGTTAACATCGTTTCGACCGCAAGAGTCCAGTTTAATTTGCTTCGCAATTGAACCCGACTAAGAATGGTAGTAATGGATGTCCTCATTGGCGCTCATGGTTACAGGGTAAGCAATGCGACTGACTATCTTGCTTCAGGATAAATGGACAAGTAGACCTGGTAACTTACTCAGGAACTGCCGTGATATAACTGAACAAATGTTGAAAGCAGAGTAAAACATCAAACAATCAACCAGAGCAGAGCACACAATACTAGTTATGTGGATTCATGGGTTATTTATTTCAGACAGGTTTATGGCAATTCAAACTCGATAAGAATGATACTCTATCCTAAATTGGTCGGAATTAATAACACGGCCTTACACACAATCCTAGATGTTCATTATAACGTTGGTAACTGTAATCTTAACCCTTTCCCATATATAGACGCATGTTGACGCCTCTACGTTTTGAAAACATTGTGGCAAAAGGAGAAATTGCTCATAAATAGCAATTTCTACTTTTGCTACAATGATTTTAACTCTATGCAAACATTCATACTTTCATTTGCAGAGAATTTCCATAGTGTTGTTGCTTATATGTTTCCAATGTCTTATGTAGCATATTTGTTGTATGTGATAAAGGGTAACTCTAATCTTATTTAAGTTCACAGCAGGGATTGTTGCTGTATCGGGTTTGATAGATAACGTTTCTGTTTTTGACAGGTTCCATGATTTCTATTAGGGTTCTATTAGATCGTGGCGAATTAACGACGTACATTTCATAGAAATCAATTCTGGACAAATAGCATGCGCATTTAATAGAATATTCTTTGTAGAGAACCGGAGAATGAATGGACGCACATAGGTAGGACCATGTAAGGAATATGTAAATTGGTTGTTATATTTGTCATGGCATATTCAAACCAGGAAATTAACTGTAGACAATACAGTTGGGCAAAAAGAGATTAAGGTCACCGTGACCTCATTCTGGTGACAGACTTTCCCTGAACCGTAGCTGTATCTGAACTTAAACCCCAAATTAGGTGTCTACGAGGGGTGATCCAAAAGTCATAATACTTTTAAAGTCTTAATATCGACACCAATACAAATATATATATATATATATAAGTATGGATCCTACATTAAGGGGAAATGCCATTTTTCTATAACTTAGGGCGAACTTATTTCTAAGAACTATTTTTGAAAAATTATTAAGAGAGAATCAATTTACTACAGACCTTTTCACCTTATGAACTTTCCCGTGGCCTTCTAATTTCACTCTAAACCCCATTGTAAGACAGTTTTCTCCCTAAGTGCTTCGCCTTAAGTAAAGACGAATAAACGATTCCCCCCATGTCGCTAAAATTTCCCTCAAGTCGGTTTCTAACTATAAAACCAGCATAATGACGAAAAATTTAAATTACATATCTTCTTATATTTAATGAATATTTCTTAGATAAGTCTATTGTACGATTTTCTGTACAGAAGACAAACAGCATCTACAGTTTCTGCAATTATCTCTTAATTAAAGCGAATTATGTATCAAATAAGTCTGTTTGACCTTACTTTCCTACGCTACTCTTTTAAGGTCTATGGGATGGCATTGTTCCTGGCGTCCATCCGTGCGTCTGTACGTCCGTCCATCCGTTTGTAAACTGTTTTTGTTAACACGACACAGTTCGCAGTTTTCATACTTGCACATATTGTTCATATTGATGAGAGCTCGGGTACTATTGACGCCATTGATGACCAGATGTGATCCAGACCAACTAGCAGACACCAGTGATGACCAGACCGACTACCAGACGATATTGATGGCCAGATCAACTACAATGACCAGATGTGATCAAGACCAACTAGCAGACGCCATTGATGACCAGGTATGATCCAGACCAACAAGCAGACGCTAGTGAGGACCAGACCTACAACCAGACAACATTGATGACCAATCCAACTAGCAGACGACATTGATGACCAAATGTGATCCAGACCAACAACCAGACGACATTGGTGACCAGACTAACTACTAGACGACAATAATGACCAGACTAACTACCAGACGCCATTGATGACCATAATGTGATCAAGACAAACTAGCAGACGACATTGATGACCAGCTGTGATTCAGACCAACTAGCACACGCCAGTGAGGATCAAACCTACTACCAGATGCCAGTAATGACCATATGTGATCCAGACCAAGTAACAGTGTTGTTCTTAAAAGCTGCCTTTAGTTAGACTTTCATACGGAAGTATTTATTACATAAGAAAGTAGCTACTCCTTGACATTTTAATTCACACCGTATGGTATATTCGCCTTAAGTGTGCAAAATACCGTCTAATAAGATATGATAATGTTTTGTGACGTAGTGTTCTTGTTAAATGTTTGCTTCCGTTAGCCAATGTACGGCCTTTGTGTTACAATATATTGTATACAATAATGCAGTTAATTGTTCATGTAGTCGTTCATTTTCAGATTATAAAGAACCCCTTAGTCACTTTCATTATATTCAGTACATTTTCGCCTTAAGTGTTAGTTTTGTGGTTTCAAGTTATGATTATTTTTTCCGTTACGTTCAGCGCTGGCATTTGCCAAATTATCTATATTTTCAAACGGAATTAATGTTTAGGTTAGACAGAAGCAACTCTATGACATTTTAAGTTGTATAGCATGTTCCCATAAGTGGGTTATGTGTGCAAGACGCCGTGTATAAAGGTATGATAACATTTCATCACATTTAAACATGTTTTTTCATAGCACAGAAGTACGTACCGCAACCAATAGTAGCTATTACTTGTCAATAGCAATAGTGTTATTATTAAAAGCTGCCTTTAGTTAGAAAATGTGCGGCTTCTGTGTTACAATGTATTATATATAATAATTTAGTTAATATTGTATTCGCCTTAAATGTGCAAACTTCCGTGTACAATGGTATGATAACATTTCGTGATATTGAAATATTGATTACCTTTGTCATATTGTCATATTTCTTTCCACAGCACAGAAGCACGTACAACCAGCAACAGTAGCTATCACTTTGTCAATAGTAATAGTGTTTTTGTAAGTTGGTTTCGGTTAGTCAATGTACGGCATTTGTGCTACAATATATTAAATATAATAATGCAGTTCATTGTTCCAGTAGTCGTTCATTTCCAGATTATAATGAATCTATACTTTTACTACATAAGACAGTAGCCACTCCTTGACATTTTAATTCATACCGTATGGTATATCGCATTAAGTGTGCAAAAATACCGTCTAAATATGTATGATAATATTTCGTGATGTAGTGTTCTTGTTAAATGTTTGCTTCCGTTAGCCAATGTACTGCCTTTGTGTTAAAATATATTGTATATAATAATGCAGTTAATTGTTCAGGTAGTCAATCATTTTCCGATTATAAAGAACCCCTTAGTCACTCCTTGTCAGTTCAACTTTTATAGTATTGCCGGTTCGCCTGAAATAAGTAGAAGACATGTATACAGTTATGGTAACTTTGTGACATTTAAGTTCATTCCTTTCCTTTCCTGTCTGAGTCAGATGTCACGTAAGCAAGCAAATCGGGCAACCGTGTCCATAACCTCGCAATGATAATATTATTGTTAAAATTTGCGTTTCGTAAGCAGACGTTATATTTGTGATCTACGATGTGTTGTATATAATAAATAAGATAATGCTTTTCTAAAAAGACATTCATTTTCAGATTAAAAATAATATTGGATATTTAACGACAACCAATGTTTATTATTAATATCATTTTTATTATATTCGGTACATTTTCGCCTTAAGTGTTAGTTTTAATGTTTCAATTTATGATTATTATTCCGTTACGTTAAGTCAACAATGGCATTTGCCAACGTATTTATACTTTCGAACGGAAGCTATTTTTAGATTAGACAGCAGCCACTTTTAAAATTGTACAGAATGTTCGCATAAGTGGGTTATGTGTGCAAAATACCGTGTATAAACGTATGATAACATTTCATCACATTTAAACGTTGATTTATTTCCATAGCACAGAAGTACGTACAGCAATCAACAGTAGCTATTACTTGTCAATAGCAATAGTGTTTTTATTAACAACTGCCTTTAGTTCGAAAATGTACGTTTTCTGTGTTACAATGTATTGTATATAATAATTCAGTCAATGTTGTATTCGCCTTAAGTGTGCAAACTACCGTGTACAACGGTATGATAACATTTCGTCACATTGAAATATTGATTATATTTGTCATATTTCTTTCCCATATAATGCAAAATAGCATAGCCTAGAGACCATGTTTTCGACTTATTAACATGGCTTGGGGGAATAATTAGTTTAAGAAAACACCGTAGAAACATTTCTGCAAAAGTATTTAAAAATGAAGATTTTCAAGTGTTCACTACAGCCATATACAACTTATAACGTGCTGATAAGAACGGAATAGTAACATACAGTAACGTTACAAAGCGCTCTCATCCAACATTTGATTATGTAGAGACCTCTTCTTCTACTTTGTTGCTGTCTAGGGCTTAGTGCATCGCAGGCAAGTGAGGCCAATTAGGCATATTTACAAATAAAAATGAAATAAAAAACATCTGTGTTAGTTTAGGCTGTGTATGACTGCAGACGGGACTTAAATCAGTCTACAGACGTGATCCGCGCAAGGTCCGGAGGAAGGGGGTTCAAGTCTCTGATAGTTCTAGGAAAAGACTGTGCTTGTACTGCTCATAGTACAGTGTTTGGTACATCTTTTATAGATGACAAGTAGTGAAAAATCGATAGACATACAAAACAACAACAACAATTTGGTCTATTTATAGCTTATTGATAAAATGTGTTTGATGCCCCGGTTACTTGTGATTTGTTAATTGTATATTATTATTTATTTATATATACATATGTATATGTGTATTTATGTCTATATGTAGGGGATGGATAAATGGAATGGTACGAATGACAGGGTAGACGAGAGAGACAACCGACATTGTATATTTGACATTGGAGTTTATATGAAGATTTGCAAGGGGTCTTTGAACGCGATTTGATACACTAAAGTTAATTAGCACTCGTGTGATACCGGTATGGCAAAATATGCGAATGGGCCCTGTGTTTTTCTTGAATATAGTGATCTAAGCCAAACCGATGGTATGGTCGGATAGAGGAGAGTTTCTTCTACCATCAAATGCCAAAACAACCTAGGATCGGGCTACTTTTAAACGTTTGCGATGCGGAACACAAGTTGAATACGCACATTTGCGATCAATTTGGGTATCACACTGGTGTACTTTCTCCTAAATTAATGTTTATATATATATATAATTGCAGTTGCTTTTAAAGCACGGAGAATCGCTCGTTTTGATTGGTTCAAAACCGATCACGTGACTAAAAGGAATTGCGTTTATTTTCCAATAACTGCAATTGATCACATGACCAGTTCACGGAACTAATTTCGGAAAATACCTTTAATTTCGACAGTTAACCGTAAACAATGCCACAAATAATTATGCCGAGGTCAATTTCAGCTTAATTTTTTAAAAGTAATAATAAATAACACTCATGAGATATTATATCTATCACATAAAGTGACTTATGAGGCGTATTTCGATAAAAATGTACTTAACGTTTACAATATTTCTAGATGAAATTTACGGGTTTTGGCGCCAAAGCGACTAACGTATGACGTCAAAACGTTAACGTGACGTCATTTTCCTAGTATTAGGTAATTTTCCTAGTATTAGATCATGTTATCGGCGTAAAGAACATAAAAAAGAGATCCCAATTTTCAATTTATATGTCCCTTTTCAAACAATTCTTTCGATGAAAAATAGCTGTTTTTTTCTTAAACTGCAATTATAAGGGTTTAATGTATGTTTTGGTACAGTTATAAGAGTATAACACGAAATAGCCAAATTACACAGCTGACATAATGCCCTTCGGGCATTATTTGCTGAGTAATTAGGCAATTTCGTGTTATACTCTTATAACTGTACCAAAACATACATTAAACCCTTTAATATTAGTTAAATGTCTTTAGAGCCATGCAGATGATACTGGCAGGTTATAAATTCTTTTTCATTGATGTTTTATGCTACTTTCTAAAACACCACAGTTTGGCGTGTTTCTTCTCAAGGATGTTTCGTGTCACTTTCCACAATGTTTCCGTCATATCACTGTGTGAGAACAGAACATAACAGACTATATGTTTAATTCATATATGGTTCATCTTGAAAAGATTTACATTATACATGGGCATACGAAACATATCAGACGATGACAATTTGTTTAATGCTAATCCTCTGTCTGTGTTTCTGTGATAAAGAATAGAACAGAACAGAACATAACCTTTCGTTAATAATAGTATATACAAATACATAGGGCATACACAAACTATATACCAGACGATGTTATTGAATGTATATCGTTTTATGGCGCATCGCAAGGTCATTTAGCGCGCAATTAAATTTAATTATTCATGATCCCTGGGTGAACAAACCAGTACTAGGTTAGAAAATGTGCCTTGCCCAAGGTCACTCCACCATGACCGTAGTGCCGCGACTGGGGACACCCGGTTTCGAAATCCCCGACGCTAACCACTCGACCACAGCGGATTCCACCAGACGATGTTAAAAGTAATGTTAGATGTGATAGCAGTTAGTGTTTGTGTGACATAGAATGGAACAGAACCTTTATTCATATAGGATTGATCATCAACAGATTTCAATTTAAATTTTTCAATTTTTTAGGCCGTTTTCAACAGCATTTATGTCCAATCACCCTCACAATTCACAAACTCATGCGTCCTGGGTGAATCAACCCATCTACGGGATAGGACTAATCACAGACTGGTATAAGGAACCATTGTGGCAAGAGAAGCAATTGCCCGCCATGCTTTAAAATGTCGTTTTGTTTGCACATACTCATGTTTTCTGAGTGATTCTACCCAGCTAGGCAACCCTAGGCGTCCTGGGTGATTCAACCCAGCTATGCGTTAGGACTGAAAACAGTGTGGAAGAAAGAGGAGCCATTGCTAATCATGATTTCAAAGGTTGTTGTGTTTGTATTGTTGGGTGTTTAACGCCGTTTTCAACATCATATGTGTCAAATCACGCGCACTGTTCACATACCCATGCGTCCTGGGTGATTCAACCCAGCTACTCAATAGTACTGAACACACTGTGACAAAGGGAGCAATTGCCCGCCCTGCTTTCAGAGGTCGTTTTGTTTGTACTGTTGGGTGTTTTAGGCCGATTTCCACATCATTCAAGTCATACCACCCCGTCAGTTCACACACTCGTGGTCCCTGGGTGAATCAACCCAGCTATGCAATAGACCTGAACACATTGTGGCAAGAGAAGCAATTGCCCGCCATGCTTTAAAATGTCGTTTTGTTTGCATTGTATGGGTTTTGATCTTGGAAGCGAGTTGTTGCATGACTAAATAAGTGTGGAAAGTGGCATCAAATATCAGCATGTGGGAAAGGGTTAAGATCTGTTCACGGGTCTTCGCACCTCTGCAGGCCAAATCCCTTTCGGCGGTACGGTGAACGATTTTCCCATAACCCCGTTCCCACATGCGTACACTCCCTATAAGTGAGCTGTCGAAAACATTGTGATAAAAACAGCCATTGCTCATCATGTTTTCAAAGGTCGTTTTGCTTGCATTGTTGGGGTTTTAGGCCGTTTTCAACAGCATGTATGCCCAATACCCCTCACTGCTCACACACACATGCTTCCTGGGTGAATCAACCAATCTACGCGATAAGACTGAAAACAGTGTGGCATAAGGAGCCATTGCTCATCATGTTTTCAAAGGTCGTTTCGAGTGCACTGTACGGAGTTTTAGGCCGTTTTCAACAGCATTTATGTCCAATCACTCTCACAGTTCACAAACTCATGGGACCTGGGATAATCAACCCAGCTATGCGTTAGGACTGAAAACAGTGTGGAAAGATGAGCCGTTGCTAATCATGATTTCAAAGGTCGTTTTGTTTGTATCGTTGGGTGTTTTACTCAATAGTACTGAACACACTGTGACAAAGGGAGCAATTGCCCGCCCTGCTTTCAGAGGTCGTTTTGTTTGTATTGTTGGGTGTTTTAGGCCGTTTTCCACGTCATTCCAGTCATACCACCCCGTCAGTTCACACACTCGTGATCCCTGGGTGAATCAACCCAGCTATGTAATAGACCTGAACACATTGTGGCAAGAGAAGCAATTGCCCGCCATGCTTTAAAATGTCGTTTTGTTTGCACATACTCATGTTTTCTGAGTGATTCTACCCAGCTAGGCAACCCTAGGCGTCCTGGGTGATTCAACCCAGCTATGCGTTAGGACTGAAAACAGTGTGGAAGAAAGAGGAGCCATTGCTAATCATGATTTCAAAGGTTGTTGTGTTTGTATTGTTGGGTGTTTAACGCCGTTTTCAACATCATATGTGTCAAATCACGCGCACTGTTCACATACCCATGCGTCCTGGGTGATTCAACCCAGCTACTCAATAGTACTGAACACACTGTGACAAAGGGAGCAATTGCCCGCCCTGCTTTCAGAGGTCGTTTTGTTTGTACTGTTGGGTGTTTTAGGCCGATTTCCACATCATTCAAGTCATACCACCCCGTCAGTTCACACACTCGTGGTCCCTGGGTGAATCAACCCAGCTATGCAATAGACCTGAACACATTGTGGCAAGAGAAGCAATTGCCCGCCATGCTTTAAAATGTCGTTTTGTTTGCATTGTATGGGTTTTGATCTTGGAAGCGAGTTGTTGCATGACTAAATAAGTGTGGAAAGTGGCATCAAATATCAGCATGTGGGAAAGGGTTAAGATCTGTTCACGGGTCTTCGCACCTCTGCAGGCCAAATCCCTTTCGGCGGTACGGTGAACGATTTTCCCATAACCCCGTTCCCACATGCGTACACTCCCTATAAGTGAGCTGTCGAAAACATTGTGATAAAAACAGCCATTGCTCATCATGTTTTCAAAGGTCGTTTTGCTTGCATTGTTGGGGTTTTAGGCCGTTTTCAACAGCATGTATGCCCAATACCCCTCACTGCTCACACACACATGCTTCCTGGGTGAATCAACCAATCTACGCGATAAGACTGAAAACAGTGTGGCATAAGGAGCCATTGCTCATCATGTTTTCAAAGGTCGTTTCGAGTGCACTGTACGGAGTTTTAGGCCGTTTTCAACAGCATTTATGTCCAATCACTCTCACAGTTCACAAACTCATGGGACCTGGGATAATCAACCCAGCTATGCGTTAGGACTGAAAACAGTGTGGAAAGATGAGCCGTTGCTAATCATGATTTCAAAGGTCGTTTTGTTTGTATCGTTGGGTGTTTTACTCAATAGTACTGAACACACTGTGACAAAGGGAGCAATTGCCCGCCCTGCTTTCAGAGGTCGTTTTGTTTGTATTGTTGGGTGTTTTAGGCCGTTTTCCACGTCATTCCAGTCATACCACCCCGTCAGTTCACACACTCGTGATCCCTGGGTGAATCAACCCAGCTATGTAATAGACCTGAACACATTGTGGCAAGAGAAGCAATTGCCCGCCATGCTTTAAAATGTCGTTTTGTTTGCACATACTCATGTTTTCTGAGTGATTCTACCCAGCTAGGCAACCCTAGGCGTCCTGGGTGATTCAACCCAGCTATGCGTTAGGACTGAAAACAGTGTGGAAGAAAGAGGAGCCATTGCTAATCATGATTTCAAAGGTTGTTGTGTTTGTATTGTTGGGTGTTTAACGCCGTTTTCAACATCATATGTGTCAAATCACGCGCACTGTTCACATACCCATGCGTCCTGGGTGATTCAACCCAGCTACTCAATAGTACTGAACACACTGTGACAAAGGGAGCAATTGCCCGCCCTGCTTTCAGAGGTCGTTTTGTTTGTACTGTTGGGTGTTTTAGGCCGATTTCCACATCATTCAAGTCATACCACCCCGTCAGTTCACACACTCGTGGTCCCTGGGTGAATCAACCCAGCTATGCAATAGACCTGAACACATTGTGGCAAGAGAAGCAATTGCCCGCCATGCTTTAAAATGTCGTTTTGTTTGCATTGTATGGGTTTTGATCTTGGAAGCGAGTTGTTGCATGACTAAATAAGTGTGGAAAGTGGCATCAAATATCAGCATGTGGGAAAGGGTTAAGATCTGTTCACGGGTCTTCGCACCTCTGCAGGCCAAATCCCTTTCGGCGGTACGGTGAACGATTTTCCCATAACCCCGTTCCCACATGCGTACACTCCCTATAAGTGAGCTGTCGAAAACATTGTGATAAAAACAGCCATTGCTCATCATGTTTTCAAAGGTCGTTTTGCTTGCATTGTTGGGGTTTTAGGCCGTTTTCAACAGCATGTATGCCCAATACCCCTCACTGCTCACACACACATGCTTCCTGGGTGAATCAACCAATCTACGCGATAAGACTGAAAACAGTGTGGCATAAGGAGCCATTGCTCATCATGTTTTCAAAGGTCGTTTCGAGTGCACTGTACGGAGTTTTAGGCCGTTTTCAACAGCATTTATGTCCAATCACTCTCACAGTTCACAAACTCATGGGACCTGGGATAATCAACCCAGCTATGCGTTAGGACTGAAAACAGTGTGGAAAGATGAGCCGTTGCTAATCATGATTTCAAAGGTCGTTTTGTTTGTATCGTTGGGTGTTTTACTCAATAGTACTGAACACACTGTGACAAAGGGAGCAATTGCCCGCCCTGCTTTCAGAGGTCGTTTTGTTTGTATTGTTGGGTGTTTTAGGCCGTTTTCCACGTCATTCCAGTCATACCACCCCGTCAGTTCACACACTCGTGATCCCTGGGTGAATCAACCCAGCTATGTAATAGACCTGAACACATTGTGGCAAGAGAAGCAATTGCCCGCCATGCTTTAAAATGTCGTTTTGTTTGCACATACTCATGTTTTCTGAGTGATTCTACCCAGCTAGGCAACCCTAGGCGTCCTGGGTGATTCAACCCAGCTATGCGTTAGGACTGAAAACAGTGTGGAAGAAAGAGGAGCCATTGCTAATCATGATTTCAAAGGTTGTTGTGTTTGCATTGTTGGGTGTTTAACGCCGTTTTCAACATCATATGTGTCAAATCACGCGCACTGTTCACATACCCATGCGTCCTGGGTGATTCAACCCAGCTACTCAATAGTACTGAACACACTGTGACAAAGGGAGCAATTGCCCGCCCTGCTTTCAGAGGTCGTTTTGTTTGTACTGTTGGGTGTTTTAGGCCGATTTCCACATCATTCAAGTCATACCACCCCGTCAGTTCACACACTCGTGGTCCCTGGGTGAATCAACCCAGCTATGCAATAGACCTGAACACATTGTGGCAAGAGAAGCAATTGCCCGCCATGCTTTAAAATGTCGTTTTGTTTGCATTGTATGGGTTTTGATCTTGGAAGCGAGTTGTTGCATGACTAAATAAGTGTGGAAAGTGGCATCAAATATCAGCATGTGGGAAAGGGTTAAGATCTGTTCACGGGTCTTCGCACCTCTGCAGGCCAAATCCCTTTCGGCGGTACGGTGAACGATTTTCCCATAACCCCGTTCCCACATGCGTACACTCCCTATAAGTGAGCTGTCGAAAACATTGTGATAAAAACAGCCATTGCTCATCATGTTTTCAAAGGTCGTTTTGCTTGCATTGTTGGGGTTTTAGGCCGTTTTCAACAGCATGTATGCCCAATACCCCTCACTGCTCACACACACATGCTTCCTGGGTGAATCAACCAATCTACGCGATAAGACTGAAAACAGTGTGGCATAAGGAGCCATTGCTCATCATGTTTTCAAAGGTCGTTTCGAGTGCACTGTACGGAGTTTTAGGCCGTTTTCAACAGCATTTATGTCCAATCACTCTCACAGTTCACAAACTCATGGGACCTGGGATAATCAACCCAGCTATGCGTTAGGACTGAAAACAGTGTGGAAAGATGAGCCGTTGCTAATCATGATTTCAAAGGTCGTTTTGTTTGTATCGTTGGGTGTTTTACTCAATAGTACTGAACACACTGTGACAAAGGGAGCAATTGCCCGCCCTGCTTTCAGAGGTCGTTTTGTTTGTATTGTTGGGTGTTTTAGGCCGTTTTCCACGTCATTCCAGTCATACCACCCCGTCAGTTCACACACTCGTGATCCCTGGGTGAATCAACCCAGCTATGTAATAGACCTGAACACATTGTGGCAAGAGAAGCAATTGCCCGCCATGCTTTAAAATGTCGTTTTGTTTGCACATACTCATGTTTTCTGAGTGATTCTACCCAGCTAGGCAACCCTAGGCGTCCTGGGTGATTCAACCCAGCTATGCGTTAGGACTGAAAACAGTGTGGAAGAAAGAGGAGCCATTGCTAATCATGATTTCAAAGGTTGTTGTGTTTGCATTGTTGGGTGTTTAACGCCGTTTTCAACATCATATGTGTCAAATCACGCGCACTGTTCACATACCCATGCGTCCTGGGTGATTCAACCCAGCTACTCAATAGTACTGAACACACTGTGACAAAGGGAGCAATTGCCCGCCCTGCTTTCAGAGGTCGTTTTGTTTGTACTGTTGGGTGTTTTAGGCCGATTTCCACATCATTCAAGTCATACCACCCCGTCAGTTCACACACTCGTGGTCCCTGGGTGAATCAACCCAGCTATGCAATAGACCTGAACACATTGTGGCAAGAGAAGCAATTGCCCGCCATGCTTTAAAATGTCGTTTTGTTTGCATTGTATGGGTTTTGATCTTGGAAGCGAGTTGTTGCATGACTAAATAAGTGTGGAAAGTGGCATCAAATATCAGCATGTGGGAAAGGGTTAAGATCTGTTCACGGGTCTTCGCACCTCTGCAGGCCAAATCCCTTTCGGCGGTACGGTGAACGATTTTCCCATAACCCCGTTCCCACATGCGTACACTCCCTATAAGTGAGCTGTCGAAAACATTGTGATAAAAACAGCCATTGCTCATCATGTTTTCAAAGGTCGTTTTGCTTGCATTGTTGGGGTTTTAGGCCGTTTTCAACAGCATGTATGCCCAATACCCCTCACTGCTCACACACACATGCTTCCTGGGTGAATCAACCAATCTACGCGATAAGACTGAAAACAGTGTGGCATAAGGAGCCATTGCTCATCATGTTTTCAAAGGTCGTTTCGAGTGCACTGTACGGAGTTTTAGGCCGTTTTCAACAGCATTTATGTCCAATCACTCTCACAGTTCACAAACTCATGGGACCTGGGATAATCAACCCAGCTATGCGTTAGGACTGAAAACAGTGTGGAAAGATGAGCCGTTGCTAATCATGATTTCAAAGGTCGTTTTGTTTGTATCGTTGGGTGTTTTACTCAATAGTACTGAACACACTGTGACAAAGGGAGCAATTGCCCGCCCTGCTTTCAGAGGTCGTTTTGTTTGTATTGTTGGGTGTTTTAGGCCGTTTTCCACGTCATTCCAGTCATACCACCCCGTCAGTTCACACACTCGTGATCCCTGGGTGAATCAACCCAGCTATGTAATAGACCTGAACACATTGTGGCAAGAGAAGCAATTGCCCGCCATGCTTTAAAATGTCGTTTTGTTTGCACATACTCATGTTTTCTGAGTGATTCTACCCAGCTAGGCAACCCTAGGCGTCCTGGGTGATTCAACCCAGCTATGCGTTAGGACTGAAAACAGTGTGGAAGAAAGAGGAGCCATTGCTAATCATGATTTCAAAGGTTGTTGTGTTTGCATTGTTGGGTGTTTAACGCCGTTTTCAACATCATATGTGTCAAATCACGCGCACTGTTCACATACCCATGCGTCCTGGGTGATTCAACCCAGCTACTCAATAGTACTGAACACACTGTGACAAAGGGAGCAATTGCCCGCCCTGCTTTCAGAGGTCGTTTTGTTTGTACTGTTGGGTGTTTTAGGCCGATTTCCACATCATTCAAGTCATACCACCCCGTCAGTTCACACACTCGTGGTCCCTGGGTGAATCAACCCAGCTATGCAATAGACCTGAACACATTGTGGCAAGAGAAGCAATTGCCCGCCATGCTTTAAAATGTCGTTTTGTTTGCATTGTATGGGTTTTGATCTTGGAAGCGAGTTGTTGCATGACTAAATAAGTGTGGAAAGTGGCATCAAATATCAGCATGTGGGAAAGGGTTAAGATCTGTTCACGGGTCTTCGCACCTCTGCAGGCCAAATCCCTTTCGGCGGTACGGTGAACGATTTTCCCATAACCCCGTTCCCACATGCGTACACTCCCTATAAGTGAGCTGTCGAAAACATTGTGATAAAAACAGCCATTGCTCATCATGTTTTCAAAGGTCGTTTTGCTTGCATTGTTGGGGTTTTAGGCCGTTTTCAACAGCATGTATGCCCAATACCCCTCACTGCTCACACACACATGCTTCCTGGGTGAATCAACCAATCTACGCGATAAGACTGAAAACAGTGTGGCATAAGGAGCCATTGCTCATCATGTTTTCAAAGGTCGTTTCGAGTGCACTGTACGGAGTTTTAGGCCGTTTTCAACAGCATTTATGTCCAATCACTCTCACAGTTCACAAACTCATGGGACCTGGGATAATCAACCCAGCTATGCGTTAGGACTGAAAACAGTGTGGAAAGATGAGCCGTTGCTAATCATGATTTCAAAGGTCGTTTTGTTTGTATCGTTGGGTGTTTTACTCAATAGTACTGAACACACTGTGACAAAGGGAGCAATTGCCCGCCCTGCTTTCAGAGGTCGTTTTGTTTGTATTGTTGGGTGTTTTAGGCCGTTTTCCACGTCATTCCAGTCATACCACCCCGTCAGTTCACACACTCGTGATCCCTGGGTGAATCAACCCAGCTATGTAATAGACCTGAACACATTGTGGCAAGAGAAGCAATTGCCCGCCATGCTTTAAAATGTCGTTTTGTTTGCACATACTCATGTTTTCTGAGTGATTCTACCCAGCTAGGCAACCCTAGGCGTCCTGGGTGATTCAACCCAGCTATGCGTTAGGACTGAAAACAGTGTGGAAGAAAGAGGAGCCATTGCTAATCATGATTTCAAAGGTTGTTGTGTTTGCATTGTTGGGTGTTTAACGCCGTTTTCAACATCATATGTGTCAAATCACGCGCACTGTTCACATACCCATGCGTCCTGGGTGATTCAACCCAGCTACTCAATAGTACTGAACACACTGTGACAAAGGGAGCAATTGCCCGCCCTGCTTTCAGAGGTCGTTTTGTTTGTACTGTTGGGTGTTTTAGGCCGATTTCCACATCATTCAAGTCATACCACCCCGTCAGTTCACACACTCGTGGTCCCTGGGTGAATCAACCCAGCTATGCAATAGACCTGAACACATTGTGGCAAGAGAAGCAATTGCCCGCCATGCTTTAAAATGTCGTTTTGTTTGCATTGTATGGGTTTTGATCTTGGAAGCGAGTTGTTGCATGACTAAATAAGTGTGGAAAGTGGCATCAAATATCAGCATGTGGGAAAGGGTTAAGATCTGTTCACGGGTCTTCGCACCTCTGCAGGCCAAATCCCTTTCGGCGGTACGGTGAACGATTTTCCCATAACCCCGTTCCCACATGCGTACACTCCCTATAAGTGAGCTGTCGAAAACATTGTGATAAAAACAGCCATTGCTCATCATGTTTTCAAAGGTCGTTTTGCTTGCATTGTTGGGGTTTTAGGCCGTTTTCAACAGCATGTATGCCCAATACCCCTCACTGCTCACACACACATGCTTCCTGGGTGAATCAACCAATCTACGCGATAAGACTGAAAACAGTGTGGCATAAGGAGCCATTGCTCATCATGTTTTCAAAGGTCGTTTCGAGTGCACTGTACGGAGTTTTAGGCCGTTTTCAACAGCATTTATGTCCAATCACTCTCACAGTTCACAAACTCATGGGACCTGGGATAATCAACCCAGCTATGCGTTAGGACTGAAAACAGTGTGGAAAGATGAGCCGTTGCTAATCATGATTTCAAAGGTCGTTTTGTTTGTATCGTTGGGTGTTTTACTCAATAGTACTGAACACACTGTGACAAAGGGAGCAATTGCCCGCCCTGCTTTCAGAGGTCGTTTTGTTTGTATTGTTGGGTGTTTTAGGCCGTTTTCCACGTCATTCCAGTCATACCACCCCGTCAGTTCACACACTCGTGATCCCTGGGTGAATCAACCCAGCTATGTAATAGACCTGAACACATTGTGGCAAGAGAAGCAATTGCCCGCCATGCTTTAAAATGTCGTTTTGTTTGCACATACTCATGTTTTCTGAGTGATTCTACCCAGCTAGGCAACCCTAGGCGTCCTGGGTGATTCAACCCAGCTATGCGTTAGGACTGAAAACAGTGTGGAAGAAAGAGGAGCCATTGCTAATCATGATTTCAAAGGTTGTTGTGTTTGCATTGTTGGGTGTTTAACGCCGTTTTCAACATCATATGTGTCAAATCACGCGCACTGTTCACATACCCATGCGTCCTGGGTGATTCAACCCAGCTACTCAATAGTACTGAACACACTGTGACAAAGGGAGCAATTGCCCGCCCTGCTTTCAGAGGTCGTTTTGTTTGTACTGTTGGGTGTTTTAGGCCGATTTCCACATCATTCAAGTCATACCACCCCGTCAGTTCACACACTCGTGGTCCCTGGGTGAATCAACCCAGCTATGCAATAGACCTGAACACATTGTGGCAAGAGAAGCAATTGCCCGCCATGCTTTAAAATGTCGTTTTGTTTGCATTGTATGGGTTTTGATCTTGGAAGCGAGTTGTTGCATGACTAAATAAGTGTGGAAAGTGGCATCAAATATCAGCATGTGGGAAAGGGTTAAGATCTGTTCACGGGTCTTCGCACCTCTGCAGGCCAAATCCCTTTCGGCGGTACGGTGAACGATTTTCCCATAACCCCGTTCCCACATGCGTACACTCCCTATAAGTGAGCTGTCGAAAACATTGTGATAAAAACAGCCATTGCTCATCATGTTTTCAAAGGTCGTTTTGCTTGCATTGTTGGGGTTTTAGGCCGTTTTCAACAGCATGTATGCCCAATACCCCTCACTGCTCACACACACATGCTTCCTGGGTGAATCAACCAATCTACGCGATAAGACTGAAAACAGTGTGGCATAAGGAGCCATTGCTCATCATGTTTTCAAAGGTCGTTTCGAGTGCACTGTACGGAGTTTTAGGCCGTTTTCAACAGCATTTATGTCCAATCACTCTCACAGTTCACAAACTCATGGGACCTGGGATAATCAACCCAGCTATGCGTTAGGACTGAAAA
The DNA here is from genome assembly GCA_031761405.1 of Serripes groenlandicus. NCBI lineage: Eukaryota > Metazoa > Mollusca > Bivalvia > Cardiida > Cardiidae > Serripes > Serripes groenlandicus. The sequence goes on from JASEVX010000005.1 coordinate 3,302,530, forward strand.
CAGTGTGGAAAGATGAGCCGTTGCTAATCATGATTTCAAAGGTCGTTTTGTTTGTATCGTTGGGTGTTTTACTCAATAGTACTGAACACACTGTGACAAAGGGAGCAATTGCCCGCCCTGCTTTCAGAGGTCGTTTTGTTTGTATTGTTGGGTGTTTTAGGCCGTTTTCCACGTCATTCCAGTCATACCACCCCGTCAGTTCACACACTCGTGATCCCTGGGTGAATCAACCCAGCTATGTAATAGACCTGAACACATTGTGGCAAGAGAAGCAATTGCCCGCCATGCTTTAAAATGTCGTTTTGTTTGCACATACTCATGTTTTCTGAGTGATTCTACCCAGCTAGGCAACCCTAGGCGTCCTGGGTGATTCAACCCAGCTATGCGTTAGGACTGAAAACAGTGTGGAAGAAAGAGGAGCCATTGCTAATCATGATTTCAAAGGTTGTTGTGTTTGCATTGTTGGGTGTTTAACGCCGTTTTCAACATCATATGTGTCAAATCACGCGCACTGTTCACATACCCATGCGTCCTGGGTGATTCAACCCAGCTACTCAATAGTACTGAACACACTGTGACAAAGGGAGCAATTGCCCGCCCTGCTTTCAGAGGTCGTTTTGTTTGTACTGCTGGGTGTTTTAGGCCGATTTCCACATCATTCAAGTCATACCACCCCGTCAGTTCACACACTCGTGGTCCCTGGGTGAATCAACCCAGCTATGCAATAGACCTGAACACATTGTGGCAAGAGAAGCAATTGCCCGCCATGCTTTAAAATGTCGTTTTGTTTGCATTGTATGGGTTTTGATCTTGGAAGCGAGTTGTTGCATGACTAAATAAGTGTGGAAAGTGGCATCAAATATCAGCATGTGGGAAAGGGTTAAGATCTGTTCACGGGTCTTCGCACCTCTGCAGGCCAAATCCCTTTCGGCGGTACGGTGAACGATTTTCCCATAACCCCGTTCCCACATGCGTACACTCCCTATAAGTGAGCTGTCGAAAACATTGTGATAAAAACAGCCATTGCTCATCATGTTTTCAAAGGTCGTTTTGCTTGCATTGTTGGGGTTTTAGGCCGTTTTCAACAGCATGTATGCCCAATACCCCTCACTGCTCACACACACATGCTTCCTGGGTGAATCAACCAATCTACGCGATAAGACTGAAAACAGTGTGGCATAAGGAGCCATTGCTCATCATGTTTTCAAAGGTCGTTTCGAGTGCACTGTACGGAGTTTTAGGCCGTTTTCAACAGCATTTATGTCCAATCACTCTCACAGTTCACAAACTCATGGGACCTGGGATAATCAACCCAGCTATGCGTTAGGACTGAAAACAGTGTGGAAAGATGAGCCGTTGCTAATCATGATTTCAAAGGTCGTTTTGTTTGTATCGTTGGGTGTTTTACTCAATAGTACTGAACACACTGTGACAAAGGGAGCAATTGCCCGCCCTGCTTTCAGAGGTCGTTTTGTTTGTATTGTTGGGTGTTTTAGGCCGTTTTCCACGTCATTCCAGTCATACCACCCCGTCAGTTCACACACTCGTGATCCCTGGGTGAATCAACCCAGCTATGTAATAGACCTGAACACATTGTGGCAAGAGAAGCAATTGCCCGCCATGCTTTAAAATGTCGTTTTGTTTGCACATACTCATGTTTTCTGAGTGATTCTACCCAGCTAGGCAACCCTAGGCGTCCTGGGTGATTCAACCCAGCTATGCGTTAGGACTGAAAACAGTGTGGAAGAAAGAGGAGCCATTGCTAATCATGATTTCAAAGGTTGTTGTGTTTGCATTGTTGGGTGTTTAACGCCGTTTTCAACATCATATGTGTCAAATCACGCGCACTGTTCACATACCCATGCGTCCTGGGTGATTCAACCCAGCTACTCAATAGTACTGAACACACTGTGACAAAGGGAGCAATTGCCCGCCCTGCTTTCAGAGGTCGTTTTGTTTGTACTGCTGGGTGTTTTAGGCCGATTTCCACATCATTCAAGTCATACCACCCCGTCAGTTCACACACTCGTGGTCCCTGGGTGAATCAACCCAGCTATGCAATAGACCTGAACACATTGTGGCAAGAGAAGCAATTGCCCGCCATGCTTTAAAATGTCGTTTTGTTTGCATTGTATGGGTTTTGATCTTGGAAGCGAGTTGTTGCATGACTAAATAAGTGTGGAAAGTGGCATCAAATATCAGCATGTGGGAAAGGGTTAAGATCTGTTCACGGGTCTTCGCACCTCTGCAGGCCAAATCCCTTTCGGCGGTACGGTGAACGATTTTCCCATAACCCCGTTCCCACATGCGTACACTCCCTATAAGTGAGCTGTCGAAAACATTGTGATAAAAACAGCCATTGCTCATCATGTTTTCAAAGGTCGTTTTGCTTGCATTGTTGGGGTTTTAGGCCGTTTTCAACAGCATGTATGCCCAATACCCCTCACTGCTCACACACACATGCTTCCTGGGTGAATCAACCAATCTACGCGATAAGACTGAAAACAGTGTGGCATAAGGAGCCATTGCTCATCATGTTTTCAAAGGTCGTTTCGAGTGCACTGTACGGAGTTTTAGGCCGTTTTCAACAGCATTTATGTCCAATCACTCTCACAGTTCACAAACTCATGGGACCTGGGATAATCAACCCAGCTATGCGTTAGGACTGAAAACAGTGTGGAAAGATGAGCCGTTGCTAATCATGATTTCAAAGGTCGTTTTGTTTGTATCGTTGGGTGTTTTACTCAATAGTACTGAACACACTGTGACAAAGGGAGCAATTGCCCGCCCTGCTTTCAGAGGTCGTTTTGTTTGTATTGTTGGGTGTTTTAGGCCGTTTTCCACGTCATTCCAGTCATACCACCCCGTCAGTTCACACACTCGTGATCCCTGGGTGAATCAACCCAGCTATGTAATAGACCTGAACACATTGTGGCAAGAGAAGCAATTGCCCGCCATGCTTTAAAATGTCGTTTTGTTTGCACATACTCATGTTTTCTGAGTGATTCTACCCAGCTAGGCAACCCTAGGCGTCCTGGGTGATTCAACCCAGCTATGCGTTAGGACTGAAAACAGTGTGGAAGAAAGAGGAGCCATTGCTAATCATGATTTCAAAGGTTGTTGTGTTTGCATTGTTGGGTGTTTAACGCCGTTTTCAACATCATATGTGTCAAATCACGCGCACTGTTCACATACCCATGCGTCCTGGGTGATTCAACCCAGCTACTCAATAGTACTGAACACACTGTGACAAAGGGAGCAATTGCTCGCCCTGCTTTCAGAGGTCGTTTTGTTTGTACTGTTGGGTGTTTTAGGCCGATTTCCACATCATTCAAGTCATACCACCCCGTCAGTTCACACACTCGTGGTCCCTGGGTGAATCAACCCAGCTATGCAATAGACCTGAACACATTGTGGCAAGAGAAGCAATTGCCCGCCATGCTTTAAAATGTCGTTTTGTTTGCATTGTATGGGTTTTGATCTTGGAAGCGAGTTGTTGCATGACTAAATAAGTGTGGAAAGTGGCATCAAATATCAGCATGTGGGAAAGGGTTAAGATCTGTTCACGGGTCTTCGCACCTCTGCAGGCCAAATCCCTTTCGGCGGTACGGTGAACGATTTTCCCATAACCCCGTTCCCACATGCGTACACTCCCTATAAGTGAGCTGTCGAAAACATTGTGATAAAAACAGCCATTGCTCATCATGTTTTCAAAGGTCGTTTTGCTTGCATTGTTGGGGTTTTAGGCCGTTTTCACAGCATGTATGCCAATACCCCTCACTGCTCACACACACATGCTTCCTGGGTGAATCAACCAATCTACGCGATAAGACTGAAAACAGTGTGGCATAAGGAGCCATTGCTCATCATGTTTTCAAAGGTCGTTTCGAGTGCACTGTACGGAGTTTTAGGCCGTTTTCAACAGCATTTATGTCCAATCACTCTCACAGTTCACAAACTCATGGACCTGGGATAATCAACCCAGCTATGCGTTAGGACTGAAAACAGTGTGGAAAGATGAGCCGTTGCTAATCATGATTTCAAAGGTCGTTTTGTTTGTATCGTTGGGTGTTTTACTCAATAGTACTGAACACACTGTGACAAAGGGAGCAATTGCCCGCCCTGCTTTCAGAGGTCGTTTTGTTTGTATTGTTGGGTGTTTTAGGCCGTTTTCCACGTCATTCCAGTCATACCACCCCGTCAGTTCACACACTCGTGATCCCTGGGCGAATCAACCCAGCTATGTAATAGACCTGAACACATTGTGGCAAGAGAAGCAATTGCCCGCCATGCTTTAAAATGTCGTTTTGTTTGCACATACTCATGTTTTCTGAGTGATTCTACCCAGCTAGGCAACCCTAGGCGTCCTGGGTGATTCAACCCAGCTATGCGTTAGGACTGAAAACAGTGTGGAAGAAAGAGGAGCCATTGCTAATCATGATTTCAAAGGTTGTTGTGTTTGCATTGTTGGGTGTTTAACGCCGTTTTCAACATCATATGTGTCAAATCACGCGCACTGTTCACATACCCATGCGTCCTGGGTGATTCAACCCAGCTACTCAATAGTACTGAACACACTGTGACAAAGGGAGCAATTGCCCGCCCTGCTTTCAGAGGTCGTTTTGTTTGTACTGCTGGGTGTTTTAGGCCGATTTCCACATCATTCAAGTCATACCACCCCGTCAGTTCACACACTCGTGGTCCCTGGGTGAATCAACCCAGCTATGCAATAGACCTGAACACATTGTGGCAAGAGAAGCAATTGCCCGCCATGCTTTAAAATGTCGTTTTGTTTGCATTGTATGGGTTTTGATCTTGGAAGCGAGTTGTTGCATGACTAAATAAGTGTGGAAAGTGGCATCAAATATCAGCATGTGGGAAAGGGTTAAGATCTGTTCACGGGTCTTCGCACCTCTGCAGGCCAAATCCCTTTCGGCGGTACGGTGAACGATTTTCCATAACCCCGTTCCCACATGCGTACACTCCCTATAAGTGAGCTGTCGAAAACATTGTGATAAAAACAGCCATTGCTCATCATGTTTTCAAAGGTCGTTTTGCTTGCATTGTTGGGGTTTTAGGCCGTTTTCAACAGCATGTATGCCCAATACCCCTCACTGCTCACACACACATGCTTCCTGGGTGAATCAACCAATCTACGCGATAAGACTGAAAACAGTGTGGCATAAGGAGCCATTGCTCATCATGTTTTCAAAGGTCGTTTCGAGTGCACTGTACGGAGTTTTAGGCCGTTTTCAACAGCATTTATGTCCAATCACTCTCACAGTTCACAAACTCATGGGACCTGGGATAATCAACCCCAGCTATGCGTTAGGACTGAAAACAGTGTGGAAAGATGAGCCGTTGCTAATCATGATTTCAAAGGTCGTTTTGTTTGTATCGTTGGGTGTTTTACTCAATAGTACTGAACACACTGTGACAAAGGGAGCAATTGCCCGCCCTGCTTTCAGAGGTCGTTTTGTTTGTATTGTTGGGTGTTTTAGGCCGCCGTTTTCCACGTCATTCCAGTCATACCACCCCGTCAGTTCACACACTCGTGATCCCTGGGTGAATCAACCCAGCTATGTAATAGACCTGAACACATTGTGGCAAGAGAAGCAATTGCCCGCCATGCTTTAAAATGTCGTTTTGTTTGCACATACTCATGTTTTCTGAGTGATTCTACCCAGCTAGGCAACCCTAGGCGTCCTGGGTGATTCAACCCAGCTATGCGTTAGGACTGAAAACAGTGTGGAAGAAAGAGGAGCCATTGCTAATCATGATTTCAAAGGTTGTTGTGTTTGCATTGTTGGGTGTTTAACGCCGTTTTCAACATCATATGTGTCAAATCACGCGCACTGTTCACATACCCATGCGTCCTGGGTGATTCAACCCAGCTACTCAATAGTACTGAACACACTGTGACAAAGGGAGCAATTGCCCGCCCTGCTTTCAGAGGTCGTTTTGTTTGTACTGTTGGGTGTTTTAGGCCGATTTCCACATCATTCAAGTCATACCACCCCGTCAGTTCACACACTCGTGGTCCCTGGGTGAATCAACCCAGCTATGCAATAGACCTGAACACATTGTGGCAAGAGAAGCAATTGCCCGCCATGCTTTAAAATGTCGTTTTGTTTGCATTGTATGGGTTTTGATCTTGGAAGCGAGTTGTTGCATGACTAAATAAGTGTGGAAAGTGGCATCAAATATCAGCATGTGGGAAAGGGTTAAGATCTGTTCACGGGTCTTCGCACCTCTGCAGGCCAAATCCCTTTCGGCGGTACGGTGAACGATTTTCCCATAACCCCGTTCCCACATGCGTACACTCCCTATAAGTGAGCTGTCGAAAACATTGTGATAAAAACAGCCATTGCTCATCATGTTTTCAAAGGTCGTTTTGCTTGCATTGTTGGGGTTTTAGGCCGTTTTCAACAGCATGTATGCCCAATACCCCTCACTGCTCACACACACATGCTTCCTGGGTGAATCAACCAATCTACGCGATAAGACTGAAAACAGTGTGGCATAAGGAGCCATTGCTCATCATGTTTTCAAAGGTCGTTTCGAGTGCACTGTACGGAGTTTTAGGCCGTTTTCAACAGCATTTATGTCCAATCACTCTCACAGTTCACAAACTCATGGGACCTGGGATAATCAACCCAGCTATGCGTTAGGACTGAAAACAGTGTGGAAAGATGAGCCGTTGCTAATCATGATTTCAAAGGTCGTTTTGTTTGTATCGTTGGGTGTTTTACTCAATAGTACTGAACACACTGTGACAAAGGGAGCAATTGCCCGCCCTGCTTTCAGAGGTCGTTTTGTTTGTATTGTTGGGTGTTTTAGGCCGTTTTCCACGTCATTCCAGTCATACCACCCCGTCAGTTCACACACTCGTGATCCCTGGGTGAATCAACCCAGCTATGTAATAGACCTGAACACATTGTGGCAAGAGAAGCAATTGCCCGCCATGCTTTAAAATGTCGTTTTGTTTGCACATACTCATGTTTTCTGAGTGATTCTACCCAGCTAGGCAACCCTAGGCGTCCTGGGTGATTCAACCCAGCTATGCGTTAGGACTGAAAACAGTGTGGAAGAAAGAGGAGCCATTGCTAATCATGATTTCAAAGGTTGTTGTGTTTGCATTGTTGGGTGTTTAACGCCGTTTTCAACATCATATGTGTCAAATCACGCGCACTGTTCACATACCCATGCGTCCTGGGTGATTCAACCCAGCTACTCAATAGTACTGAACACACTGTGACAAAGGGAGCAATTGCCCGCCCTGCTTTCAGAGGTCGTTTTGTTTGTACTGTTGGGTGTTTTAGGCCGATTTCCACATCATTCAAGTCATACCACCCCGTCAGTTCACACACTCGTGGTCCCTGGGTGAATCAACCCAGCTATGCAATAGACCTGAACACATTGTGGCAAGAGAAGCAATTGCCCGCCATGCTTTAAAATGTCGTTTTGTTTGCATTGTATGGGTTTTGATCTTGGAAGCGAGTTGTTGCATGACTAAATAAGTGTGGAAAGTGGCATCAAATATCAGCATGTGGGAAAGGGTTAAGATCTGTTCACGGGTCTTCGCACCTCTGCAGGCCAAATCCCTTTCGGCGGTACGGTGAACGATTTTCCCATAACCCCGTTCCCACATGCGTACACTCCCTATAAGTGAGCTGTCGAAAACATTGTGATAAAAACAGCCATTGCTCATCATGTTTTCAAAGGTCGTTTTGCTTGCATTGTTGGGGTTTTAGGCCGTTTTCAACAGCATGTATGCCCAATACCCCTCACTGCTCACACACACATGCTTCCTGGGTGAATCAACCAATCTACGCGATAAGACTGAAAACAGTGTGGCATAAGGAGCCATTGCTCATCATGTTTTCAAAGGTCGTTTCGAGTGCACTGTACGGAGTTTTAGGCCGTTTTCAACAGCATTTATGTCCAATCACTCTCACAGTTCACAAACTCATGGGACCTGGGATAATCAACCCAGCTATGCGTTAGGACTGAAAACAGTGTGGAAAGATGAGCCGTTGCTAATCATGATTTCAAAGGTCGTTTTGTTTGTATCGTTGGGTGTTTTACTCAATAGTACTGAACACACTGTGACAAAGGGAGCAATTGCCCGCCCTGCTTTCAGAGGTCGTTTTGTTTGTATTGTTGGGTGTTTTAGGCCGTTTTCCACGTCATTCCAGTCATACCACCCCGTCAGTTCACACACTCGTGATCCCTGGGTGAATCAACCCAGCTATGTAATAGACCTGAACACATTGTGGCAAGAGAAGCAATTGCCCGCCATGCTTTAAAATGTCGTTTTGTTTGCACATACTCATGTTTTCTGAGTGATTCTACCCAGCTAGGCAACCCTAGGCGTCCTGGGTGATTCAACCCAGCTATGCGTTAGGACTGAAAACAGTGTGGAAGAAAGAGGAGCCATTGCTAATCATGATTTCAAAGGTTGTTGTGTTTGCATTGTTGGGTGTTTAACGCCGTTTTCAACATCATATGTGTCAAATCACGCGCACTGTTCACATACCCATGCGTCCTGGGTGATTCAACCCAGCTACTCAATAGTACTGAACACACTGTGACAAAGGGAGCAATTGCCCGCCCTGCTTTCAGAGGTCGTTTTGTTTGTACTGTTGGGTGTTTTAGGCCGATTTCCACATCATTCAAGTCATACCACCCCGTCAGTTCACACACTCGTGGTCCCTGGGTGAATCAACCCAGCTATGCAATAGACCTGAACACATTGTGGCAAGAGAAGCAATTGCCCGCCATGCTTTAAAATGTCGTTTTGTTTGCATTGTATGGGTTTTGATCTTGGAAGCGAGTTGTTGCATGACTAAATAAGTGTGGAAAGTGGCATCAAATATCAGCATGTGGGAAAGGGTTAAGATCTGTTCACGGGTCTTCGCACCTCTGCAGGCCAAATCCCTTTCGGCGGTACGGTGAACGATTTTCCCATAACCCCGTTCCCACATGCGTACACTCCCTATAAGTGAGCTGTCGAAAACATTGTGATAAAAACAGCCATTGCTCATCATGTTTTCAAAGGTCGTTTTGCTTGCATTGTTGGGGTTTTAGGCCGTTTTCAACAGCATGTATGCCCAATACCCCTCACTGCTCACACACACATGCTTCCTGGGTGAATCAACCAATCTACGCGATAAGACTGAAAACAGTGTGGCATAAGGAGCCATTGCTCATCATGTTTTCAAAGGTCGTTTCGAGTGCACTGTACGGAGTTTTAGGCCGTTTTCAACAGCATTTATGTCCAATCACTCTCACAGTTCACAAACTCATGGGACCTGGGATAATCAACCCAGCTATGCGTTAGGACTGAAAACAGTGTGGAAAGATGAGCCGTTGCTAATCATGATTTCAAAGGTCGTTTTGTTTGTATCGTTGGGTGTTTTACTCAATAGTACTGAACACACTGTGACAAAGGGAGCAATTGCCCGCCCTGCTTTCAGAGGTCGTTTTGTTTGTATTGTTGGGTGTTTTAGGCCGTTTTCCACGTCATTCCAGTCATACCACCCCGTCAGTTCACACACTCGTGATCCCTGGGTGAATCAACCCAGCTATGTAATAGACCTGAACACATTGTGGCAAGAGAAGCAATTGCCCGCCATGCTTTAAAATGTCGTTTTGTTTGCACATACTCATGTTTTCTGAGTGATTCTACCCAGCTAGGCAACCCTAGGCGTCCTGGGTGATTCAACCCAGCTATGCGTTAGGACTGAAAACAGTGTGGAAGAAAGAGGAGCCATTGCTAATCATGATTTCAAAGGTTGTTGTGTTTGTATTGTTGGGTGTTTAACGCCGTTTTCAACATCATATGTGTCAAATCACGCGCACTGTTCACATACCCATGCGTCCTGGGTGATTCAACCCAGCTACTCAATAGTACTGAACACACTGTGACAAAGGGAGCAATTGCCCGCCCTGCTTTCAGAGGTCGTTTTGTTTGTACTGTTGGGTGTTTTAGGCCGATTTCCACATCATTCAAGTCATACCACCCCGTCAGTTCACACACTCGTGGTCCCTGGGTGAATCAACCCAGCTATGCAATAGACCTGAACACATTGTGGCAAGAGAAGCAATTGCCCGCCATGCTTTAAAATGTCGTTTTGTTTGCATTGTATGGGTTTTGATCTTGGAAGCGAGTTGTTGCATGACTAAATAAGTGTGGAAAGTGGCATCAAATATCAGCATGTGGGAAAGGGTTAAGATCTGTTCACGGGTCTTCGCACCTCTGCAGGCCAAATCCCTTTCGGCGGTACGGTGAACGATTTTCCCATAACCCCGTTCCCACATGCGTACACTCCCTATAAGTGAGCTGTCGAAAACATTGTGATAAAAACAGCCATTGCTCATCATGTTTTCAAAGGTCGTTTTGCTTGCATTGTTGGGGTTTTAGGCCGTTTTCAACAGCATGTATGCCCAATACCCCTCACTGCTCACACACACATGCTTCCTGGGTGAATCAACCAATCTACGCGATAAGACTGAAAACAGTGTGGCATAAGGAGCCATTGCTCATCATGTTTTCAAAGGTCGTTTCGAGTGCACTGTACGGAGTTTTAGGCCGTTTTCAACAGCATTTATGTCCAATCACTCTCACAGTTCACAAACTCATGGGACCTGGGATAATCAACCCAGCTATGCGTTAGGACTGAAAACAGTGTGGAAAGATGAGCCGTTGCTAATCATGATTTCAAAGGTCGTTTTGTTTGTATCGTTGGGTGTTTTACTCAATAGTACTGAACACACTGTGACAAAGGGAGCAATTGCCCGCCCTGCTTTCAGAGGTCGTTTTGTTTGTATTGTTGGGTGTTTTAGGCCGTTTTCCACGTCATTCCAGTCATACCACCCCGTCAGTTCACACACTCGTGATCCCTGGGTGAATCAACCCAGCTATGTAATAGACCTGAACACATTGTGGCAAGAGAAGCAATTGCCCGCCATGCTTTAAAATGTCGTTTTGTTTGCACATACTCATGTTTTCTGAGTGATTCTACCCAGCTAGGCAACCCTAGGCGTCCTGGGTGATTCAACCCAGCTATGCGTTAGGACTGAAAACAGTGTGGAAGAAAGAGGAGCCATTGCTAATCATGATTTCAAAGGTTGTTGTGTTTGTATTGTTGGGTGTTTAACGCCGTTTTCAACATCATATGTGTCAAATCACGCGCACTGTTCACATACCCATGCGTCCTGGGTGATTCAACCCAGCTACTCAATAGTACTGAACACACTGTGACAAAGGGAGCAATTGCCCGCCCTGCTTTCAGAGGTCGTTTTGTTTGTACTGTTGGGTGTTTTAGGCCGATTTCCACATCATTCAAGTCATACCACCCCGTCAGTTCACACACTCGTGGTCCCTGGGTGAATCAACCCAGCTATGCAATAGACCTGAACACATTGTGGCAAGAGAAGCAATTGCCCGCCATGCTTTAAAATGTCGTTTTGTTTGCATTGTATGGGTTTTGATCTTGGAAGCGAGTTGTTGCATGACTAAATAAGTGTGGAAAGTGGCATCAAATATCAGCATGTGGGAAAGGGTTAAGATCTGTTCACGGGTCTTCGCACCTCTGCAGGCCAAATCCCTTTCGGCGGTACGGTGAACGATTTTCCCATAACCCCGTTCCCACATGCGTACACTCCCTATAAGTGAGCTGTCGAAAACATTGTGATAAAAACAGCCATTGCTCATCATGTTTTCAAAGGTCGTTTTGCTTGCATTGTTGGGGTTTTAGGCCGTTTTCAACAGCATGTATGCCCAATACCCCTCACTGCTCACACACACATGCTTCCTGGGTGAATCAACCAATCTACGCGATAAGACTGAAAACAGTGTGGCATAAGGAGCCATTGCTCATCATGTTTTCAAAGGTCGTTTCGAGTGCACTGTACGGAGTTTTAGGCCGTTTTCAACAGCATTTATGTCCAATCACTCTCACAGTTCACAAACTCATGGGACCTGGGATAATCAACCCAGCTATGCGTTAGGACTGAAAACAGTGTGGAAAGATGAGCCGTTGCTAATCATGATTTCAAAGGTCGTTTTGTTTGTATCGTTGGGTGTTTTACTCAATAGTACTGAACACACTGTGACAAAGGGAGCAATTGCCCGCCCTGCTTTCAGAGGTCGTTTTGTTTGTATTGTTGGGTGTTTTAGGCCGTTTTCCACGTCATTCCAGTCATACCACCCCGTCAGTTCACACACTCGTGATCCCTGGGTGAATCAACCCAGCTATGTAATAGACCTGAACACATTGTGGCAAGAGAAGCAATTGCCCGCCATGCTTTAAAATGTCGTTTTGTTTGCACATACTCATGTTTTCTGAGTGATTCTACCCAGCTAGGCAACCCTAGGCGTCCTGGGTGATTCAACCCAGCTATGCGTTAGGACTGAAAACAGTGTGGAAGAAAGAGGAGCCATTGCTAATCATGATTTCAAAGGTTGTTGTGTTTGTATTGTTGGGTGTTTAACGCCGTTTTCAACATCATATGTGTCAAATCACGCGCACTGTTCACATACCCATGCGTCCTGGGTGATTCAACCCAGCTACTCAATAGTACTGAACACACTGTGACAAAGGGAGCAATTGCCCGCCCTGCTTTCAGAGGTCGTTTTGTTTGTACTGTTGGGTGTTTTAGGCCGATTTCCACATCATTCAAGTCATACCACCCCGTCAGTTCACACACTCGTGGTCCCTGGGTGAATCAACCCAGCTATGCAATAGACCTGAACACATTGTGGCAAGAGAAGCAATTGCCCGCCATGCTTTAAAATGTCGTTTTGTTTGCATTGTATGGGTTTTGATCTTGGAAGCGAGTTGTTGCATGACTAAATAAGTGTGGAAAGTGGCATCAAATATCAGCATGTGGGAAAGGGTTAAGATCTGTTCACGGGTCTTCGCACCTCTGCAGGCCAAATCCCTTTCGGCGGTACGGTGAACGATTTTCCCATAACCCCGTTCCCACATGCGTACACTCCCTATAAGTGAGCTGTCGAAAACATTGTGATAAAAACAGCCATTGCTCATCATGTTTTCAAAGGTCGTTTTGCTTGCATTGTTGGGGTTTTAGGCCGTTTTCAACAGCATGTATGCCCAATACCCCTCACTGCTCACACACACATGCTTCCTGGGTGAATCAACCAATCTACGCGATAAGACTGAAAACAGTGTGGCATAAGGAGCCATTGCTCATCATGTTTTCAAAGGTCGTTTCGAGTGCACTGTACGGAGTTTTAGGCCGTTTTCAACAGCATTTATGTCCAATCACTCTCACAGTTCACAAACTCATGGGACCTGGGATAATCAACCCAGCTATGCGTTAGGACTGAAAACAGTGTGGAAAGATGAGCCGTTGCTAATCATGATTTCAAAGGTCGTTTTGTTTGTATCGTTGGGTGTTTTACTCAATAGTACTGAACACACTGTGACAAAGGGAGCAATTGCCCGCCCTGCTTTCAGAGGTCGTTTTGTTTGTATTGTTGGGTGTTTTAGGCCGTTTTCCACGTCATTCCAGTCATACCACCCCGTCAGTTCACACACTCGTGATCCCTGGGTGAATCAACCCAGCTATGTAATAGACCTGAACACATTGTGGCAAGAGAAGCAATTGCCCGCCATGCTTTAAAATGTCGTTTTGTTTGCACATACTCATGTTTTCTGAGTGATTCTACCCAGCTAGGCAACCCTAGGCGTCCTGGGTGATTCAACCCAGCTATGCGTTAGGACTGAAAACAGTGTGGAAGAAAGAGGAGCCATTGCTAATCATGATTTCAAAGGTTGTTGTGTTTGTATTGTTGGGTGTTTAACGCCGTTTTCAACATCATATGTGTCAAATCACGCGCACTGTTCACATACCCATGCGTCCTGGGTGATTCAACCCAGCTACTCAATAGTACTGAACACACTGTGACAAAGGGAGCAATTGCCCGCCCTGCTTTCAGAGGTCGTTTTGTTTGTACTGTTGGGTGTTTTAGGCCGATTTCCACATCATTCAAGTCATACCACCCCGTCAGTTCACACACTCGTGGTCCCTGGGTGAATCAACCCAGCTATGCAATAGACCTGAACACATTGTGGCAAGAGAAGCAATTGCCCGCCATGCTTTAAAATGTCGTTTTGTTTGCATTGTATGGGTTTTGATCTTGGAAGCGAGTTGTTGCATGACTAAATAAGTGTGGAAAGTGGCATCAAATATCAGCATGTGGGAAAGGGTTAAGATCTGTTCACGGGTCTTCGCACCTCTGCAGGCCAAATCCCTTTCGGCGGTACGGTGAACGATTTTCCCATAACCCCGTTCCCACATGCGTACACTCCCTATAAGTGAGCTGTCGAAAACATTGTGATAAAAACAGCCATTGCTCATCATGTTTTCAAAGGTCGTTTTGCTTGCATTGTTGGGGTTTTAGGCCGTTTTCAACAGCATGTATGCCCAATACCCCTCACTGCTCACACACACATGCTTCCTGGGTGAATCAACCAATCTACGCGATAAGACTGAAAACAGTGTGGCATAAGGAGCCATTGCTCATCATGTTTTCAAAGGTCGTTTCGAGTGCACTGTACGGAGTTTTAGGCCGTTTTCAACAGCATTTATGTCCAATCACTCTCACAGTTCACAAACTCATGGGACCTGGGATAATCAACCCAGCTATGCGTTAGGACTGAAAACAGTGTGGAAAGATGAGCCGTTGCTAATCATGATTTCAAAGGTCGTTTTGTTTGTATCGTTGGGTGTTTTACTCAATAGTACTGAACACACTGTGACAAAGGGAGCAATTGCCCGCCCTGCTTTCAGAGGTCGTTTTGTTTGTATTGTTGGGTGTTTTAGGCCGTTTTCCACGTCATTCCAGTCATACCACCCCGTCAGTTCACACACTCGTGATCCCTGGGTGAATCAACCCAGCTATGTAATAGACCTGAACACATTGTGGCAAGAGAAGCAATTGCCCGCCATGCTTTAAAATGTCGTTTTGTTTGCACATACTCATGTTTTCTGAGTGATTCTACCCAGCTAGGCAACCCTAGGCGTCCTGGGTGATTCAACCCAGCTATGCGTTAGGACTGAAAACAGTGTGGAAGAAAGAGGAGCCATTGCTAATCATGATTTCAAAGGTTGTTGTGTTTGTATTGTTGGGTGTTTAACGCCGTTTTCAACATCATATGTGTCAAATCACGCGCACTGTTCACATACCCATGCGTCCTGGGTGATTCAACCCAGCTACTCAATAGTACTGAACACACTGTGACAAAGGGAGCAATTGCCCGCCCTGCTTTCAGAGGTCGTTTTGTTTGTACTGTTGGGTGTTTTAGGCCGATTTCCACATCATTCAAGTCATACCACCCCGTCAGTTCACACACTCGTGGTCCCTGGGTGAATCAACCCAGCTATGCAATAGACCTGAACACATTGTGGCAAGAGAAGCAATTGCCCGCCATGCTTTAAAATGTCGTTTTGTTTGCATTGTATGGGTTTTGATCTTGGAAGCGAGTTGTTGCATGACTAAATAAGTGTGGAAAGTGGCATCAAATATCAGCATGTGGGAAAGGGTTAAGATCTGTTCACGGGTCTTCGCACCTCTGCAGGCCAAATCCCTTTCGGCGGTACGGTGAACGATTTTCCCATAACCCCGTTCCCACATGCGTACACTCCCTATAAGTGAGCTGTCGAAAACATTGTGATAAAAACAGCCATTGCTCATCATGTTTTCAAAGGTCGTTTTGCTTGCATTGTTGGGGTTTTAGGCCGTTTTCAACAGCATGTATGCCCAATACCCCTCACTGCTCACACACACATGCTTCCTGGGTGAATCAACCAATCTACGCGATAAGACTGAAAACAGTGTGGCATAAGGAGCCATTGCTCATCATGTTTTCAAAGGTCGTTTCGAGTGCACTGTACGGAGTTTTAGGCCGTTTTCAACAGCATTTATGTCCAATCACTCTCACAGTTCACAAACTCATGGGACCTGGGATAATCAACCCAGCTATGCGTTAGGACTGAAAACAGTGTGGAAAGATGAGCCGTTGCTAATCATGATTTCAAAGGTCGTTTTGTTTGTATCGTTGGGTGTTTTACTCAATAGTACTGAACACACTGTGACAAAGGGAGCAATTGCCCGCCCTGCTTTCAGAGGTCGTTTTGTTTGTATTGTTGGGTGTTTTAGGCCGTTTTCCACGTCATTCCAGTCATACCACCCCGTCAGTTCACACACTCGTGATCCCTGGGTGAATCAACCCAGCTATGTAATAGACCTGAACACATTGTGGCAAGAGAAGCAATTGCCCGCCATGCTTTAAAATGTCGTTTTGTTTGCACATACTCATGTTTTCTGAGTGATTCTACCCAGCTAGGCAACCCTAGGCGTCCTGGGTGATTCAACCCAGCTATGCGTTAGGATTGAAAACAGTGTGGAAGAAAGAGGAGCCATTGCTAATCATGATTTCAAAGGTTGTTGTGTTTGTATTGTTGGGTGTTTAACGCCGTTTTCAACATCATATGTGTCAAATCACGCGCACTGTTCACATACCCATGCGTCCTGGGTGATTCAACCCAGCTACTCAATAGTACTGAACACACTGTGACAAAGGGAGCAATTGCCCGCCCTGCTTTCAGAGGTCGTTTTGTTTGTACTGTTGGGTGTTTTAGGCCGATTTCCACATCATTCAAGTCATACCACCCCGTCAGTTCACACACTCGTGGTCCCTGGGTGAATCAACCCAGCTATGCAATAGACCTGAACACATTGTGGCAAGAGAAGCAATTGCCCGCCATGCTTTAAAATGTCGTTTTGTTTGCATTGTATGGGTTTTGATCTTGGAAGCGAGTTGTTGCATGACTAAATAAGTGTGGAAAGTGGCATCAAATATCAGCATGTGGGAAAGGGTTAAGATCTGTTCACGGGTCTTCGCACCTCTGCAGGCCAAATCCCTTTCGGCGGTACGGTGAACGATTTTCCCATAACCCCGTTCCCACATGCGTACACTCCCTATAAGTGAGCTGTCGAAAACATTGTGATAAAAACAGCCATTGCTCATCATGTTTTCAAAGGTCGTTTTGCTTGCATTGTTGGGGTTTTAGGCCGTTTTCAACAGCATGTATGCCCAATACCCCTCACTGCTCACACACACATGCTTCCTGGGTGAATCAACCAATCTACGCGATAAGACTGAAAACAGTGTGGCATAAGGAGCCATTGCTCATCATGTTTTCAAAGGTCGTTTCGAGTGCACTGTACGGAGTTTTAGGCCGTTTTCAACAGCATTTATGTCCAATCACTCTCACAGTTCACAAACTCATGGGACCTGGGATAATCAACCCAGCTATGCGTTAGGACTGAAAACAGTGTGGAAAGATGAGCCGTTGCTAATCATGATTTCAAAGGTCGTTTTGTTTGTATCGTTGGGTGTTTTACTCAATAGTACTGAACACACTGTGACAAAGGGAGCAATTGCCCGCCCTGCTTTCAGAGGTCGTTTTGTTTGTATTGTTGGGTGTTTTAGGCCGTTTTCCACGTCATTCCAGTCATACCACCCCGTCAGTTCACACACTCGTGATCCCTGGGTGAATCAACCCAGCTATGTAATAGACCTGAACACATTGTGGCAAGAGAAGCAATTGCCCGCCATGCTTTAAAATGTCGTTTTGTTTGCACATACTCATGTTTTCTGAGTGATTCTACCCAGCTAGGCAACCCTAGGCGTCCTGGGTGATTCAACCCAGCTATGCGTTAGGACTGAAAACAGTGTGGAAGAAAGAGGAGCCATTGCTAATCATGATTTCAAAGGTTGTTGTGTTTGTATTGTTGGGTGTTTAACGCCGTTTTCAACATCATATGTGTCAAATCACGCGCACTGTTCACATACCCATGCGTCCTGGGTGATTCAACCCAGCTACTCAATAGTACTGAACACACTGTGACAAAGGGAGCAATTGCCCGCCCTGCTTTCAGAGGTCGTTTTGTTTGTACTGTTGGGTGTTTTAGGCCGATTTCCACATCATTCAAGTCATACCACCCCGTCAGTTCACACACTCGTGGTCCCTGGGTGAATCAACCCAGCTATGCAATAGACCTGAACACATTGTGGCAAGAGAAGCAATTGCCCGCCATGCTTTAAAATGTCGTTTTGTTTGCATTGTATGGGTTTTGATCTTGGAAGCGAGTTGTTGCATGACTAAATAAGTGTGGAAAGTGGCATCAAATATCAGCATGTGGGAAAGGGTTAAGATCTGTTCACGGGTCTTCGCACCTCTGCAGGCCAAATCCCTTTCGGCGGTACGGTGAACGATTTTCCCATAACCCCGTTCCCACATGCGTACACTCCCTATAAGTGAGCTGTCGAAAACATTGTGATAAAAACAGCCATTGCTCATCATGTTTTCAAAGGTCGTTTTGCTTGCATTGTTGGGGTTTTAGGCCGTTTTCAACAGCATGTATGCCCAATACCCCTCACTGCTCACACACACATGCTTCCTGGGTGAATCAACCAATCTACGCGATAAGACTGAAAACAGTGTGGCATAAGGAGCCATTGCTCATCATGTTTTCAAAGGTCGTTTCGAGTGCACTGTACGGAGTTTTAGGCCGTTTTCAACAGCATTTATGTCCAATCACTCTCACAGTTCACAAACTCATGGGACCTGGGATAATCAACCCAGCTATGCGTTAGGACTGAAAACAGTGTGGAAAGATGAGCCGTTGCTAATCATGATTTCAAAGGTCGTTTTGTTTGTATCGTTGGGTGTTTTACTCAATAGTACTGAACACACTGTGACAAAGGGAGCAATTGCCCGCCCTGCTTTCAGAGGTCGTTTTGTTTGTATTGTTGGGTGTTTTAGGCCGTTTTCCACGTCATTCCAGTCATACCACCCCGTCAGTTCACACACTCGTGATCCCTGGGTGAATCAACCCAGCTATGTAATAGACCTGAACACATTGTGGCAAGAGAAGCAATTGCCCGCCATGCTTTAAAATGTCGTTTTGTTTGCACATACTCATGTTTTCTGAGTGATTCTACCCAGCTAGGCAACCCTAGGCGTCCTGGGTGATTCAACCCAGCTATGCGTTAGGACTGAAAACAGTGTGGAAGAAAGAGGAGCCATTGCTAATCATGATTTCAAAGGTTGTTGTGTTTGCATTGTTGGGTGTTTAACGCCGTTTTCAACATCATATGTGTCAAATCACGCGCACTGTTCACATACCCATGCGTCCTGGGTGATTCAACCCAGCTACTCAATAGTACTGAACACACTGTGACAAAGGGAGCAATTGCCCGCCCTGCTTTCAGAGGTCGTTTTGTTTGTACTGTTGGGTGTTTTAGGCCGATTTCCACATCATTCAAGTCATACCACCCCGTCAGTTCACACACTCGTGGTCCCTGGGTGAATCAACCCAGCTATGCAATAGACCTGAACACATTGTGGCAAGAGAAGCAATTGCCCGCCATGCTTTAAAATGTCGTTTTGTTTGCATTGTATGGGTTTTGATCTTGGAAGCGAGTTGTTGCATGACTAAATAAGTGTGGAAAGTGGCATCAAATATCAGCATGTGGGAAAGGGTTAAGATCTGTTCACGGGTCTTCGCACCTCTGCAGGCCAAATCCCTTTCGGCGGTACGGTGAACGATTTTCCCATAACCCCGTTCCCACATGCGTACACTCCCTATAAGTGAGCTGTCGAAAACATTGTGATAAAAACAGCCATTGCTCATCATGTTTTCAAAGGTCGTTTTGCTTGCATTGTTGGGGTTTTAGGCCGTTTTCAACAGCATGTATGCCCAATACCCCTCACTGCTCACACACACATGCTTCCTGGGTGAATCAACCAATCTACGCGATAAGACTGAAAACAGTGTGGCATAAGGAGCCATTGCTCATCATGTTTTCAAAGGTCGTTTCGAGTGCACTGTACGGAGTTTTAGGCCGTTTTCAACAGCATTTATGTCCAATCACTCTCACAGTTCACAAACTCATGGGACCTGGGATAATCAACCCAGCTATGCGTTAGGACTGAAAACAGTGTGGAAAGATGAGCCGTTGCTAATCATGATTTCAAAGGTCGTTTTGTTTGTATCGTTGGGTGTTTTACTCAATAGTACTGAACACACTGTGACAAAGGGAGCAATTGCCCGCCCTGCTTTCAGAGGTCGTTTTGTTTGTATTGTTGGGTGTTTTAGGCCGTTTTCCACGTCATTCCAGTCATACCACCCCGTCAGTTCACACACTCGTGATCCCTGGGTGAATCAACCCAGCTATGTAATAGACCTGAACACATTGTGGCAAGAGAAGCAATTGCCCGCCATGCTTTAAAATGTCGTTTTGTTTGCACATACTCATGTTTTCTGAGTGATTCTACCCAGCTAGGCAACCCTAGGCGTCCTGGGTGATTCAACCCAGCTATGCGTTAGGACTGAAAACAGTGTGGAAGAAAGAGGAGCCATTGCTAATCATGATTTCAAAGGTTGTTGTGTTTGTATTGTTGGGTGTTTAACGCCGTTTTCAACATCATATGTGTCAAATCACGCGCACTGTTCACATACCCATGCGTCCTGGGTGATTCAACCCAGCTACTCAATAGTACTGAACACACTGTGACAAAGGGAGCAATTGCCCGCCCTGCTTTCAGAGGTCGTTTTGTTTGTACTGTTGGGTGTTTTAGGCCGATTTCCACATCATTCAAGTCATACCACCCCGTCAGTTCACACACTCGTGGTCCCTGGGTGAATCAACCCAGCTATGCAATAGACCTGAACACATTGTGGCAAGAGAAGCAATTGCCCGCCATGCTTTAAAATGTCGTTTTGTTTGCATTGTATGGGTTTTGATCTTGGAAGCGAGTTGTTGCATGACTAAATAAGTGTGGAAAGTGGCATCAAATATCAGCATGTGGGAAAGGGTTAAGATCTGTTCACGGGTCTTCGCACCTCTGCAGGCCAAATCCCTTTCGGCGGTACGGTGAACGATTTTCCCATAACCCCGTTCCCACATGCGTACACTCCCTATAAGTGAGCTGTCGAAAACATTGTGATAAAAACAGCCATTGCTCATCATGTTTTCAAAGGTCGTTTTGCTTGCATTGTTGGGGTTTTAGGCCGTTTTCAACAGCATGTATGCCCAATACCCCTCACTGCTCACACACACATGCTTCCTGGGTGAATCAACCAATCTACGCGATAAGACTGAAAACAGTGTGGCATAAGGAGCCATTGCTCATCATGTTTTCAAAGGTCGTTTCGAGTGCACTGTACGGAGTTTTAGGCCGTTTTCAACAGCATTTATGTCCAATCACTCTCACAGTTCACAAACTCATGGGACCTGGGATAATCAACCCAGCTATGCGTTAGGACTGAAAACAGTGTGGAAAGATGAGCCGTTGCTAATCATGATTTCAAAGGTCGTTTTGTTTGTATCGTTGGGTGTTTTACTCAATAGTACTGAACACACTGTGACAAAGGGAGCAATTGCCCGCCCTGCTTTCAGAGGTCGTTTTGTTTGTATTGTTGGGTGTTTTAGGCCGTTTTCCACGTCATTCCAGTCATACCACCCCGTCAGTTCACACACTCGTGATCCCTGGGTGAATCAACCCAGCTATGTAATAGACCTGAACACATTGTGGCAAGAGAAGCAATTGCCCGCCATGCTTTAAAATGTCGTTTTGTTTGCACATACTCATGTTTTCTGAGTGATTCTACCCAGCTAGGCAACCCTAGGCGTCCTGGGTGATTCAACCCAGCTATGCGTTAGGATTGAAAACAGTGTGGAAGAAAGAGGAGCCATTGCTAATCATGATTTCAAAGGTTGTTGTGTTTGTATTGTTGGGTGTTTAACGCCGTTTTCAACATCATATGTGTCAAATCACGCGCAC
The DNA here is from genome assembly GCA_031761405.1 of Serripes groenlandicus. NCBI lineage: Eukaryota > Metazoa > Mollusca > Bivalvia > Cardiida > Cardiidae > Serripes > Serripes groenlandicus. Next base: position 3,324,418 of record JASEVX010000005.1, read on the forward strand.
TGTTCACATACCCATGCGTCCTGGGTGATTCAACCCAGCTACTCAATAGTACTGAACACACTGTGACAAAGGGAGCAATTGCCCGCCCTGCTTTCAGAGGTCGTTTTGTTTGTACTGTTGGGTGTTTTAGGCCGATTTCCACATCATTCAAGTCATACCACCCCGTCAGTTCACACACTCGTGGTCCCTGGGTGAATCAACCCAGCTATGCAATAGACCTGAACACATTGTGGCAAGAGAAGCAATTGCCCGCCATGCTTTAAAATGTCGTTTTGTTTGCATTGTATGGGTTTTGATCTTGGAAGCGAGTTGTTGCATGACTAAATAAGTGTGGAAAGTGGCATCAAATATCAGCATGTGGGAAAGGGTTAAGATCTGTTCACGGGTCTTCGCACCTCTGCAGGCCAAATCCCTTTCGGCGGTACGGTGAACGATTTTCCCATAACCCCGTTCCCACATGCGTACACTCCCTATAAGTGAGCTGTCGAAAACATTGTGATAAAAACAGCCATTGCTCATCATGTTTTCAAAGGTCGTTTTGCTTGCATTGTTGGGGTTTTAGGCCGTTTTCAACAGCATGTATGCCCAATACCCCTCACTGCTCACACACACATGCTTCCTGGGTGAATCAACCAATCTACGCGATAAGACTGAAAACAGTGTGGCATAAGGAGCCATTGCTCATCATGTTTTCAAAGGTCGTTTCGAGTGCACTGTACGGAGTTTTAGGCCGTTTTCAACAGCATTTATGTCCAATCACTCTCACAGTTCACAAACTCATGGGACCTGGGATAATCAACCCAGCTATGCGTTAGGACTGAAAACAGTGTGGAAAGATGAGCCGTTGCTAATCATGATTTCAAAGGTCGTTTTGTTTGTATCGTTGGGTGTTTTACTCAATAGTACTGAACACACTGTGACAAAGGGAGCAATTGCCCGCCCTGCTTTCAGAGGTCGTTTTGTTTGTATTGTTGGGTGTTTTAGGCCGTTTTCCACGTCATTCCAGTCATACCACCCCGTCAGTTCACACACTCGTGATCCCTGGGTGAATCAACCCAGCTATGTAATAGACCTGAACACATTGTGGCAAGAGAAGCAATTGCCCGCCATGCTTTAAAATGTCGTTTTGTTTGCACATACTCATGTTTTCTGAGTGATTCTACCCAGCTAGGCAACCCTAGGCGTCCTGGGTGATTCAACCCAGCTATGCGTTAGGACTGAAAACAGTGTGGAAGAAAGAGGAGCCATTGCTAATCATGATTTCAAAGGTTGTTGTGTTTGTATTGTTGGGTGTTTAACGCCGTTTTCAACATCATATGTGTCAAATCACGCGCACTGTTCACATACCCATGCGTCCTGGGTGATTCAACCCAGCTACTCAATAGTACTGAACACACTGTGACAAAGGGAGCAATTGCCCGCCCTGCTTTCAGAGGTCGTTTTGTTTGTACTGTTGGGTGTTTTAGGCCGATTTCCACATCATTCAAGTCATACCACCCCGTCAGTTCACACACTCGTGGTCCCTGGGTGAATCAACCCAGCTATGCAATAGACCTGAACACATTGTGGCAAGAGAAGCAATTGCCCGCCATGCTTTAAAATGTCGTTTTGTTTGCATTGTATGGGTTTTGATCTTGGAAGCGAGTTGTTGCATGACTAAATAAGTGTGGAAAGTGGCATCAAATATCAGCATGTGGGAAAGGGTTAAGATCTGTTCACGGGTCTTCGCACCTCTGCAGGCCAAATCCCTTTCGGCGGTACGGTGAACGATTTTCCCATAACCCCGTTCCCACATGCGTACACTCCCTATAAGTGAGCTGTCGAAAACATTGTGATAAAAACAGCCATTGCTCATCATGTTTTCAAAGGTCGTTTTGCTTGCATTGTTGGGGTTTTAGGCCGTTTTCAACAGCATGTATGCCCAATACCCCTCACTGCTCACACACACATGCTTCCTGGGTGAATCAACCAATCTACGCGATAAGACTGAAAACAGTGTGGCATAAGGAGCCATTGCTCATCATGTTTTCAAAGGTCGTTTCGAGTGCACTGTACGGAGTTTTAGGCCGTTTTCAACAGCATTTATGTCCAATCACTCTCACAGTTCACAAACTCATGGGACCTGGGATAATCAACCCAGCTATGCGTTAGGACTGAAAACAGTGTGGAAAGATGAGCCGTTGCTAATCATGATTTCAAAGGTCGTTTTGTTTGTATCGTTGGGTGTTTTACTCAATAGTACTGAACACACTGTGACAAAGGGAGCAATTGCCCGCCCTGCTTTCAGAGGTCGTTTTGTTTGTATTGTTGGGTGTTTTAGGCCGTTTTCCACGTCATTCCAGTCATACCACCCCGTCAGTTCACACACTCGTGATCCCTGGGTGAATCAACCCAGCTATGTAATAGACCTGAACACATTGTGGCAAGAGAAGCAATTGCCCGCCATGCTTTAAAATGTCGTTTTGTTTGCACATACTCATGTTTTCTGAGTGATTCTACCCAGCTAGGCAACCCTAGGCGTCCTGGGTGATTCAACCCAGCTATGCGTTAGGACTGAAAACAGTGTGGAAGAAAGAGGAGCCATTGCTAATCATGATTTCAAAGGTTGTTGTGTTTGCATTGTTGGGTGTTTAACGCCGTTTTCAACATCATATGTGTCAAATCACGCGCACTGTTCACATACCCATGCGTCCTGGGTGATTCAACCCAGCTACTCAATAGTACTGAACACACTGTGACAAAGGGAGCAATTGCCCGCCCTGCTTTCAGAGGTCGTTTTGTTTGTACTGTTGGGTGTTTTAGGCCGATTTCCACATCATTCAAGTCATACCACCCCGTCAGTTCACACACTCGTGGTCCCTGGGTGAATCAACCCAGCTATGCAATAGACCTGAACACATTGTGGCAAGAGAAGCAATTGCCCGCCATGCTTTAAAATGTCGTTTTGTTTGCATTGTATGGGTTTTGATCTTGGAAGCGAGTTGTTGCATGACTAAATAAGTGTGGAAAGTGGCATCAAATATCAGCATGTGGGAAAGGGTTAAGATCTGTTCACGGGTCTTCGCACCTCTGCAGGCCAAATCCCTTTCGGCGGTACGGTGAACGATTTTCCCATAACCCCGTTCCCACATGCGTACACTCCCTATAAGTGAGCTGTCGAAAACATTGTGATAAAAACAGCCATTGCTCATCATGTTTTCAAAGGTCGTTTTGCTTGCATTGTTGGGGTTTTAGGCCGTTTTCAACAGCATGTATGCCCAATACCCCTCACTGCTCACACACACATGCTTCCTGGGTGAATCAACCAATCTACGCGATAAGACTGAAAACAGTGTGGCATAAGGAGCCATTGCTCATCATGTTTTCAAAGGTCGTTTCGAGTGCACTGTACGGAGTTTTAGGCCGTTTTCAACAGCATTTATGTCCAATCACTCTCACAGTTCACAAACTCATGGGACCTGGGATAATCAACCCAGCTATGCGTTAGGACTGAAAACAGTGTGGAAAGATGAGCCGTTGCTAATCATGATTTCAAAGGTCGTTTTGTTTGTATCGTTGGGTGTTTTACTCAATAGTACTGAACACACTGTGACAAAGGGAGCAATTGCCCGCCCTGCTTTCAGAGGTCGTTTTGTTTGTATTGTTGGGTGTTTTAGGCCGTTTTCCACGTCATTCCAGTCATACCACCCCGTCAGTTCACACACTCGTGATCCCTGGGTGAATCAACCCAGCTATGTAATAGACCTGAACACATTGTGGCAAGAGAAGCAATTGCCCGCCATGCTTTAAAATGTCGTTTTGTTTGCACATACTCATGTTTTCTGAGTGATTCTACCCAGCTAGGCAACCCTAGGCGTCCTGGGTGATTCAACCCAGCTATGCGTTAGGACTGAAAACAGTGTGGAAGAAAGAGGAGCCATTGCTAATCATGATTTCAAAGGTTGTTGTGTTTGCATTGTTGGGTGTTTAACGCCGTTTTCAACATCATATGTGTCAAATCACGCGCACTGTTCACATACCCATGCGTCCTGGGTGATTCAACCCAGCTACTCAATAGTACTGAACACACTGTGACAAAGGGAGCAATTGCCCGCCCTGCTTTCAGAGGTCGTTTTGTTTGTACTGTTGGGTGTTTTAGGCCGATTTCCACATCATTCAAGTCATACCACCCCGTCAGTTCACACACTCGTGGTCCCTGGGTGAATCAACCCAGCTATGCAATAGACCTGAACACATTGTGGCAAGAGAAGCAATTGCCCGCCATGCTTTAAAATGTCGTTTTGTTTGCATTGTATGGGTTTTGATCTTGGAAGCGAGTTGTTGCATGACTAAATAAGTGTGGAAAGTGGCATCAAATATCAGCATGTGGGAAAGGGTTAAGATCTGTTCACGGGTCTTCGCACCTCTGCAGGCCAAATCCCTTTCGGCGGTACGGTGAACGATTTTCCCATAACCCCGTTCCCACATGCGTACACTCCCTATAAGTGAGCTGTCGAAAACATTGTGATAAAAACAGCCATTGCTCATCATGTTTTCAAAGGTCGTTTTGCTTGCATTGTTGGGGTTTTAGGCCGTTTTCAACAGCATGTATGCCCAATACCCCTCACTGCTCACACACACATGCTTCCTGGGTGAATCAACCAATCTACGCGATAAGACTGAAAACAGTGTGGCATAAGGAGCCATTGCTCATCATGTTTTCAAAGGTCGTTTCGAGTGCACTGTACGGAGTTTTAGGCCGTTTTCAACAGCATTTATGTCCAATCACTCTCACAGTTCACAAACTCATGGGACCTGGGATAATCAACCCAGCTATGCGTTAGGACTGAAAACAGTGTGGAAAGATGAGCCGTTGCTAATCATGATTTCAAAGGTCGTTTTGTTTGTATCGTTGGGTGTTTTACTCAATAGTACTGAACACACTGTGACAAAGGGAGCAATTGCCCGCCCTGCTTTCAGAGGTCGTTTTGTTTGTATTGTTGGGTGTTTTAGGCCGTTTTCCACGTCATTCCAGTCATACCACCCCGTCAGTTCACACACTCGTGATCCCTGGGTGAATCAACCCAGCTATGTAATAGACCTGAACACATTGTGGCAAGAGAAGCAATTGCCCGCCATGCTTTAAAATGTCGTTTTGTTTGCACATACTCATGTTTTCTGAGTGATTCTACCCAGCTAGGCAACCCTAGGCGTCCTGGGTGATTCAACCCAGCTATGCGTTAGGACTGAAAACAGTGTGGAAGAAAGAGGAGCCATTGCTAATCATGATTTCAAAGGTTGTTGTGTTTGTATTGTTGGGTGTTTAACGCCGTTTTCAACATCATATGTGTCAAATCACGCGCACTGTTCACATACCCATGCGTCCTGGGTGATTCAACCCAGCTACTCAATAGTACTGAACACACTGTGACAAAGGGAGCAATTGCCCGCCCTGCTTTCAGAGGTCGTTTTGTTTGTACTGTTGGGTGTTTTAGGCCGATTTCCACATCATTCAAGTCATACCACCCCGTCAGTTCACACACTCGTGGTCCCTGGGTGAATCAACCCAGCTATGCAATAGACCTGAACACATTGTGGCAAGAGAAGCAATTGCCCGCCATGCTTTAAAATGTCGTTTTGTTTGCATTGTATGGGTTTTGATCTTGGAAGCGAGTTGTTGCATGACTAAATAAGTGTGGAAAGTGGCATCAAATATCAGCATGTGGGAAAGGGTTAAGATCTGTTCACGGGTCTTCGCACCTCTGCAGGCCAAATCCCTTTCGGCGGTACGGTGAACGATTTTCCCATAACCCCGTTCCCACATGCGTACACTCCCTATAAGTGAGCTGTCGAAAACATTGTGATAAAAACAGCCATTGCTCATCATGTTTTCAAAGGTCGTTTTGCTTGCATTGTTGGGGTTTTAGGCCGTTTTCAACAGCATGTATGCCCAATACCCCTCACTGCTCACACACACATGCTTCCTGGGTGAATCAACCAATCTACGCGATAAGACTGAAAACAGTGTGGCATAAGGAGCCATTGCTCATCATGTTTTCAAAGGTCGTTTCGAGTGCACTGTACGGAGTTTTAGGCCGTTTTCAACAGCATTTATGTCCAATCACTCTCACAGTTCACAAACTCATGGGACCTGGGATAATCAACCCAGCTATGCGTTAGGACTGAAAACAGTGTGGAAAGATGAGCCGTTGCTAATCATGATTTCAAAGGTCGTTTTGTTTGTATCGTTGGGTGTTTTACTCAATAGTACTGAACACACTGTGACAAAGGGAGCAATTGCCCGCCCTGCTTTCAGAGGTCGTTTTGTTTGTATTGTTGGGTGTTTTAGGCCGTTTTCCACGTCATTCCAGTCATACCACCCCGTCAGTTCACACACTCGTGATCCCTGGGTGAATCAACCCAGCTATGTAATAGACCTGAACACATTGTGGCAAGAGAAGCAATTGCCCGCCATGCTTTAAAATGTCGTTTTGTTTGCACATACTCATGTTTTCTGAGTGATTCTACCCAGCTAGGCAACCCTAGGCGTCCTGGGTGATTCAACCCAGCTATGCGTTAGGACTGAAAACAGTGTGGAAGAAAGAGGAGCCATTGCTAATCATGATTTCAAAGGTTGTTGTGTTTGTATTGTTGGGTGTTTAACGCCGTTTTCAACATCATATGTGTCAAATCACGCGCACTGTTCACATACCCATGCGTCCTGGGTGATTCAACCCAGCTACTCAATAGTACTGAACACACTGTGACAAAGGGAGCAATTGCCCGCCCTGCTTTCAGAGGTCGTTTTGTTTGTACTGTTGGGTGTTTTAGGCCGATTTCCACATCATTCAAGTCATACCACCCCGTCAGTTCACACACTCGTGGTCCCTGGGTGAATCAACCCAGCTATGCAATAGACCTGAACACATTGTGGCAAGAGAAGCAATTGCCCGCCATGCTTTAAAATGTCGTTTTGTTTGCATTGTATGGGTTTTGATCTTGGAAGCGAGTTGTTGCATGACTAAATAAGTGTGGAAAGTGGCATCAAATATCAGCATGTGGGAAAGGGTTAAGATCTGTTCACGGGTCTTCGCACCTCTGCAGGCCAAATCCCTTTCGGCGGTACGGTGAACGATTTTCCCATAACCCCGTTCCCACATGCGTACACTCCCTATAAGTGAGCTGTCGAAAACATTGTGATAAAAACAGCCATTGCTCATCATGTTTTCAAAGGTCGTTTTGCTTGCATTGTTGGGGTTTTAGGCCGTTTTCAACAGCATGTATGCCCAATACCCCTCACTGCTCACACACACATGCTTCCTGGGTGAATCAACCAATCTACGCGATAAGACTGAAAACAGTGTGGCATAAGGAGCCATTGCTCATCATGTTTTCAAAGGTCGTTTCGAGTGCACTGTACGGAGTTTTAGGCCGTTTTCAACAGCATTTATGTCCAATCACTCTCACAGTTCACAAACTCATGGGACCTGGGATAATCAACCCAGCTATGCGTTAGGACTGAAAACAGTGTGGAAAGATGAGCCGTTGCTAATCATGATTTCAAAGGTCGTTTTGTTTGTATCGTTGGGTGTTTTACTCAATAGTACTGAACACACTGTGACAAAGGGAGCAATTGCCCGCCCTGCTTTCAGAGGTCGTTTTGTTTGTATTGTTGGGTGTTTTAGGCCGTTTTCCACGTCATTCCAGTCATACCACCCCGTCAGTTCACACACTCGTGATCCCTGGGTGAATCAACCCAGCTATGTAATAGACCTGAACACATTGTGGCAAGAGAAGCAATTGCCCGCCATGCTTTAAAATGTCGTTTTGTTTGCACATACTCATGTTTTCTGAGTGATTCTACCCAGCTAGGCAACCCTAGGCGTCCTGGGTGATTCAACCCAGCTATGCGTTAGGACTGAAAACAGTGTGGAAGAAAGAGGAGCCATTGCTAATCATGATTTCAAAGGTTGTTGTGTTTGTATTGTTGGGTGTTTAACGCCGTTTTCAACATCATATGTGTCAAATCACGCGCACTGTTCACATACCCATGCGTCCTGGGTGATTCAACCCAGCTACTCAATAGTACTGAACACACTGTGACAAAGGGAGCAATTGCCCGCCCTGCTTTCAGAGGTCGTTTTGTTTGTACTGTTGGGTGTTTTAGGCCGATTTCCACATCATTCAAGTCATACCACCCCGTCAGTTCACACACTCGTGGTCCCTGGGTGAATCAACCCAGCTATGCAATAGACCTGAACACATTGTGGCAAGAGAAGCAATTGCCCGCCATGCTTTAAAATGTCGTTTTGTTTGCATTGTATGGGTTTTGATCTTGGAAGCGAGTTGTTGCATGACTAAATAAGTGTGGAAAGTGGCATCAAATATCAGCATGTGGGAAAGGGTTAAAATCTGTTCACGGGTCTTCGCACCTCTGCAGGCCAAATCCCTTTCGGCGGTACGGTGAACGATTTTCCCATAACCCCGTTCCCACATGCGTACACTCCCTATAAGTGAGCTGTCGAAAACATTGTGATAAAAACAGCCATTGCTCATCATGTTTTCAAAGGTCGTTTTGCTTGCATTGTTGGGGTTTTAGGCCGTTTTCAACAGCATGTATGCCCAATACCCCTCACTGCTCACACACACATGCTTCCTGGGTGAATCAACCAATCTACGCGATAAGACTGAAAACAGTGTGGCATAAGGAGCCATTGCTCATCATGTTTTCAAAGGTCGTTTCGAGTGCACTGTACGGAGTTTTAGGCCGTTTTCAACAGCATTTATGTCCAATCACTCTCACAGTTCACAAACTCATGGGACCTGGGATAATCAACCCAGCTATGCGTTAGGACTGAAAACAGTGTGGAAAGATGAGCCGTTGCTAATCATGATTTCAAAGGTCGTTTTGTTTGTATCGTTGGGTGTTTTACTCAATAGTACTGAACACACTGTGACAAAGGGAGCAATTGCCCGCCCTGCTTTCAGAGGTCGTTTTGTTTGTATTGTTGGGTGTTTTAGGCCGTTTTCCACGTCATTCCAGTCATACCACCCCGTCAGTTCACACACTCGTGATCCCTGGGTGAATCAACCCAGCTATGTAATAGACCTGAACACATTGTGGCAAGAGAAGCAATTGCCCGCCATGCTTTAAAATGTCGTTTTGTTTGCACATACTCATGTTTTCTGAGTGATTCTACCCAGCTAGGCAACCCTAGGCGTCCTGGGTGATTCAACCCAGCTATGCGTTAGGACTGAAAACAGTGTGGAAGAAAGAGGAGCCATTGCTAATCATGATTTCAAAGGTTGTTGTGTTTGTATTGTTGGGTGTTTAACGCCGTTTTCAACATCATATGTGTCAAATCACGCGCACTGTTCACATACCCATGCGTCCTGGGTGATTCAACCCAGCTACTCAATAGTACTGAACACACTGTGACAAAGGGAGCAATTGCCCGCCCTGCTTTCAGAGGTCGTTTTGTTTGTACTGTTGGGTGTTTTAGGCCGATTTCCACATCATTCAAGTCATACCACCCCGTCAGTTCACACACTCGTGGTCCCTGGGTGAATCAACCCAGCTATGCAATAGACCTGAACACATTGTGGCAAGAGAAGCAATTGCCCGCCATGCTTTAAAATGTCGTTTTGTTTGCATTGTATGGGTTTTGATCTTGGAAGCGAGTTGTTGCATGACTAAATAAGTGTGGAAAGTGGCATCAAATATCAGCATGTGGGAAAGGGTTAAGATCTGTTCACGGGTCTTCGCACCTCTGCAGGCCAAATCCCTTTCGGCGGTACGGTGAACGATTTTCCCATAACCCCGTTCCCACATGCGTACACTCCCTATAAGTGAGCTGTCGAAAACATTGTGATAAAAACAGCCATTGCTCATCATGTTTTCAAAGGTCGTTTTGCTTGCATTGTTGGGGTTTTAGGCCGTTTTCAACAGCATGTATGCCCAATACCCCTCACTGCTCACACACACATGCTTCCTGGGTGAATCAACCAATCTACGCGATAAGACTGAAAACAGTGTGGCATAAGGAGCCATTGCTCATCATGTTTTCAAAGGTCGTTTCGAGTGCACTGTACGGAGTTTTAGGCCGTTTTCAACAGCATTTATGTCCAATCACTCTCACAGTTCACAAACTCATGGGACCTGGGATAATCAACCCAGCTATGCGTTAGGACTGAAAACAGTGTGGAAAGATGAGCCGTTGCTAATCATGATTTCAAAGGTCGTTTTGTTTGTATCGTTGGGTGTTTTACTCAATAGTACTGAACACACTGTGACAAAGGGAGCAATTGCCCGCCCTGCTTTCAGAGGTCGTTTTGTTTGTATTGTTGGGTGTTTTAGGCCGTTTTCCACGTCATTCCAGTCATACCACCCCGTCAGTTCACACACTCGTGATCCCTGGGTGAATCAACCCAGCTATGTAATAGACCTGAACACATTGTGGCAAGAGAAGCAATTGCCCGCCATGCTTTAAAATGTCGTTTTGTTTGCACATACTCATGTTTTCTGAGTGATTCTACCCAGCTAGGCAACCCTAGGCGTCCTGGGTGATTCAACCCAGCTATGCGTTAGGACTGAAAACAGTGTGGAAGAAAGAGGAGCCATTGCTAATCATGATTTCAAAGGTTGTTGTGTTTGCATTGTTGGGTGTTTAACGCCGTTTTCAACATCATATGTGTCAAATCACGCGCACTGTTCACATACCCATGCGTCCTGGGTGATTCAACCCAGCTACTCAATAGTACTGAACACACTGTGACAAAGGGAGCAATTGCCCGCCCTGCTTTCAGAGGTCGTTTTGTTTGTACTGTTGGGTGTTTTAGGCCGATTTCCACATCATTCAAGTCATACCACCCCGTCAGTTCACACACTCGTGGTCCCTGGGTGAATCAACCCAGCTATGCAATAGACCTGAACACATTGTGGCAAGAGAAGCAATTGCCCGCCATGCTTTAAAATGTCGTTTTGTTTGCATTGTATGGGTTTTGATCTTGGAAGCGAGTTGTTGCATGACTAAATAAGTGTGGAAAGTGGCATCAAATATCAGCATGTGGGAAAGGGTTAAGATCTGTTCACGGGTCTTCGCACCTCTGCAGGCCAAATCCCTTTCGGCGGTACGGTGAACGATTTTCCCATAACCCCGTTCCCACATGCGTACACTCCCTATAAGTGAGCTGTCGAAAACATTGTGATAAAAACAGCCATTGCTCATCATGTTTTCAAAGGTCGTTTTGCTTGCATTGTTGGGGTTTTAGGCCGTTTTCAACAGCATGTATGCCCAATACCCCTCACTGCTCACACACACATGCTTCCTGGGTGAATCAACCAATCTACGCGATAAGACTGAAAACAGTGTGGCATAAGGAGCCATTGCTCATCATGTTTTCAAAGGTCGTTTCGAGTGCACTGTACGGAGTTTTAGGCCGTTTTCAACAGCATTTATGTCCAATCACTCTCACAGTTCACAAACTCATGGGACCTGGGATAATCAACCCAGCTATGCGTTAGGACTGAAAACAGTGTGGAAAGATGAGCCGTTGCTAATCATGATTTCAAAGGTCGTTTTGTTTGTATCGTTGGGTGTTTTACTCAATAGTACTGAACACACTGTGACAAAGGGAGCAATTGCCCGCCCTGCTTTCAGAGGTCGTTTTGTTTGTATTGTTGGGTGTTTTAGGCCGTTTTCCACGTCATTCCAGTCATACCACCCCGTCAGTTCACACACTCGTGATCCCTGGGTGAATCAACCCAGCTATGTAATAGACCTGAACACATTGTGGCAAGAGAAGCAATTGCCCGCCATGCTTTAAAATGTCGTTTTGTTTGCACATACTCATGTTTTCTGAGTGATTCTACCCAGCTAGGCAACCCTAGGCGTCCTGGGTGATTCAACCCAGCTATGCGTTAGGACTGAAAACAGTGTGGAAGAAAGAGGAGCCATTGCTAATCATGATTTCAAAGGTTGTTGTGTTTGCATTGTTGGGTGTTTAACGCCGTTTTCAACATCATATGTGTCAAATCACGCGCACTGTTCACATACCCATGCGTCCTGGGTGATTCAACCCAGCTACTCAATAGTACTGAACACACTGTGACAAAGGGAGCAATTGCCCGCCCTGCTTTCAGAGGTCGTTTTGTTTGTACTGCTGGGTGTTTTAGGCCGATTTCCACATCATTCAAGTCATACCACCCCGTCAGTTCACACACTCGTGGTCCCTGGGTGAATCAACCCAGCTATGCAATAGACCTGAACACATTGTGGCAAGAGAAGCAATTGCCCGCCATGCTTTAAAATGTCGTTTTGTTTGCATTGTATGGGTTTTGATCTTGGAAGCGAGTTGTTGCATGACTAAATAAGTGTGGAAAGTGGCATCAAATATCAGCATGTGGGAAAGGGTTAAGATCTGTTCACGGGTCTTCGCACCTCTGCAGGCCAAATCCCTTTCGGCGGTACGGTGAACGATTTTCCCATAACCCCGTTCCCACATGCGTACACTCCCTATAAGTGAGCTGTCGAAAACATTGTGATAAAAACAGCCATTGCTCATCATGTTTTCAAAGGTCGTTTTGCTTGCATTGTTGGGGTTTTAGGCCGTTTTCAACAGCATGTATGCCCAATACCCCTCACTGCTCACACACACATGCTTCCTGGGTGAATCAACCAATCTACGCGATAAGACTGAAAACAGTGTGGCATAAGGAGCCATTGCTCATCATGTTTTCAAAGGTCGTTTCGAGTGCACTGTACGGAGTTTTAGGCCGTTTTCAACAGCATTTATGTCCAATCACTCTCACAGTTCACAAACTCATGGGACCTGGGATAATCAACCCAGCTATGCGTTAGGACTGAAAACAGTGTGGAAAGATGAGCCGTTGCTAATCATGATTTCAAAGGTCGTTTTGTTTGTATCGTTGGGTGTTTTACTCAATAGTACTGAACACACTGTGACAAAGGGAGCAATTGCCCGCCCTGCTTTCAGAGGTCGTTTTGTTTGTATTGTTGGGTGTTTTAGGCCGTTTTCCACGTCATTCCAGTCATACCACCCCGTCAGTTCACACACTCGTGATCCCTGGGTGAATCAACCCAGCTATGTAATAGACCTGAACACATTGTGGCAAGAGAAGCAATTGCCCGCCATGCTTTAAAATGTCGTTTTGTTTGCACATACTCATGTTTTCTGAGTGATTCTACCCAGCTAGGCAACCCTAGGCGTCCTGGGTGATTCAACCCAGCTATGCGTTAGGACTGAAAACAGTGTGGAAGAAAGAGGAGCCATTGCTAATCATGATTTCAAAGGTTGTTGTGTTTGCATTGTTGGGTGTTTAACGCCGTTTTCAACATCATATGTGTCAAATCACGCGCACTGTTCACATACCCATGCGTCCTGGGTGATTCAACCCAGCTACTCAATAGTACTGAACACACTGTGACAAAGGGAGCAATTGCCCGCCCTGCTTTCAGAGGTCGTTTTGTTTGTACTGTTGGGTGTTTTAGGCCGATTTCCACATCATTCAAGTCATACCACCCCGTCAGTTCACACACTCGTGGTCCCTGGGTGAATCAACCCAGCTATGCAATAGACCTGAACACATTGTGGCAAGAGAAGCAATTGCCCGCCATGCTTTAAAATGTCGTTTTGTTTGCATTGTATGGGTTTTGATCTTGGAAGCGAGTTGTTGCATGACTAAATAAGTGTGGAAAGTGGCATCAAATATCAGCATGTGGGAAAGGGTTAAGATCTGTTCACGGGTCTTCGCACCTCTGCAGGCCAAATCCCTTTCGGCGGTACGGTGAACGATTTTCCCATAACCCCGTTCCCACATGCGTACACTCCCTATAAGTGAGCTGTCGAAAACATTGTGATAAAAACAGCCATTGCTCATCATGTTTTCAAAGGTCGTTTTGCTTGCATTGTTGGGGTTTTAGGCCGTTTTCAACAGCATGTATGCCCAATACCCCTCACTGCTCACACACACATGCTTCCTGGGTGAATCAACCAATCTACGCGATAAGACTGAAAACAGTGTGGCATAAGGAGCCATTGCTCATCATGTTTTCAAAGGTCGTTTCGAGTGCACTGTACGGAGTTTTAGGCCGTTTTCAACAGCATTTATGTCCAATCACTCTCACAGTTCACAAACTCATGGGACCTGGGATAATCAACCCAGCTATGCGTTAGGACTGAAAACAGTGTGGAAAGATGAGCCGTTGCTAATCATGATTTCAAAGGTCGTTTTGTTTGTATCGTTGGGTGTTTTACTCAATAGTACTGAACACACTGTGACAAAGGGAGCAATTGCCCGCCCTGCTTTCAGAGGTCGTTTTGTTTGTATTGTTGGGTGTTTTAGGCCGTTTTCCACGTCATTCCAGTCATACCACCCCGTCAGTTCACACACTCGTGATCCCTGGGTGAATCAACCCAGCTATGTAATAGACCTGAACACATTGTGGCAAGAGAAGCAATTGCCCGCCATGCTTTAAAATGTCGTTTTGTTTGCACATACTCATGTTTTCTGAGTGATTCTACCCAGCTAGGCAACCCTAGGCGTCCTGGGTGATTCAACCCAGCTATGCGTTAGGACTGAAAACAGTGTGGAAGAAAGAGGAGCCATTGCTAATCATGATTTCAAAGGTTGTTGTGTTTGCATTGTTGGGTGTTTAACGCCGTTTTCAACATCATATGTGTCAAATCACGCGCACTGTTCACATACCCATGCGTCCTGGGTGATTCAACCCAGCTACTCAATAGTACTGAACACACTGTGACAAAGGGAGCAATTGCCCGCCCTGCTTTCAGAGGTCGTTTTGTTTGTACTGTTGGGTGTTTTAGGCCGATTTCCACATCATTCAAGTCATACCACCCCGTCAGTTCACACACTCGTGGTCCCTGGGTGAATCAACCCAGCTATGCAATAGACCTGAACACATTGTGGCAAGAGAAGCAATTGCCCGCCATGCTTTAAAATGTCGTTTTGTTTGCATTGTATGGGTTTTGATCTTGGAAGCGAGTTGTTGCATGACTAAATAAGTGTGGAAAGTGGCATCAAATATCAGCATGTGGGAAAGGGTTAAGATCTGTTCACGGGTCTTCGCACCTCTGCAGGCCAAATCCCTTTCGGCGGTACGGTGAACGATTTTCCCATAACCCCGTTCCCACATGCGTACACTCCCTATAAGTGAGCTGTCGAAAACATTGTGATAAAAACAGCCATTGCTCATCATGTTTTCAAAGGTCGTTTTGCTTGCATTGTTGGGGTTTTAGGCCGTTTTCAACAGCATGTATGCCCAATACCCCTCACTGCTCACACACACATGCTTCCTGGGTGAATCAACCAATCTACGCGATAAGACTGAAAACAGTGTGGCATAAGGAGCCATTGCTCATCATGTTTTCAAAGGTCGTTTCGAGTGCACTGTACGGAGTTTTAGGCCGTTTTCAACAGCATTTATGTCCAATCACTCTCACAGTTCACAAACTCATGGGACCTGGGATAATCAACCCAGCTATGCGTTAGGACTGAAAACAGTGTGGAAAGATGAGCCGTTGCTAATCATGATTTCAAAGGTCGTTTTGTTTGTATCGTTGGGTGTTTTACTCAATAGTACTGAACACACTGTGACAAAGGGAGCAATTGCCCGCCCTGCTTTCAGAGGTCGTTTTGTTTGTATTGTTGGGTGTTTTAGGCCGTTTTCCACGTCATTCCAGTCATACCACCCCGTCAGTTCACACACTCGTGATCCCTGGGTGAATCAACCCAGCTATGTAATAGACCTGAACACATTGTGGCAAGAGAAGCAATTGCCCGCCATGCTTTAAAATGTCGTTTTGTTTGCACATACTCATGTTTTCTGAGTGATTCTACCCAGCTAGGCAACCCTAGGCGTCCTGGGTGATTCAACCCAGCTATGCGTTAGGACTGAAAACAGTGTGGAAGAAAGAGGAGCCATTGCTAATCATGATTTCAAAGGTTGTTGTGTTTGCATTGTTGGGTGTTTAACGCCGTTTTCAACATCATATGTGTCAAATCACGCGCACTGTTCACATACCCATGCGTCCTGGGTGATTCAACCCAGCTACTCAATAGTACTGAACACACTGTGACAAAGGGAGCAATTGCCCGCCCTGCTTTCAGAGGTCGTTTTGTTTGTACTGTTGGGTGTTTTAGGCCGATTTCCACATCATTCAAGTCATACCACCCCGTCAGTTCACACACTCGTGGTCCCTGGGTGAATCAACCCAGCTATGCAATAGACCTGAACACATTGTGGCAAGAGAAGCAATTGCCCGCCATGCTTTAAAATGTCGTTTTGTTTGCATTGTATGGGTTTTGATCTTGGAAGCGAGTTGTTGCATGACTAAATAAGTGTGGAAAGTGGCATCAAATATCAGCATGTGGGAAAGGGTTAAGATCTGTTCACGGGTCTTCGCACCTCTGCAGGCCAAATCCCTTTCGGCGGTACGGTGAACGATTTTCCCATAACCCCGTTCCCACATGCGTACACTCCCTATAAGTGAGCTGTCGAAAACATTGTGATAAAAACAGCCATTGCTCATCATGTTTTCAAAGGTCGTTTTGCTTGCATTGTTGGGGTTTTAGGCCGTTTTCAACAGCATGTATGCCCAATACCCCTCACTGCTCACACACACATGCTTCCTGGGTGAATCAACCAATCTACGCGATAAGACTGAAAACAGTGTGGCATAAGGAGCCATTGCTCATCATGTTTTCAAAGGTCGTTTCGAGTGCACTGTACGGAGTTTTAGGCCGTTTTCAACAGCATTTATGTCCAATCACTCTCACAGTTCACAAACTCATGGGACCTGGGATAATCAACCCAGCTATGCGTTAGGACTGAAAACAGTGTGGAAAGATGAGCCGTTGCTAATCATGATTTCAAAGGTCGTTTTGTTTGTATCGTTGGGTGTTTTACTCAATAGTACTGAACACACTGTGACAAAGGGAGCAATTGCCCGCCCTGCTTTCAGAGGTCGTTTTGTTTGTATTGTTGGGTGTTTTAGGCCGTTTTCCACGTCATTCCAGTCATACCACCCCGTCAGTTCACACACTCGTGATCCCTGGGTGAATCAACCCAGCTATGTAATAGACCTGAACACATTGTGGCAAGAGAAGCAATTGCCCGCCATGCTTTAAAATGTCGTTTTGTTTGCACATACTCATGTTTTCTGAGTGATTCTACCCAGCTAGGCAACCCTAGGCGTCCTGGGTGATTCAACCCAGCTATGCGTTAGGACTGAAAACAGTGTGGAAGAAAGAGGAGCCATTGCTAATCATGATTTCAAAGGTTGTTGTGTTTGCATTGTTGGGTGTTTAACGCCGTTTTCAACATCATATGTGTCAAATCACGCGCACTGTTCACATACCCATGCGTCCTGGGTGATTCAACCCAGCTACTCAATAGTACTGAACACACTGTGACAAAGGGAGCAATTGCCCGCCCTGCTTTCAGAGGTCGTTTTGTTTGTACTGTTGGGTGTTTTAGGCCGATTTCCACATCATTCAAGTCATACCACCCCGTCAGTTCACACACTCGTGGTCCCTGGGTGAATCAACCCAGCTATGCAATAGACCTGAACACATTGTGGCAAGAGAAGCAATTGCCCGCCATGCTTTAAAATGTCGTTTTGTTTGCATTGTATGGGTTTTGATCTTGGAAGCGAGTTGTTGCATGACTAAATAAGTGTGGAAAGTGGCATCAAATATCAGCATGTGGGAAAGGGTTAAGATCTGTTCACGGGTCTTCGCACCTCTGCAGGCCAAATCCCTTTCGGCGGTACGGTGAACGATTTTCCCATAACCCCGTTCCCACATGCGTACACTCCCTATAAGTGAGCTGTCGAAAACATTGTGATAAAAACAGCCATTGCTCATCATGTTTTCAAAGGTCGTTTTGCTTGCATTGTTGGGGTTTTAGGCCGTTTTCAACAGCATGTATGCCCAATACCCCTCACTGCTCACACACACATGCTTCCTGGGTGAATCAACCAATCTACGCGATAAGACTGAAAACAGTGTGGCATAAGGAGCCATTGCTCATCATGTTTTCAAAGGTCGTTTCGAGTGCACTGTACGGAGTTTTAGGCCGTTTTCAACAGCATTTATGTCCAATCACTCTCACAGTTCACAAACTCATGGGACCTGGGATAATCAACCCAGCTATGCGTTAGGACTGAAAACAGTGTGGAAAGATGAGCCGTTGCTAATCATGATTTCAAAGGTCGTTTTGTTTGTATCGTTGGGTGTTTTACTCAATAGTACTCAAATCACCCGCACTGTTCACATACTCATGCGTCCTGGGTAATTCAATCCAGCTACTCTATAGTACTGAACACACTGTGACAAAGGGAGCAATTGCCCGCCCTGCTTTCAGAGGTCGTTTTGTTTGTATTGTTGGGTGTTTTAGGCCGTTTTCCACATCATTCCAGTCATACCACCCCGTCAGTACACACACTCGTGATCCCTGGGTGAATTAACCCAGCTATGCAATAGACCTGAACACATTGTGGCAAGAGAAGCAATTGCCCGCCATGCTTTAAAATGTCGTTTTGTTTGCATTGTATGGGTTTTGATCTTGGAAGCGAGTTGTTGCATGACTAAATAAGTGTGGAAAGAGGCATAAAATAGCTGCATGTGGGAAAGGGTTAGTATCTGTTCACGGGTCTTCGCACCTCTGCAGGCCAAATCCCTTCCGGCGGTACAGTGAACGATTTCCCCATAACCCCGTTCCCACATATGCATACACTCCCTATAAATGAACTATCGAAAACATTGTGATAAAAACAGCCATTGCTCATCATGTTTTCAAAGGTCGTTTTGCTGGCATTGTTGGGGTTTTAGGCCGTTTTCAACAGCATGTACGCCCAATTGCCATCACAGTGCACATACTCGTGTTTTTTGGGTGATTCTACACAGCTAGGCAATAGGACTGAAAACAGTGTGGTAAGAGGAGCCATTGGTTATCATGTTTTCAAAGGTCGTTTTGATTGCGTTGTTGGTTGTTTTATGCCGTTTTCAACAGCATTTATGTTAAATACCCCTCACTGCTCACACACACACACAACACACACATGCTTCCTGGGTGAATCAACCAATCTACGCGATAAGACTGAAAACAGTGTGGTATAACGAGCCATTGCTCGTCATGTTTTCAACGGTCGTTTTGAGTGCACTGTACGGAGTTTTAGGCCGTTTTCAACAGCATTTATGTCCAATCACTCTCACAGCTCACAAACTCATTGACCTGGGAGAATCAACCCAGCTATGCGTTAGGACTGAAGACAGTATGGAAAGATGAGCCATTGCTAATCATGATTTCAAAGGTCGTTTTGTTTGTATTGTTGGGTGTTTTACGCCGGTTTCAACATCATATACGTCAAATCACCCGCACTGTTCACATACTCATGCGTCCTGGGTAATTCAATCCAGCTACTCTATAGTACTGAACACACTGTGACAAAGGGAGCAATTGCCCGCCCCTGCTTTCAGATGTCGTTTTGTTTGTATTGTTGGGTGTTTTAGGCCGTTTTCCACATCATTCCAGTCATACCACCCCGTCAGTACACACACTCGTGATCCTGGGTGAATCAACCCAGCTATGCAATAGACCTGAACACATTGTGGCAAGAGAAGCAATTGCCCGCCATGCTTTAAAATGTCGTTTTGTTTGCATTGTATGGGTTTTGATCTTGGAAGCGAGTTGTTGCATGACTAAATACAGTGTGGAAAGAGGCATAAAATAGCTGCATGTGGGAAAGGGTTAGTATCTGTTCACGGGTCTTCGCACCTCTGCAGGCCAAATCCCTTCCGGCGGTACAGTGAACGATTTTCCCATACCCCGTTCCCACATATGCATACACTCCCTATAAATGAACTATCGAAAACATTGTGATAAAAACAGCCATTGCTCATCATGTTTTCAAAGGTCGTTTTGCTGGCATTGTTGGGGTTTTAGGCCGTTTTCAACAGCATGTACGCCCAATTGCCATCACAGTGCACATACTCGTGTTTTTTGGGTGATTCTACACAGCTAGGCAATAGGACTGAAAACAGTGTGGTAAGAGGAGCCATTGGTTATCATGTTTTCAAGGGTCGTTTTGATTGCGTTGTTGGTTGTTTTATGCCGTTTTCAACAGCATTTATGTTAAATACCCCTCACTGCTCACACACACACACACACACACACACACACACACACATGCTTCCTGGGTGAATCAACCAATCTACGCGATAAGACTGAAAACAGTGTGGTATAACGAGCCATTGCTCGTCATGTTTTCAACGGTCGTTTTGAGTGCACTGTACGGAGTTTTAGGCCGTTTTCAACAGCATTTATGTCCAATCACTCTCACAGCTCACAAACTCATGGGACCTGGGAGAATCAACCCAGCTATGCGTTAGGACTGAAGACAGTATGGAAAGATGAGCCATGCTAATCATGATTTCAAAGGTCGTTTTGTTTGTATTGTTGGGTGTTTTACGCGGTTTCAACATCATATACGTCAAATCACCCGCACTGTTCACATACTCATGCGTCCTGGGTAATTCAATCCAGCTACTCTATAGTACTTGAACACACTGTGACAAAGGGAGCAATTGCCCGCCCTGCTTTCAGAGGTCGTTTTGTTTGTATTGTTGGGTGTTTTAGGCCGTTTTCCACATCATTCCAGTCATACCACCCCGTCAGTACACACACTCGTGATCCCTGGGTGAATCAACCCAGCTATGCAATAGACCTGAACACATTGTGGCAAGAGAAGCAATTGCCCGCCATGCTTTAAAATGTCGTTTTGTTTGCATTGTATGGGTTTTTATCTTGGAAGCGAGTTGTTGCATGACTAAATAAGTGTGGAAAGAGGCATAACATAGCTGCATGTGGGAAAGGGTTAGTATCTGTTCACGGGTCTTCGCACCTCTGCAGGCCAAATCCCTTCCGGCGGTACAGTGAACGATTTTCCATAACCCCGTTCCCACATATGCATACACTCCCTATAAATGAACTATCGAAAACATTGTGATAAAACAGCCATTGCTCATCATGTTTTCAAAGGTCGTTTTGCTGGCATTGTTGGGGTTTTAGCCGTTTTCAACAGCATGTACGCCCAATTGCCATCACAGTGCACATACTCGTGTTTTTTTGGGTGATTCTACACAGCTAGGCAATAGGACTGAAAACAGTGTGGTAAGAGGAGCCATTGGTTATCATGTTTTCAAAGGTCGTTTTGATTGCGTTGTTGGTTGTTTTATGCCGTTTTCAACAGCATTTATGTTAAATACCCCTCACTGCTCACACACACACACACACACACACATGCTTCCTGGGTGAATCAACCAATCTACGCGATAAGACTGAAAACAGTGTGGTATAACGAGCCATTGCTCGTCATGTTTTCGACGGTCGTTTTGAGTGCACTGTACGGAGTTTTAGGCCGTTTTTAACAGCATTTATGTCCAATCACTCTCACAGCTCACAAACTCATGGGACCTGGGAGAATCAACCCAGCTATGCGTTAGGACTGAAGACAGTATGGAAAGATGAGCCATTGCTAATCATGATTTCAAAGGTCGTTTTGTTTGTATTGTTGGGTGTTTTACGCCGGTTTCAACATCATATACGTCAAATCACCCGCACTGTTCACATACTCATGCGTCCTGGATAATTCAATCCAGCTACTCTATAGTACTGAACACACTGTGACAAAGGGAGCAATTGCCCGCCCTGCTTTCAGAGGTCGTTTTGTTTGTATTGTTGGGTGTTTTAGGCCGTTTTCCACATCATTCCAGTCATACCACCCCGTCAGTACACACACTCGTGATCCCTGGGTGAATCAACCCAGCTATGCAATAGACCTGAACACATTATGGCAAGAGAAGCAATTGCCCGCCATGCTTTAAAATGTCGTTGTGTTTGCATTGTATGGGTTTTGATCTTGGAAGCGAGTTGTTGCATGACTAAATAAGTGTGGAAAGAGGCATAAAATAGCTGCATGTGGGAAAGGGTTAGTATCTGTTCACATACTCGTGTTTTTTGGGTGATTCTACACAGCTAGGCAATAGGACTGAAAACAGTGTGGTAAGAGGAGCCATTGGTTATCATGTTTTCAAAGGTCGTTTTGATTGCGTTGTTGGTTGTTTTATGCCGTTTTCAACAGCATTTATGTTAAATACCCCTCACTGCTCACACACACACACACATGCTTCCTGTGTGAATCAACCAATCTACGCGATAAGACTGAAAACAGTGTGGTATAACGAGCCATTGCTCGTCATGTTTTCAACGGTCGTTTTGAGTGCACTGTACGGAGTTTTAGGCCGTTTTCAACAGCATTTATGTCCAATCACTCTCACAGCTCACAAACTCATGGGACCTGGGAGAATCAACCCAGCTATGCGTTAGGACTGAAGACAGTATGGAAAGATGAGCCATTGCTAATCATGATTTCAAAGGTCGTTTTGTTTGTTTTGTTGGGTGTTTTACGCCGGTTTCAACATCATATACGTCAAATCACCCGCACTGTTCACATACTCATGCGTCCTGGGTAATTCAATCCAGCTACTCTATAGTACTGAACACACTGTGACAAAGGGAGCAATTGCCCGCCCTGCTTTCAGAGGTCGTTTTGTTTGTATTGTTGGGTGTTTTAGGCCGTTTTCCACATCATTCCAGTCATACCACCCCGTCAGTACACACACTCGTGATCCCTGGGTGAATCAACCCAGCTATGCAATAGACCTGAACACATTGTGGCAAGAGAAGCAATTGCCCGCCATGCTTTAAAATGTCGTTTTGTTTGCATTGTATGGGTTTTGATCTTGGAAGCGAGTTGTTGCATGACTAAATAAGTGTGGAAAGAGGCATAAAATAGCTGCATGTGGGAAAGGGTTAGTATCTGTTCACGGGTCTTCGCACCTCTGCAGGCCAAATCCCTTCCGGCTGTACAGTGAACGATTTTCCCATAACCCCGTTCCCACATATGCATACACTCCCTATAAATGAACTATCGAAAACATTGTGATAAAAACAGCCATTGCTCATCATGTTTTCAAAGGTCGTTTTGCTGGCATTGTTGGGGTTTTAGGCCGTTTTCAACAGCATGTACGCCCAATTGCCATCACAGTGCACATACTCGTGTTTTTTGGGTGATTCTACACAGCTAGGCAATAGGACTGAAAACAGTGTGGTAAGAGGAGCCATTGGTTATCATGTTTTCAAAGGTCGTTTTGATTGCGTTGTTGGTTGTTTTATGCCGTTTCCAACAGCATTTATGTTAAATATCCCTCACTGCTCACACACACACACACACACACACATGCTTCCTGGGTGAATCAACCAATCTACGCGATAAGACTGAAAACAGTGTGGTATAACGAGCCATTGCTCGTCATGTTTTCAACGGTCGTTTTGAGTGCACTGTACGGAGTTTTAGGCCGTTTTCAACAGCATTTATGTCCAATCACTCTCACAGCTCACAAACTCATGGGACCTGGGAGAATCAACCCAGCTATGCGTTAGGACTGAAGACAGTATGGAAAGATGAGCCATTGCTAATCATGATTTCAAAGGTCGTTTTGTTTGTATTGTTGGGTGTTTTACGCCGGTTTCAACATCATATACGTCAAATCACCCGCACTGTTCACATACTCATGCGTCCTGGGTAATTCAATCCAGCTACTCTATAGTACTGAACACACTGTGACAAAGGGAGCAATTGCCCGCCCTGCTTTCAGAGGTCGTTTTGTTTGTATTGTTGGGTGTTTTAGGCCGTTTTCCACATCATTCCAGTCATACCACCCGTCAGTACACACACTCGTGATCCCTGGGTGAATCAACCCAGCTATGCAATAGACCTGAACACATTGTGGCAAGAGAAGCAATTGCCCGCCATGCTTTAAAATGTCGTTTTGTTTGCATTGTATGGGTTTTGATCTTGGAAGCGAGTTGTTGCATGACTAAATAAGTGTGGAAAGAGGCATAACATAGCTGCATGTGGGAAAGGGTTAGTATCTGTTCACGGGTCTTCGCACCTCTGCAGGCCAAATCCCTTCCGGCGGTACAGTGAACGATTTTCCCATAACCCCGTTCCCACATATGCATACACTCCCTATAAATGAACTATCGAAAACATTGTGATAAAAACAGCCATTGCTCATCATGTTTTCAAAGGTCGTTTTGCTGGCATTGTTGGGGTTTTAGGCCGTTTTCAACAGCATGTACGCCCAATTGCCATCACAGTGCACATACTCGTGTTTTTTGGGTGATTCTACACAGCTAGGCAATAGGACTGAAAACAGTGTGGTAAGAGGAGCCATTGGTTATCATGTTTTCAAGGGTCGTTTTGATTGCGCTGTTGGTTGTTTTATGCCGTTTTCAACAGCATTTATGTTAAATACCCCTCACTGCTCACACACACACACACACACACACACACACACATGCTTCCTGGGTGAATCAACCAATCTACGCGATAAGACGGAAAACAGTGTGGTATAACGAGCCATTGCTCGTCATGTTTTCAACGGTCGTTTTGAGTGCACTGTACGGAGTTTTAGGCCGTTTTCAACAGCATTTATGTCCAATCACTCTCACAGCTCACAAACTCATGGGACCTGGGAGAATCAACCCAGCTATGCGTTAGGACTGAAGACAGTATGGAAAGATGAGCCATTGCTAATCATGATTTCAAAGGTCGTTTTGTTTGTAATGTTGGGTGTTTTACGCCGGTTTCAACATCATATACGTCAAATCACCCGCACTGTTCACATACTCATGCGTCCTGGGTAATTCAATCCAGCTACTCTATAGTACTGAACACACTGTGACAAAGGGAGCAATTGCCCGCCCTGCTTTCAGAGGTCGTTTTGTTTGTATTGTTGGGTGTTTTAGGCCGTTTTCCACATCATTCCAGTCATACCACCCCGTCAGTACACACACTCGTGATCCCTGGGTGAATCAACCCAGCTATGCAATAGACCTGAACACATTGTGGCAAGAGAAGCAATTGCCCGCCATGCTTTAAAATGTCGTTTTGTTTGCATTGTATGGGTTTTGATCTTGGAAGCGAGTTGTTGCATGACTAAATAAGTGTGGAAAGAGGCATAAAATAGCTGCATGTGGGAAAGGGTTAGTATCTGTTCACGGGTCTTCGCACCTCTGCAGGCCAAATCCCTTCCGGCGGTACAGTGAACGATTTTCCCATAACCCCGTTCCCACATATGCATACACTCCCTATAAATGAACTATCGAAAACATTGTGATAAAAACAGCCATTGCTCATCATGTTTTCAAAGGTCGTTTTGCTGGCATTGTTGGGGTTTTAGGCCGTTTTCAACAGCATGTACGCCCAATTGCCATCACAGTGCACATACTCGTGTTTTTTGGGTGATTCTACACAGCTAGGCAATAGGACTGAAAACAGTGTGGTAAGAGGAGCCATTGGTTATCATGTTTTCAAAGGTCGTTTTGATTGCGTTGTTGGTTGTTTTATGCCGTTTTCAACAGCATTTATGTTAAATACCCCTCACTGCTCACACACACACACACACACACACACACACACATGCTTCCTGGGTGAATCAACCAATCTACGCGATAAGACTGAAAACAGTGTGGTATAACGAGCCATTGCTCGTCATGTTTTCAACGGTCGTTTTGAGTGCACTGTACGGAGTTTTAGGCCGTTTTCAACAGCATTTATGTCCAATCACTCTCACAGCTCACAAACTCATTGGACCTGGGAGAATCAACCCAGCTATGCGTTAGGACTGAAGACAGTATGGAAAGATGAGCCATTGCTAATCATGATTTCAAAGGTCGTTTTGTTTGTATTGTTGGGTGTTTTACGCCGGTTTCAACATCATATACGTCAAATCACCCGCACTGTTCACATACTCATGCGTCCTGGGTAATTCAATCCAGCTACTCTATAGTACTGAACACACTGTGACAAAGGGAGCAATTGCCCGCCCTGCTTTCAGAGGTCGTTTTGTTTGTATTGTTGGGTGTTTTAGGCCGTTTTCCACATCATTCCAGTCATACCACCCCGTCAGTACACACACTCGTGATCCCTGGGTGAATCAACCCAGCTATGCAATAGACCTGAACACATTGTGGCAAGAGAAGCAATTGCCCGCCATGCTTTAAAATGTCGTTTTGTTTTTATTGTATGGGTTTTGATCTTGGAAGCGAGTTGTTGCATGACTAAATAAGTGTGGAAAGAGGCATAAAATAGCTGCATGTGGGAAAGGGTTAGTATCTGTTCACGGGTCTTCGCACCTCTGCAGGCCAAATCCCTTCCGGCGGTACAGTGAACGATTTTCCCATAACCCCGTTCCCACATATGCATACACTCCCTATAAATGAACTATCGAAAACATTGTGATAAAAACAGCCATTGCTCATCATGTTTTCAAAGGTCGTTTTGCTGGCATTGTTGGGGTTTTAGGCCGTTTTCAACAGCATGTACGCCCAATTGCCATCACAGTGCACATACTCGTGTTTTTTGGGTGATTCTACACAGCTAGGCAATAGGACTGAAAACAGTGTGATAAGAGGAGCCATTGGTTATCATGTTTTCAAAGGTCGTTTTGATTGCGTTGTTGGTTGTTTTATGCCGTTTTCAACAGCATTTATGTTAAATACCCCTCACTGCTCACACAAACACACACACACACACACATGCTTCCTGGGTGAATCAACCAATCTACGCGATAAGACTGAAAACAGTGTGGTATAACGAGCCATTGCTCGTCATGTTTTCAACGGTCGTTTTGAGTGCACTGTACGGAGTTTTAGGCCGTTTTCAACAGCATTTATGTCCAATCACTCTCACAGCTCACAAACTCATTGGACCTGGGAGAATCAACCCAGCTATGCGTTAGGACTGAAGACAGTATGGAAAGATGAGCCATTGCTAATCATGATTTCAAAGGTCGTTTTGTTAGTATTGTTGGGTGTTTTACGCCGGTTTCAACATCATATACGTCAAATCACCCGCACTGTTCACATACTCATGCGTCCTGGGTAATTCAATCCAGCTACTCTATAGTACTGAACACACTGTGACAAAGGGAGCAATTGCCCGCCCTGCTTTCAGAGGTCGTTTTGTTTGTATTGTTGGGTGTTTTAGGCCGTTTTCCACATCATTCCAGTCATACCACCCCGTCAGTACACACACTCGTGATCCCTGGGTGAATCAACCCAGCTATGCAATAGACCTGAACACATTGTGGCAAGAGAAGCAATTGCCCGCCATGCTTTAAAATGTCGTTGTGTTTGCATTGTATGGGTTTTGATCTTGGAAGCGAGTTGTTGCATGACTAAATAAGTGTGGAAAGAGGCATAAAATAGCTGCATGTGGGAAAGGGTTAGTATCTGTTCACATACTCGTGTTTTTTGGGTGATTCTACACAGCTAGGCAATAGGACTGAAAACAGTGTGGTAAGAGGAGCCATTGGTTATCATGTTTTCAAAGGTCGTTTTGATTGCGTTGTTGGTTGTTTTATGCCGTTTTCGACAGCATTTATGTTAAATACCCCTCACTGCTCACACACACACACACACACACACATGCTTCCTGGGTGAATCAACCAATCTACGCGATAAGACTGAAAACAGTGTGGTATAACGAGCCATTGCTCGTCATGTTTTCAACGGTCGTTTTGAGTGCACTGTACGGAGTTTTAGGCCGTTTTCAACAGCATTTATGTCCAATCACTCTCACAGCTCACAAACTCATGGGACCTGGGAGAATCAACCCAGCTATGCGTTAGGACTGAAGACAGTATGGAAAGATGAGCCATTGCTAATCATGATTTCAAAGGTCGTTTTGTTTGTATTGTTGGGTGTTTTACGCCGGTTCCAACATCATATACGTCAAATCACCCGCACTGTTCACATACTCATGCGTCCTGGGTAATTCAATCCAGCTACTCTATAGTACTGAACACACTGTGACAAAGGGAGCAATTGCCCGCCCTGCTTTCAGAGGTCGTTTTGTTTGTATTGTTGGGTGTTTTAGGCCGTTTTCCACATCATTCCAGTCATACCACCCCGTCAGTACACACACTCGTGATCCCTGGGTGAATCAACCCAGCTATGCAATAGACCTGAACACATTGTGGCAAGAGAAGCAATTGCCCGCCATGCTTTAAAATGTCGTTTTGTTTGCATTGTATGGGTTTTGATCTTGGAAGCGAGTTGTTGCATGACTAAATAAGTGTGGAAAGAGGCATAAAATAGCTGCATGTGGGAAAGGGTTAGTATCTGTTCACGGGTCTTCGCACCTCTGCAGGCCAAATCCCTTCCGGCGGTACAGTGAACGATTTTCCCATAACCCCGTTCCCACATATGCATACACTCCCTATAAATGAACTATCGAAAACATTGTGATAAAAACAGCCATTGCTCATCATGTTTTCAAAGGTCGTTTTGCTGGCATTGTTGGGGTTTTAGGCCGTTTTCAACAGCATGTACGCCCAATTGCCATCACAGTGCACATACTCGTGTTTTTTGGGTGATTCTACACAGCTAGGCAATAGGACTGAAAACAGTGTGGTAAGAGGAGCCATTGGTTATCATGTTTTCAAAGGTCGTTTTGATTGCGTTGTTGGTTGTTTTATGCCGTTTTCAACAGCATTTATGTTAAATACACCTCACTGCTCACACACACACACACACACACACACACATGCTTCCTGGGTGAATCAACCAATCTACGCGATAAGACTGAAAACAGTGTGGTATAACGAGCCATTGCTCGTCATGTTTTCAACGGTCGTTTTGAGTGCACTGTACGGAGTTTTAGGCCGTTTTCAACAGCATTTATGTCCAATCACTCTCACAGCTCACAAACTCATGGGACCTGGGAGAATCAACCCAGCTATGCGTTAGGACTGAAGACAGTATGGAAAGATGAGCCATTGCTAATCATGATTTCAAAGGTCGTTTTGTTTGTATTGTTGGGTGTTTTATCATATACGTCAAATCACCCGCACTGTTCACATACTCATGCGTCCTGGATAATTCAATCCAGCTACTCTATAGTACTGAACACACTGTGACAAAGGGAGCAATTGCCCGCCCTGCTTTCAGAGGTCGTTTTGTTTGTATTGTTGGGTGTTTTAGGCCGTTTTCCACATCATTCCAGTCATACCACCCCGTCAGTACACACACTCGTGATCCCTGGGTGAATCAACCCAGCTATGCAATAGACCTGAACACATTGTGGCAAGAGAAGCAATTGCCCGCCATGCTTTAAAATGTCGTTTTGTTTGCATTGTATGGGTTTTGATCTTGGAAGCGAGTTGTTGCATGACTAAATAAGTGTGGAAAGAGGCATAAAATAGCTGCATGTGGGAAAGGGTTAGTATCTGTTCACGGGTCTTCGCACCTCTGCAGGCCAAATCCCTTCCGGCGGTACAGTGAACGATTTTCCCATAACCCCGTTCCCACATATGCATACACTCCCTATAAATGAACTATCGAAAACATTGTGATAAAAACAGCCATTGCTCATCATGTTTTCAAAGGTCGTTTTGCTGGCATTGTTGGGGTTTTAGGCCGTTTTCAACAGCATGTACGCCCAATTGCCATCACAGTGCACATACTCGTGTTTTTTGGGTGATTCTACACAGCTAGGCAATAGGACTGAAAACAGTGTGGTAAGAGGAGCCATTGGTTATCATGTTTTCAAGGGTCGTTTTGATTGCGTTGTTGGTTGTTTTATGCCGTTTTCAACAGCATTTATGTTAAATACCCCTCACTGCTCACACACACACACACACACACACACACACATGCTTCCTGGGTGAATCAACCAATCTACGCGATAAGACTGAAAACAGTGTGGTATAACGAGCCATTGCTCGTCATGTTTTCAACGGTCGTTTTGAGTGCACTGTACGGAGTTTTAGGCCGTTTTCAACAGCATTTATGTCCAATCACTCTCACAGCTCACAAACTCATGGGACCTGGGAGAATCAACCCAGCTATGCGTTAGGACTGAAGACAGTATGGAAAGATGAGCCATTGCTAATCATGATTTCAAAGGTCGTTTTGTTTGTATTGTTGGGTGTTTTACGCCGGTTTCAACATCATATACGTCAAATCACCCGCACTGTTCACATACTCATGCGTCCTGGGTAATTCAATCCAGCTACTCTATAGTACTGAACACACTGTGACAAAGGGAGCAATTGCCCGCCCTGCTTTCAGAGGTCGTTTTGTTTGTATTGTTGGGTGTTTTAGGCCGTTTTCCACATCATTCCAGTCATACCACCCCGTCAGTACACACACTCGTGATCCCTGGGTGAATCAACCCAGCTATGCAATAGACCTGAACACATTGTGGCAAGAGAAGCAATTGCCCGCCATGCTTTAAAATGTCGTTTTGTTTGCATTGTATGGGTTTTGATCTTGGAAGCGAGTTGTTGCATGACTAAATAAGTGTGGAAAGAGGCATAAAATAGCTGCATGTGGGAAAGGGTTAGTATCTGTTCACGGGTCTTCGCACCTCTGCAGGCCAAATCCCTTCCGGCGGTACAGTGAACGATTTTCCCATAACCCCGTTCCCACATATGCATACACTCCCTATAAATGAACTATCGAAAACATTGTGATAAAAACAGCCATTGCTCATCATGTTTTCAAAGGTCGTTTTGCTGGCATTGTTGGGGTTTTAGGCCGTTTTCAACAGCATGTACGCCCAATTGCCATCACAGTGCACATACTCGTGTTTTTTGGGTGATTCTACACAGCTAGGCAATAGGACTGAAAACAGTGTGGTAAGAGGAGCCATTGGTTATCATGTTTTCAAAGGTCGTTTTGATTGCGTTGTTGGTTGTTTTATGCCGTTTTCAACAGCATTTATGTTAAATACCCCTCACTGCTCACACACACACACACACACACACACACATGCTTCCTGGGTGAATCAACCAATCTACGCGATAAGACTGAAAACAGTGTGGTATAACGAGCCATTGCTCGTCATGTTTTCAACGGTCGTTTTGAGTGCACTGTACGGAGTTTTAGGCCGTTTTCAACAGCATTCATGTCCAATCACTCTCACAGCTCACAAACTCATGGGACCTGGGAGAATCAACCCAGCTATGCGTTAGGACTGAAGACAGTATGGAAAGATGAGCCATTGCTAATCATGATTTCAAAGGTCGTTTTGTTTGTTTTGTTGGGTGTTTTACGCCGGTTCCAACATCATATACGTCAAATCACCCGCACTGTTCACATACTCATGCGTCCTGGGTAATTCAATCCAGCTACTCTATAGTACTGAACACACTGTGACAAAGGGAGCAATTGCCCGCCCTGCTTTCAGAGGTCGTTTTGTTTGTATTGTTGGGTGTTTTAGGCCGTTTTCCACATCATTCCAGTCATACCACCCCGTCAGTACACACACTCGTGATCCCTGGGTGAATCAACCCAGCTATGCAATAGACCTGAACACATTGTGGCAAGAGAAGCAATTGCCCGCCATGCTTTAAAATGTCGTTTTGTTTGCATTGTATGGGTTTTGATCTTGGAAGCGAGTTGTTGCATGACTAAATAAGTGTGGAAAGAGGCATAAAATAGCTGCATGTGGGAAAGGGTTAGTATCTGTTCACGGGTCTTCGCACCTCTGCAGGCCAAATCCCTTCCGGCGGTACAGTGAACGATTTTCCCATAACCCCGTTCCCACATATGCATACACTCCCTATAAATGAACTATCGAAAACATTGTGATAAAAACAGCCATTGCTCATCATGTTTTCAAAGGTCGTTTTGCTGGCATTGTTGGGGTTTTAGGCCGTTTTCAACAGCATGTACGCCCAATTGCCATCACAGTGCACATACTCGTGTTTTTTGGGTGATTCTACACAGCTAGGCAATAGGACTGAAAACAGTGTGGTAAGAGGAGCCATTGGTTATCATGTTTTCAAAGGTCGTTTTGATTGCGTTGTTGGTTGTTTTATGCCGTTTTCAACAGCATTTATGTTAAATACCCCTCACTGCTCACACACACACATGCTTCCTGGGTGAATCAACCAATCTACGCGATAAGACTGAAAACAGTGTGGTATAACGAGCCATTGCTCGTCATGTTTTCAACGGTCGTTTTGAGTGCACTGTACGGAGTTTTAGGCCGTTTTCAACAGCATTTATGTCCAATCACTCTCACAGCTCACAAACTCATGGGACCTGGGAGAATCAACCCAGCTATGCGTTAGGACTGAAGACAGTATGGAAAGATGAGCCATTGCTAATCATGATTTCAAAGGTCGTTTTGTTTGTATTGTTGGGTGTTTTACGCCGGTTTCAACATCATATACGTCAAATCACCCGCACTGTTCACATACTCATGCGTCCTGGGTAATTCAATCCAGCTACTCTATAGTACTGAACACACTGTGACAAAGGGAGCAATTGCCCGCCCTGCTTTCAGAGGTCGTTTTGTTTGTATTGTTGGGTGTTTTAGGCCGTTTTCCACATCATTCCAGTCATACCACCCCGTCAGTACACACACTCGTGATCCCTGGGTGAATCAACCCAGCTATGCAATAGACCTGAACACATTGTGGCAAGAGAAGCAATTGCCCGCCATGCTTTAAAATGTCGTTTTGTTTGCATTGTATGGGTTTTGATCTTGGAAGCGAGTTGTTGCATGACTAAATAAGTGTGGAAAGAGGCATAAAATAGCTGCATGTGGGAAAGGGTTAGTATCTGTTCACGGGTCTTCGCACCTCTGCAGGCCAAATCCCTTCCGGCGGTACAGTGAACGATTTTCCCATAACCCCGTTCCCACATATGCATACACTCCCTATAAATGAACTATCGAAAACATTGTGATAAAAACAGCCATTGCTCATCATGTTTTCAAAGGTCGTTTTGCTGGCATTGTTGGGGTTTTAGGCCGTTTTCAACAGCATGTACGCCCAATTGCCATCACAGTGCACATACTCGTGTTTTTTGGGTGATTCTACACAGCTAGGCAATATGACTGAAAACAGTGTGGTAAGAGGAGCCATTGGTTATCATGTTTTCAAAGGTCGTTTTGATTGCGTTGTTGGTTGTTTTATGCCGTTTTCAACAGCATTTATGTTAAATACCCCTCACTGCTCACACACACACACACACACACATGCTTCCTGGGTGAATCAACCAATCTACGCGATAAGACTGAAAACAGTGTGGTATAACGAGCCATTGCTCGTCATGTTTTCAACGGTCGTTTTGAGTGCACTGTACGGAGTTTTAGGCCGTTTTCAACAGCATTTATGTCCAATCACTCTCACAGCTCACAAACTCATGGGACCTGGGAGAATCAACCCAGCTATGCGTTAGGACTGAAGACAGTATGGAAAGATGAGCCATTGCTAATCATGATTTCAAAGGTCGTTTTGTTTGTATTGTTGGGTGTTTTACGCCGGTTTCAACATCATATACGTCAAATCACCCGCACTGTTCACATACTCATGCGTCCTGGGTAATTCAATCCAGCTACTCTATAGTACTGAACACACTGTGACAAAGGGAGCAATTGCCCGCCCTGCTTTCAGAGGTCGTTTTGTTTGTATTGTTGGGTGTTTTGGGCCGTTTTCCACATCATTCCAGTCATACCACCCCGTCAGTACACACACTCGTGATCCCTGGGTGAATCAACCCAGCTATGCAATAGACCTGAACACATTGTGGCAAGAGAAGCAATTGCCCGCCATGCTTTAAAATGTCGTTTTGTTTGCATTGTATGGGTTTTGATCTTGGAAGCGAGTTGTTGCATGACTAAATAAGTGTGGAAAGAGGCATAAAATAGCTGCATGTGGGAAAGGGTTAGTATCTGTTCACGGGTCTTCGCACCTCTGCAGGCCAAATCCCTTTCGGCGGTACAGTGAACGATTTTCCCATAACCCCGTTCCCACATATGCATACACTCCCTATAAATGAACTATCGAAAACATTGTGATAAAAACAGCCATTGCTCATCATGTTTTCAAAGGTCGTTTTGCTGGCATTGTTGGGGTTTTAGGCCGTTTTCAACAGCATGTACGCCCAATTGCCATCACAGTGCACATACTCGTGTTTTTTGGGTGATTCTACACAGCTAGGCAATAGGACTGAAAACAGTGTGGTAAGAGGAGCCATTGGTTATCATGTTTTCAAAGGTCGTTTTGATTGCGTTGTTGGTTGTTTTATGCCGTTTTCAACATCATTTATGTTAAATACCCCTCACTGCTCACACACACACGCACATGCTTCCTGGGTGAATCAACCAATCTACGCGATAAGACTGAAAACAGTGTGGTATAACGAGCCATTGCTCGTCATGTTTTCAACGGTCGTTTCGAGTGCACTGTACGGAGTTTTAGGCCGTTTTCAACAGCATTTATGTCCAATCACTCTCACAGCTCACAAACTCATGGGACCTGGGAGAATCAACCCAGCTATGCGTTAGGACTGAAGACAGTATGGAAAGATGAGCCATTGCTAATCATGATTTCAAAGGTCGTTTTGTTTGTATTGTTGGGTGTTTTACGCCGGTTTCAACATCATATACGTCAAATCACCCGCACTGTTCACATACTCATGCGTCCTGGGTAATTCAATCCAGCTACTCTATATCTATCATGAAAATCATGAACCTGCATGTAGTAATGATGTCGGAACTACCATCGTGGTCATAAATACAACTTCAAGTGACAAAATTGGTTCAAGGGTGTATGACAAGCGCTACTACTACCCTTTTTGTAGAAAATCACATACCAAGCTTCCTCGCCATCTTTCAACTATGCATGCAGATGAAAGCGAAGTGATTCAATATGAACATGAAACCAACAGAAGTGTAAAAAACAAGATCCTTTGCAAAATAAGAAATTTAGGTAATCACCTCCATAATACTGAAGTAATAAAAGAAGGGAGTGGCAGTTTTATTGTCACTTACCGTCCCAGTTCCGAGTCATCGCGGGAGGACTATGTGCCATGCGATATGTGTCTTGGCTACTATGTAAAGTGGGATCTGTGGAAACATCTCAAAAGGTGCCCGTTGCTTCCAGAAGGGAAAAAAGTTCAAGGAAGGGTAATATCCAATAGTCAGTTGTTACTGCCTGTTTCCAGTCAAACAAGTGTGGGGCTGAGTAATGTTCTGACAACCCTTAGCTCTGACACGGTGTCAAGAGTTGTAAAAAATGATCAACTAATTCTTAAGCTTAGAGAGAAAATATAAATGAAATTGGGACATGACCTTGATCAGTTTTCAACAGTAAGGAATGCAATGAGAGAGCTTGGTATAACACTACAATGTTTGAGAGAAATGGTTGAGCCAAAGGATGCAAATCTAGCAAAGTTCATACATCCTGCACATTTTCAGTCCGTAATTGCAGCTGCAAAACAAGTGGCAGGGTTCAGTGAAGTCACTCATCTGTTCAAGACACCTTCTCTAGCATTGAAAGTTGGTCATTCTGTGAGGCAATGTGCAAAGATACTAAAAGGCATTGCTCTACAGAATGGAGATGAAATTTTGTTGACACAGTCATCCAGATTTCTGACATTGTGTGAAGACCTATGGACCGAGGCAATTTCTACGCACGCATTAAGGTCCCTAGGTGAAAAAAAAGAATCAAAGTAAAATTAATACCGTTGACTTATTTGAAAAAGAAAGGAAGCGCTGCCTATTCCGCATTGAACGTAAGCAGCTGCTTTACAGAGGCTTGGACAGATTTGTGTGAGGCTACGATTGTCCAAATCATACTGTTCAACAGAAGAAGGCAAGGGGAGGTCTCAAAAATGAAACTTCAAGATTTACTAGGGGAACATAATGGAGAAGAAAAAGATGTTCAGAATTGCCTTACACAATTGGAGAAAAAGCTGTGTAAAACCTTAACTAGATTAGAAAGTGTTGGCAAGCGAGGAAGAACTGTGCCTGTTATACTCACAAATGAGATGAAAAAATGGATAGAACTTTTTGTGCAGTGCCGGGGGAAAGCTGGAGTAAATACAAACAACAACTATGTGTTTGCTGGAGCAAACTATGGGTCCATGAACCATGTTAGAGGCTCTGACTGCCTGAGGGTTTTTAGTGAGGACTGTGGAGCCAAGGAACCAAAATTGCTGCGGTCAACTAAACTTCGAAAACAGATAGCGACCTTATCTCAAGTCCTGAATTTAAAGGACAATGAAATGGACCTGTTGGCAGATTTCTTGGGACATGATATTCGTTCCACAGAGAATTCTACAGATTTCCTGAACATACGCTACAAATAGCCAAAGTATCGAAACTACTTTTCTCTCTGGAAAATGGTCAGTTTAGTGAACAGTGTGGCAAGACGCTGTCAGATATCGAAGTTAATGAAGGTAAGAGAAAAAATGTTGAATAGTCTGATACAACAGTTGCATATATATATATAAAACAAAACTAAGTGCTTTATCATATTATTTATAAGCAAAGTACTTTGTAGGTCGGGTCGAAAAGAGGGGCATACTTCTTATAAAAACCTTTACTGAATTATACACTCTTTTCTGTGTGTTTAAGCTATATATCTCTATATATAAGCTATATATATGTTTTGAAAAAAAAAATCTGGCATGAATAACAAAACCAAAATCCTAAATAAAACAAGAGGGCCATCATGGCCCTAGTTCCCTCACCTGAATTATACAATGTACTGCGATACAAAACAAATCAAGAAAATTATTCTGAATGCATCCTCAACAATGTTAAAAAGATTTGACTTCATTTGGCCAAAGTAATTTATTTATTTTTTATTCCAAGATGGACTAGATATCATCAAGACAACATTCTGACAAAGTTTTAACTTGCTCAAAGTAAAAATGCAGCCTGCAGAAATTGAACAATATTTCCCTTTATTGACCTAGTTTATGCCACAATATGACCCATATTCCAACTTGACCTAGATATAATTCACACAAAATTTCAAGCTGATGAAGCAAAAAAATGTGGCATCCAAAGTGTTTAAAAGATTTTCCTTCAATTTGGAGTAGTTACCTAGTTTTTGACCCTACATTACTCATACTCGAACTTGGCCTAGATAATATTTAGATTAAATGTAGCAACAAGAGTACCGCAAACGGTACATAATACGCCCGTCAGGAACTTCTTTGTAAGTTTCCTCTTTGTTTTGATATATTGTTTGTTTGTAAAAAGTTAACAAAGTCGTTCAGGAATAAGTTGTTAAAGAATAATGGGAAACTATGAAAAATGCATAACTCATGCAGAAATTGACAAATATTCTAAGTCCAAAAAGGGGCATAACTCATTCAAAAATTGAA
Organism: Serripes groenlandicus; assembly: GCA_031761405.1. NCBI lineage: Eukaryota > Metazoa > Mollusca > Bivalvia > Cardiida > Cardiidae > Serripes > Serripes groenlandicus. The sequence continues at coordinate 3,361,704 of JASEVX010000005.1, forward strand.
TCCCAGGAAATATGAACTTGATCTGTGACACATCACTACAAATCCTTATACAAAATTTCAGCTCAGTACATACTACCCACTCGAAAAATCGAGCCCAGGGATCATCATCATTTTCATTATCAAAACATACATTCTGACCTATAAAATTATCGTCAATATCATCATCATTGTCAAGCTCTATGTCACTGCCGTCGCTCAGCTCGCTCAAGCGGTCCGGCATTGAAAAATGTTCGACAATTTTTTACTTCTAATGCAGACTTTTTGCTACTTCCGTGTTTATAAATTTCTGCGCAAACTTTTCGCGCATATCCGGTAACTATTCCGGAAATCAAAAATCTACTATATTTTCTAATAAAATCGAATATCAAAACATTGACAGTTGTCAAATAATGGTTGATTTTGTTCAGTTATACATATTAAATATTTTTTAAATAAAAATCATCTGACATACAAGTACGATTATTCACAGAAACGACCAAAATCTGTAGTCGCTACACGGACCGATATGTTGTTTTGCTAATGACCTTCCGACATTTGGCAAATAGTTGATATATTAAGCGAAGTTGGCATCAAATTACCCAATAAATATGAAAAAGATTAGTTAACCTTTCTAATTAAACATGTTTTTACTCATTTACCAAAAGATTAGGCTTCTTTATAGGATTTCTTGTCTTGTAGCAATAGGATTTTCAAAATGGCGGCGGTCGAAAACGTGCCGATGACGTACGTATCACGTCATCACCGATCACTGACAAGTATTAATTTTTGGGATGTTGAGGGTACTTAAACAATGAAGCATGACTTGTTCATCTTTTTTTTAATGTGCAAAATGCAGTTTAAGGAAAACATATCCTCGACATAATTATATAAAAAAACTGCGCTTTTGTCACTGGGCGTAATAATACACATTTATGATTGGCTAACAGGAGTGAGGCTGATACTTGCTATTTTTTGACACAATAACTTAATTGTTGAACATTTATTTGTTTATGGTCTTGGCCGAACATATTGTCCATGTCCGAAAATCCGTGAGTTGTGAGTTGCGAATATGGACATGTTACTTGTGAGCTGAATTGGCCATATTTGTGTTTTTAAATAGTGAATTGTGGGTTGCAACCCACAAGTATCAATTTTCCCCACAAGTCTATTTTGTACTACCCTCTCATGAGAGCGGACGCACGGACGACGGACACCACACCACGGCATAAGCTCTTCTGGCCTTTGGCCACTAGAGCTAAAAAGCACAAACTTACTTCACTACTGGAAACCTTGAGCTTCAATTAGGAGAAGTCCTTACTAGGGTTGGTGTTATGGAATCAATCCATGATAACTTTGATACAGAACGACCGACTACAATCACAGACATCACAGATGAAATCGAGTACAAGAAACTGAGAGAAGATGGGGAGTTTTTAAGTGTGAAGAACAATATAAGTCTGACGATGTTTACCGACGGCATTCCCCTTTTCAAAAGTGCAGGGGTATCTTTATGGCCTGTCTACCTCCTAATAAATGAAATTCCAAGAAATGACAGGTTTCGTAATAAAACTATGGTGCTTTGGGGAATCTGGCAGGGAATTGGGAAGCCCAATATGACACTTGTGGAAGACCTTCGGTTGATCTATTCTGTTGGATTACGGTTTAATTTGAAAACAACAGAATTTGTATGCAGGGCCATTCTACTTGTAGTGACCATGGGCTTGCAAGCCAGATCAGCAGTTCTACATATGACACAACTTAATGGTGAATTTTCTTGTGTCTACTGCATGCACAAAGGAAAAGTGGTCAAGTGAACCTCTTTTCCTCAGGAATGCCGAAGAAATATCTAGAGATGGAAAAACAGCGCAGAGATTAAATAAAAGGGTCAATGGTTTTACAGGAGAAAGTGTGTTTAATTACCTTCCGCATTTTACAATCAATAATAACGTTGTCATAGATTATATGCATGGATTGCTTTTAGGTATCACAAAAAAGTTTTTGACACTATGGTTCGATAATAAATCAGCCAATCAGGCATACTATACTGGGAACCAAATTAAAGAAGTGGATAAGATTATGAAGTCAATCACTCCTCCATACCTCATCAAGAGGTTGCCACGCAGGCTGTCAAATACAATGCACCACTGGAGTGCTTCTGAACTTCGATCTTGGTTCTTGTTCTACGCTCTTCCCTGTTTGTCTGGAAAATTGCCAAATTTGTACTTGAAACACTTTAGCACAGTTGTGGAAGCTACATATATTCTTCTTGGGGAAGCTATCGCAGAAGTTAACTTGCAGGGAGCTGAAATATTATTGAATAGTATTGTAAAAACTACTGACAAGCTGTATGCTGCTAGTGTTGTTGGACTCAATGTACACAACTTACTTCACTTGTGTGATTGTGTAAGAAAATGGGGGTCCTATTTGCGCTTGGTCTTGAAGTGGATAAGATTATGAAGTCAATCACTCCTCCATACCTCGTCAAGAGGTTGCCACGCAAGCTGTCAAATACAATGCACCACTGGAGTGCTTCTGAACTTCGATCTTGGTTATTGTTCTACGCTCTTCCCTGTTTGTCTGGAAAATTGCCAAATGTGTACTTGAAACACTTTAGCACAGTTGTGGAAGCTACATATATTCTTCTTGGGGAAGTTATCGCAGACGTTAACTTGCAGAGAGCTGAAATATTATTGAATAGTTTTGTAAAAACTACTGACAATCTGTATGCTGCTTGTGTTGTTGGACTCAATGTACACAACTTACTTCACTTGTGTAAGAAAATGGGGGTCCTATTTGGGCTTGATCTTGTTTTAGTTTTAAAAAAAAGTGTCCATGGAACAGGAAATGTTTGCAGGCAGATATTTTGGTCACTCCAAGCCCAAAAGTGAATCGAAAACATTTCAACAATGCCTGTTGGGGAAGATGTTAAAGTATTTGTTGCATCAATACATGATGGCAAATCTGATAGCAGTACAACAGTATCAGCACAGCAGTGTTTGGTGAAAACAACAATCGCACTACAAGAAAACTACGAATTTGCAGATGAAATAAAAGCTGAACTGGTAAAGTTGATACAGTGTGATCAACCATCATTGTTTCTCAAAGCAAAACAGATTGTGCGTAATGGTAACATTATCTATAGCAAAGTGTGCAATAAAGTGAAGAAGAGGAATTCCTTTACAGTTACAATGACAGGAAATCTGGAGTTAGGGAACATGTTTGAAGTACATTACTTCCTAGAACATCAACCTAGCCTGCATGTGTTTGCAGTAGGTAAAAAGGTTAAGACTGTCGGTGGCGTTCTACCCGCTAATACTCTTCACATTCAGCGAGCTGAATATACAAGGTAAAAAAAGGTACGAAATAATTTTGGGCGAAATAGGTACATACGAAATAAGGTGACTGAAGTAATCTTCATGAACGTGTAATTTTCATGAATAGCAAAACAATGGCTTCATTCACGCTTTTATACGTTCTGTTTATATTTCTGTGATAGTTATTTTAAACCGTTTACTTCTACTTAGCTGTTTCAATTCATTTTCGGACTTTCATTTATTCAATAACTAAAATAAAAATAAAAATTGATCGATATGGGACTTGAATTATATAAACATGTATACGAGACAAATAAGTCTCTTATAGATCATATGTAAGAAGAAATCTCAAGCACGAGCAACGTAAATTAAAACTTAAACATTCTCTATCAAAAAGACAGCTGCTTATTACTAAAAGACTATTACGCAGAAACCAGAAACGAGGAAAATTGCAAACTTAAAGAGTTAGGTGATAGCGCGAACGTGTCGTGCTATCTCCTGATTTATATGAGCCGGTTACGCCGAATCCATCTAATCCTAAACAGTTGATTGATAATTACTTATGTTCAGACAGAACAATTACATTTTTCGAAAATGAATTACAGTGTCCATGTAAGAACAAACTTGAAGGTTTCTTTAAAATTCTAAGTGATATCTCTGCGGATGCTAGCTTTTTTTATAATTTTTTTGATATAGATTTTCTTATCCTTGCCTTTGACTTTTATATGTGTGATGTTTTATATCAAGACCTTATTAACTTTATTATTCAACTGAATGAAAGACATCAATTTATTGTGCTTAATTAATTATTCTATAAATCATTTTTTCTGAATGATTTTATGATCGACTTTTTATATGTGTTAAAGGAATACGCTCGGCTGAAATTTAAACTATATGACTAAATAGCACTACAGTAATGTATCATTTTGATGTAATTACTTTTTTTTACATGCTTGCACTACCAAGATATATGCTTTTAAAGTTTGTGTTTTCACGTCGGTATCGATCGCCTAGGCGCCGCCATCTTTGCTTATAATCAACTTCCTGTAACGTCAGTTACCCACTTCCGATTAGCACCGTATGGATTACTAAATTTTCAGATCGCTATCTTATCTTAGGTAAAGGTCAAAATTGGCCGAATGCGAAAAAGGGCCAGTCTAAAAAGGCCGATTATAGGTCCAGAAAGAAAGGCCAATTCCCCAAAATGTCTGGTACAAAAAGACCGATTATGAGGAAGGACCACTTTTTGAAGTTTAATGGTGTAGGTATTGTATATATGTATGTTTGTTTTAGATTATTAATTCACCATAGTGGGGCGGGCGGTACATTTATCCGTGTTATAATTGATTACAGTTTGCTTTGAATGTTTATTTTAACTTCCGTAATTAGATAATATGAGAAGTTTGAGAACGTAATTGCCGTTAATTTTTTGAATAAGATAATAGAGATGTTTGAGAACGTAATTGCCGTTAATTAATTTATCAGGTAAAAAAAAGGCGATGGAAGGTAAACAAAAACACGACCTTGGCATGTGTAAAAGACATTAGAAATTAGGAAATTCAAATAAGTATAATGATTGCAAACATTTGAAAACATAATGGTAATGTTGAAAACATAACGGTAAAAGGAGAAATGCTAATTTTGAGCAATGTCACCTTTATTCACGATGTTTTTCAAAAGTCGTCTGCTACAAACGCGTCTTCAACAAGAAAATGGTCGACGTGTTCAATAAAAGCCTCGGCGGTGCTTTGTTGGTAGATCATAAGTAGTGTCTGATTGCTACCGGAAATATGATTGGGTTTTATGACCTTTAATTGGTTTTCAATAAAGAACGGTACAATGTTTTTAATTTTCGATGGTAAAACATGGTAAATCTCTTTAACCCTTTCCCTCATATAGACGCTTTCTGCCTCTGCAGCAGACTTGCAATTTCTCCTTTTGCCACAATGTTTTCCACTTTTATTCATAGGTTATCCATTCAATTATAGAGATTTTCTATTTTTTGACAAAATTTGTTCGAAGTCGTCTGCTGCAGAATTTTCGTATGAGGGAAAGGGTTAATTGAATGGATGACCAATGACAAAAAGTGGAAAACATTGTGTCAAAGGGAGAAATTGCACGTTTTGTGCAATTTCTTCTTTTGTCACAATGTTTTCAATAGCCCTCTGCTGTAGAGGCGTCAGAAAGCGTCTATATGAGGGAAAGGGTTTACATTAAATTACTTTTATTGTTTAGGTTGCTGAAGAATATCGAAGCTGATGCAATAGGAAAAATTTCTTTAGATGACCTTTTTCAGGAATATTGAGGAGATTTTGGATCTACATGTACCTTTGACAATAACTTGTCAAAAACAATGAAGAAGCTTTTTCCAAATATGACAATCAAAACAGTAACAAATAGCAAAAAGAAAACATTCTACCTGGGAATATACTGGAGACTAACACCAAGTAAAGAAATTGACCTTAATGACATCATAGAAATTCTCCCTAAAACGACAATGTTATTGAAACAAACGGAATACATGTTTTCATTTGCAATGCATGGTTCAATTGCTATTAATGGAAATATTGTTATGAAAGAGGTAGTAATTAAACAACGTACCGATTGGACCGTAACGGATATCAAAAGGCTGTATTACCCGTAATTCCTTGTATAAAGGGTTGAAAACAACTCTATGAGTGGGATTTGATGGATTAGACTTACGTTTTAAAAAATCCTGGATAGCTAGTTTTTGAAGGCGTAAATATAACGATGGGCTCGAGTTTGAAAATATTGAACAAGGAACACAAAATACAGTCATATTACATGGAAAACAGTGTCGCTAGTTCAAAGGCAGATAAAACTGAAAGTTCTATTTTGGACCTGTGATGGTGCGTCACCAAACAGAATTTTCTTTTCCCTGCATTATGCTGGAAACGATGTTGTATACAAGACAACCAACTTATATGACAGGAGTAGAAACATTTATTTCATATCCGATGTCCCCTCATCTTCTTAAAACACTGAGAAACAATTTTAGCAATTCTTATTCGCATAACACATCAAGAAGATTGTGGATAAATGGTGAAAGCGTTGCCATTGGATTAGAGGAATGTTATGGCCGAGATGTTGAAGAAACAGTCAAGTTCATACGGCATGTCAACATTTATTTTTGACTGTTTAAATGTGCGTAGTCTAACTGAGAGCAGAAATAAAAGAAATGAAAATTACAGGAGCGAAGATGATGAACTTATTAACTATTTAGAGTGGGGTTTTCTTGACTATTTTGACTCCTGGGAAACTAGTGGTCAATCTTCTTGTCCAAAAGTACTGGCCCAATTTGAAAATGATTTTGCACAAATGTTCTTATGGGCACCCTTTACCAAGATTGTTCAAATATTTCCGATCCGTTGAAAAACATGGCTGCCAGGGGGTGGAGCCTGTTTTCCTTATATGTGCATTGTTAAAACTTTAAAAATCTTCTTGTCCAAAAGTACTGGCCCGATTTGAAAATTATTTTCCACAAATGTTCCTTGGGGCACCCTTTATCAAGATTGTTCAAATATTTCCGATCCGTTGAAAAAACATGGCTGCCAGGGGGCTAAGCTTGTTTTCCTTATATGTGCATTGTTAAAACTTAAAAAACCTTCTCGTCCAAAAGTATTAGCCCGATTTGAAAATTATTTTTCACAAATGTTCCTTGGGGCAGCCTCTACCAAGATTGTTCAAATATGTCCGATCTGTTGAAAAACATGGCCGCCAGGGTTGCTGCGGCGTCAGAAAGGGGGCAAAATGTCCAAACTTTAAAAATCTTCTCCTTTGAATCTGCATGTCAGATTCCAATATAGTTTGGTAGAAATGTTCCTTAGGTGAGCCTCTACAAAGATTGTTCAAGGCATACTGTTTGGTTGAAAAACATGGCAGTCAGGAGGCATCAGAAAAGGGGCAAAATTACAAAATTTGGAAATTCCATTTTTAGCTCTACTGGCCGAAGGCCAGAAGGGCTTATGTCGTGGCGATTTGTCCGTCGTCCGTGTGTGAGTGCGTCCGTAAACAATTTCTTGTTAACACGATACAGTCTTCACTTTTGATTGTATCTCAACCAAACTTATACAGTAGTTAGATATCCATGAGAGCTCAGTTCCTTTCGAAAACCAGCCAGATCTGCACATGCATGACTGGATTATGGTTCTTGAAATGGTCAAAATTGCTATAAAAGGGCTTGTTAACAAGATACAGTCTTCACTTTTGATTGTATCTCAACCAAACTTATACACTAGTTAGATATCTATGAGAGCTCGGTTCCTTTCGTAAATTATTCAAATTGCTATAATTGAGCATGTGAACACAATAGAGGCTCTATTTACTATCTGATCTTCACCAAACTTAGATAGTAGTTAAATATTGATGAGAGCTTGGTTCCTTTTGAAAACCAGCCAGATCCGCCAAGACTGGATTATAGCCCATGAAATTGTAAAAATTGCTATAATACAGCTTGTGAACACAAAAGAGCCTCCATTTACTATCCGATCTTCACTATACATACATGCTCTGGATTGAAAATGACCAAAGAACCATACCAGTAGAGCATAGGCCCTCATGGGCCTCTTGTTTTAAGTTCTTGTCTGATATTAAGGAAATTGAATAGAAATTCTACTTCAGTGATCCTCTACTTAATTTGTTCAAGCCGTTTTGATTGGTTACAAAATCATAGCAACCTCGCGTCATCACAAAAGGGGTAAATTGAACCTTAAGCTACAAATGACAACTTCTACCATTCCACTTGACCAATTTCAACGTTACTTCACAGGAATGTTCCTTTGATGGTCCTCTTTCAAAATTGTTCAAAGACTTGCATTCTGTGTAGAACCTTTGTTGCTGCAGCATCAGAAATTGAGAAAGCTCTTGTTAGATTTCAAGATAAAAATGGCTTTTACTGATGAATTATTTCTTTAACTGAGTGTCCACTCCTTGCAGTTTCATTTGAACTCCTGATCAAATTTTCAGATATTTGCAGTTAAATATTTGCTTCTAATTAACTATCATTCAGGTGATCGATTTAGGGCCATCTTGGCCCTCTTGTTTTAATAGTGGACAATAAAAGTTATGCTTGTACGGATACATGTACGACTACAACTATTGAGTGCGGCAGCTTTTATTCATGGTAAATCAGTAAAAGACTGAAAGTAAACAAAGAAATATAATTACAAATAGTTCCCTAATTGTATAATCAGTCCAAAATAGCGTTCAAACAAGAAATGCACAGACTACACGAAAACCGATGACTTTTCGACTTCAACGCTAAAATCTCAATAGAAAATTGCTCTATAAATATAAACAAAAGACATATGGATAAAGTAATTGGTGGAGAATCGTTATCTCATGAAACTTACTCTTTAGCCAACCATGCCTAGACAGAAGTCTCCAATTCGACCGAAAATAACATGCTCTTGCAGCAGAAACAAAACGTTTTTTGTATGATATTGTGCTCTATACAACTGTGACAATATAGATTCGTACTCAAAAAATAGAATCAACCGGTTCGTACTCATTAAACGACACGGTAAATCCTCTGCAACAAACTGTTACAGAACAAAAGTATCAAAACATTAAACAACAATTGAAACAAACCCAAATTAAACAAGGTTCAACTAAAAATAGGGTTCCTTCACGTCAGGAAGTCCTTGTCCTTGTTTAGGAAGCCTAGTTTGTGTCTTGTCACTGCTAAACATATACTGTGAAATCAATAATTCTCGGGCTTTAGAGGGTCTAAATGGTGCGCGAAATTAAGACCACGTGAATATGTTAATTTAACTATGTACTATTAAGTCGCAATGAAAATTGAGCAAATTTGAGTCTTTGCGAAAATGCAATTTCCGGCTTTTTCGCGAAAATTGAACTGCCCAAAAATGAATGATTCCACAGTATATTAAAGAACTCAAACTTTACCTTTCTACAAAACTTACTACTGCCGGCAGCATTGAAGACCCATGAAATACAAGTATAAACTCGCCTGACTGATATCTGTCGAAAGATAATTTTACATATTGGACGACCTGTAATGTTATGTTTTCACCAATCTGGCTTTAACAACCTCATATGTAAATAATATTGTGCAGTAATATTTTATTTTGTAAATGTTAACTACATTAATTAGGAAAACTAACCTTGTGTTTGGAGACATGTCAGTAACAGTTTTTGTTTGATCATCACTGCTCAAACCATAGTCTGTCACCGCACCACAGTGGACCTCATTGACGTTGCTGCTGGAAAACAAACATACAATTCATGTCCCTATTCAAAACATAGATCATGCCCGCCTCAGAAACAAGAAACAAGAAACCTGCTCGAAATTACAGCATTGTTTAAGTTTACTACATTTGTATGCAGACTTTCGAGTATGTACATACACAACATGTAAGCGCACAAGAGCTTACACAGTTCCAGCATTTTTTGTAAATAATTACATTCACACTTGATGTTCTGTTCAGTTAAATTCTGTTCTTTTTGCATGACCTCTGTAGAGAAAATGACATCATTGTTTATTTCAATAGCGCGACGTCACAAATATCAGCTATTCATTTAAACAAACGTATGTTGTCGGTAACATTTATTCATATTAACGCTTTCCCTATAGAAGCTTTCTGACGCCTCTGAAGCAGACGGCTTTTTGAAAACATAGTGACAAAAGAAGTAATTTCAGCAATTTCCACTTCTCTCTCTGTTTTCTTTTTCATTTCTTGTTTTAGGCGAAGGCTTTTGTTGTGCTGTTATCCCCATTAACTTTTTACTCATTCTCCAGGCTTTTACCTAGGAGTTAACTAAAGCTCAATCAAAACCAATACATACTCTAGATATAAAAGTGTGACAAAACTAGAATGGAGTGCTCTGCGGAGCACGTGTGTCACCTGCACCAGTCCTGCTCATTGAAAGTGTGACAAAAAATGTGACAAAAAGTGTGACGGACAGACAGACGCCGGACAAAAAAAAAGTAATCCTTAGGTGCCTACCATGCTGCCGAGCCCCGATAGCGACGCAGGCTGTCAATCCAGGGGTTGTGAGTTCGAATCCCGCCTCGGCCAACTTTCTTTCCGAGGATTGACAAAAGTTAATGCGACATGCGTCATTCGTCTTCCACCAATAAGCTAAGTCTATGTGGAAAAGCAGCCAGTTGCTTGGGAAGATTGTTGTGTGGAGTACTGGTGTGAGAAAACCAGGAAATGCATGAGTAGGTGAACTGACCGCCGTGATATAACTGAGAAATTGTTAAAAACGGCGTTAAACCCCAATCAATCAATAAATCCTATCATGCTACACAGGGTGACACAAAAAAGTCACTTAGTGTCTACCATGCTACACAGGGTGACACAAAAAGTTTCTTAGAAGTGTAAATACACAAGCTGACCTTGTGATTTAGTTCTTTTTACCGGACTGACCTGATAAATGATTATACATTTTTTATAAAGGCCAATGATAGGATGATAACAGACATGAAATTTGACAGATTTTGAAAGCCTTCCCATACCCTTTTCCTTGTTGTTTCCCTGTATTTGGCTCTCTTCTCTTCGTCCAACCCAGACATGTAACATTTTACTCTCAAGTTTTCATACTGGCGATGTTCCGAATACTTTTCCGAGTCTTCTTTTCTTCTCCTCCTGTAATCTCTTGAATTTTCTGCAGATGTTTTCTTCGTTACTTTCTTTTCAGTGACATCTTGCAGCCGCTTTCTCAGCAAATATTCCATGATGAATAATCTGCACAAGAACAAGGACACTTATTGCTGCTGTTTACTATATGTTGTATATATAACACTAATTACCATCACATAACTTTTTACTTTACTATTGTTGGACCCATTACTGGGCCAATAGAGATTGATAATAATTTGACGCATCTGCAGCAGACAACTTCTAAACAAATTGTGACAAAAGGATTTTTTTTTTTAAACAAGTAATTTCTCCATTTGTCACAAGACTAACTCTATACATTAATTACACTTCTATTTGAAGGGACTGATCATGTTTCTAAGTAGATGTTTTCAAAGTCATCTGCTGCTAAATTGTTTTATGTGGGAAAGGGTTAAAACCCTTACAGTGCTATATTGTTTTTATGCCCCCGGAATCATAGATACGGTGGGCATATAGTTTTTGGCCTGTCTGCACAAAAAACCCTTTAACCTTGACCACCACTTTTGAACCATAACAGGTACGGCTACCATATTTCACATGTGTATTCCTTGTGACATGACCTTTCTGTCAGTACCAACATTTTTGACCTTGCGACCTTGACCTAGATGTTGCCATTCTCGAAAAAACTTTAACCTTGGCCATTACTTTTGAACCATAACAGGTACGGCTACCATATTTCACATGTGTATTCCTTGTGACATGACCTTTCTGTCAGTACCAACATATTTGACCTTGCGACCTTGACCTTTGACCTAGATGTTGCCATTCTCGAAAAAAACTTTAACCTTGGCCATTACTTTTGAACCATAACAGGTACGGCTACCATATTTCACCTGTGTATTTCTTGTGACATGACCTTTTTGTCAGTATCAACATTTTTTACCTTTAACCTAGATGTTGCCATTCTCGAAAAAAACTTTAACCTTGGCCATTACTTTTGAACCATAACAGGTACGGCTACCATATTTCACATGTGTATTCCTTGTGACATGACCTTTCTGTCAGTACCAACATTTTTAACCTTGCGACCTTGACCTTTGACCTAGATGTTGCCATTCTCAAAAAATACTTTAACCTTGACCACTACTTTTGAACCATAACAGCTTGTGACATGACCTTTCTGTCAGCACCAACAATTTTCACCTTGCGACCTTGACCTTTGACCTAGATGTTGCCATTCTCGAATTTTTGTTTAACCTTTACCACTTCTTTTGAACCTTAACAGGTACGGCTACCATATTTCACATGTGTATACCTTGTGACATGACCTTTCTGTCAATACCAAAATTGTTCACCTTTTGACCTTGACCTTTAACCTAGATGTTGCCATTCTAGATTTTTTTTAACTTTGACCACTACTTTTGAACCTTAACCTTAACAGGTACGGCTACCATATTTCATATGTGTATTCCTTGTGACATGACCTTTCTGTCAGTACCAACTTTTTTGACCTGGAAACCTTGACCTTTGACCTAGATGTTGCCATTCGGGGGCATCATTGTTTCACAAACAAATTCCCTATTCCATATGTATACTGAATATTTTCCTCAAGTTCTCTTGTAGAAGGGTATATTTATATAATTATATGACATTGTTTCTATGTTAAATGCCGAGCCCCGGTAGCTCAGTCGGAAGTGATGCAGGCTGTCAATCCAGGGGTTGCGAGTTCAAATCGCGGCTAGGCCAACTCTCTTTCCGACGTTTGACAAAAGTCAATGCATCATTCGTTTTGCACCAATGGGCTGAGTCTATGTGAAAGGGCTGAGAAAACCAGGAAACACATTTATAAGTAGGTGAACTGGCTGCCGTGATATGACTTAGAAAATATTAAAAGCCGCGATAAACCCCAATCAATCAATCAATCAATTATATGTTAAACATTGAATAAAAGTGTACAAACTATTGATGTTTTTTGTTGAACATAGTTTTACCATCATTTTGAGTCAGATTTTTTTTTCAAATTGTTGATATATTTTTCTTGACAGGTGAGAAAAAAATAAATTACAAACAAAATTAGTGTTTACTGAAATTACCTGCAATCAATAACACATATTGTTATACTAAAACAAAAACATCAAACCAGAAGAAACCTTTACAATTGATAAGTTTATGAAATATTCATGCTAGTTCATTCATTAGGATAGTTATTCCAAAAAATGTTTCATTACCCCACCCACCGGTGTTATACAGGGATTTCAATTTACGAAGGGTTTGTTGGTTCTGTTAACTCATATTTGTTGCAAATAATGATATGTTCCTAAAGCATTTATATCAAGTCATCATCATTCAGATAATATGCCAAATAATTCTCAAGATTCGCATCAGGGTAGGACTGAATTTGCAAATCGCTTTTGGCGAATAACGGCTTGAGCTGCTGGGGACGATTCGCAAGAATAAATCAAGAGTACGTCACTTGGACAATCTCAATCATTTCAAACTGGTTAAAATCAAACACAGAAAACTATCCTACGTACAAATTAACCGTTACTAATACGTGGGATCATTTAAATTCCTCTTACGAGGCGAATTTCCAAACATGCATGCAAAAATATTTTCGCCGTCCGCCATTTTGAAAATCGGGAATTCCCTTATTTCATCACATGTAGAATTAAGTCATAGTTATTATTAGTAGTTTCTATATGTTAATTCACCAATCAAATTTGAAGAAATTCTGATTGAATGATGGTTACTATGGATGGCCTTGTTAGTTGGAATACCCTATAAAATGTATAAGGTTTTTAAACTCAGGATTTTGATGTTGGTATCCAATGCAACTTACAATATAGATCTTTTTATAAATCTAACTGTATTAAAAAAAAAATTCAAGTGGTATAAGTTTAATAAAGTGACTGCAAAATGAACTCAATATTTTTAAACACTTGTCTCTACCATTTACTATTTATATAATATGATGTTAGTTACATAGACACCCGTTTTTAGGTGTCCAATGTAACCTACAAAATTAAATGTATGTAAATCATCCTACAGTATGTATATTTAAAAAAAATAAGAAGTAACTATATGCTTAAATAATAATTTTGATGCTAAAGAAACTATCAGTAGAAAATAAAAACAGGACTGAACCTTTTTTTCACCAATATGTTGATAAATCTGAAAACATTTTTAAGAATATTAGCAAAAAAACTGGTGTCCATTGAAACTTACACAAATGAATGTAGAAATTATCCAAAGTAACATAAACAATCACAGTAAATATTTTTTAAACAAATGCAAACAATCAAGAAAAAACAATAAGCTGTTTTTACTGCATCCTTTTTATATTAAAAATACATTTTAGGACGAAACATTGTTCGTTACAGAGACACTGCGTTCTGTCCAAAAAATCGTGTCCGAAGAAACGAACGTTGGATTGTGTTTATGTTTCTTTATAATAACATATACAGAAATTCATATCTGGCAACGTATTTATTCAATATTTTGTATATTAATTGATAAACCATTAAATTTGAATTAAAAGTGTAATGCAGACCAGTTAGTTTGGTTAGCCGGTTGACAACAATACATGTCGTCTTTGTAACCAACAATTGCATCAATCATTTGACACATTATGTTTCAATTTAAAGATTATTTTATTGTATATTATTCATTAAATAAACTAAAATACACACTTAAAAATACTTACGATAAAAAGGTCAGGTCGGCTTTCAAGGAAACAAGTCTTTGGCGCCGTACGTTTCAATGGAAACCAAAATTTCCGGCGATCCGATTCGTCCGTCACATACACGAAATCGGACACGAATGACAGTTGTTTGGGAAATCTCAACCAGACATTTCCGTGACATCATCGAAATTTGTGTTCATCTTATAGGTCATGACACCGATTAACCTCTACACAACAGATTTTATGCATATAGTTATAATTAAGCACTTTACACACGACGATTGCGTAAGTTACATTTGGACAACAAATAATGAATCAATATTTTGTTGAGGGTTTCCTTTAAGGTAGAACGCGCCTCTAAAAAAATATTCGAATTTCCTCACGAAATTTTGCATCACCATAATACACCATATTCCTAATCAGATTATGTCTTTACTTTTTTCATATTTAAATCAGTTTTTAAACTACGAGTCTCCAAAGTATACCACTGACGTCACTTTTTAGACGTCTGTCACATTTCCCGCGTGAAAGCAACAGAAGCTTATATTTTGGTCAGTTATACGTTGATAGCTGCGAATTTATATCACGACATGCATTTTAAGAATACCTTCACGTACATATCATTTTCTTCGTTGTGTCTTACGTTAAAAGAAAAAAAAGGCGTCTATAACGTCACTTTTCAGGAGCAAAATGGCGTCGCGTTGCGTCAAAATAAGTGAGCTTATCTTTCATTTAAAAAAAATCTGTTCATTGAATTTTTGATTTTTTTTAATTCTAATCATTGAGAATTCAATTACAAGTCGTTTGATATCAAGAAAAAAATACCTTACCGACTTCGTTTTTGCACAATATTAGTTTGCGTTACCCCTACTCCAGTGACAAAAGGAAACATATCAAACACAATCGCGAGGCGTATATACCCTAACAAAAACCGCGAAAACACGTCAGGTTACTAATGACGTCATAAAGATGTGTATAACGTTTTAGACTTCATTTCCGTTAAAAATGGAGCGTGAAATGCGTAAAAAGGGAAGGTTTGCATCGAAAGTTACGCAGCAGAGATCGCTAAACTTGAAGAAATTTAACGAGAAAGATCAAGCTAATACAGAAATCAATCAAATACCAAGAAGACGTGTTGTGGACATACAACATATTATCAAACAGTTTGCGAAAGGATGCAAAATTTGTCAAAATGAACTTAATATCGTTGATTTTGTTAAGGAATACAAATTTGGACTTGCTTCAAAACTACAATTTCGCTGCCGGCGCTGCCAAGCTGTGTCTTCTGTAATGACATCAAAACGGTCGAAAGGGAGGAAGGGGTCCTATACAGTAAACATCAAGGCGTCCTTAGGTAAACATTTATTTAATATTTTATTTAGATCTATATATGTATGTTTTTGTTTAATAAGGATATATGTGCATATAAGCACAACACTTTTTTTGACAGAAAAATAATAAGTTAGTAACTTAATTAAAATCTCAACAGTATTGCCAGGTATAGTGTGTATATATTGCGCCCCTTAAAATGCAGACTACCTTCATTATCATTTAAAGGTCTATACGTGCTGTAATCAAATTCTAACCATCTTTCAGGAATGTTGCATGCAGGCATAGGACCTACTCACATGAATGGTTTCCTGGCCTGTCTTGGTATTCCAGGAATCCACCAAAAAACCTTTAAAAAAATGGAGCGAATAGTGGGACCGATTGTGGAGAAAAAGGCACGTGAATCTTGTGACAGGGCTTGCGCGCTCGAACAAGATTTGACGATATCGGCTACCCTTTCTACATTTTCCCCGGTAGACGATTCACATGCAGATGATGTGCCTGCAGACAACTCAAATACAGACGGTACACACGAATACGATCCCGCTACGGACAATCAGGTCACATTTGATGAAGCCATGTCTCTAATAGAAGATGAAGGTATATAATGATTATTATTATCATTATTGTAATTACTATATTATTATTTTGCCGTTCAAACGATATTAAAAAATAAGCATGTGTCATTTGCATTATTACTCCTACATCGGAAATTAGACAAGTCCAATATCTGTATTATTTTACGGTAAATAATAAGGGTAAAGTTAAGATATTTTAAACGGAACGCTTGCATAATAATTATGTAGATTTTAATACAGCCCCTACTATTTACATTCTACCTTTTCTGTTTTGAGTGATAAAGGATTGGGGACATTTTATAAACCCCTTCTATATCCGTCGTTAAATAATTGACTAGGTTTTTTATTTGGATTTAAAAATAAATGTTGCTATAAAAGATATTTTAAAGAGACATTTTTTTACAGATGAAGCAAACTTTCCGTTTGAAACACCACAGCCTTCCCACCGTCTTGATACGCCCATGTCAACTGACACTGCTAGAACGAAAACTTGTACAGAGTCAGATCGAAATGATTGCGAAAACTATGGTCACGTTGAATGTAAGATAACTTTTTGATTAGTGTACAGAGTAAACAGTTAGTTGTACTTGTGTCAATTGCACATTTGCTGTCATGGGTGCATTGACTTTTCGGAACTTTAAAGACCAAGATCAGCCTGTGCTGCCGGGTAGTTCAATCAATATCCTCACTTTCTAACACGTGTAAGGTATTTTTGTCATTAACATTTGTAGGTCTCAGGTCACGGTCACATTTGTCTCATATATCAAAAGTAAGTGTATCTTGGCTTGCAGAGGGTGATTTAGATGACATGACCCAATGAAATACCTATTTCATATAATGTGTCGGTTTTCAAACATTACTTCGAAGACTATTTGAAGAATGCACAATACAATTGTTCGAGCAGTATATGTGTTACACTAGTGAACTCATCCTAAATTACTTTGAAATATAGTTCCTAATTCATTCATTAAATTTAGACAAATCTGCCCAAGGGAAGGATGTTGTACCAGGGAAGGCTCAAACTGCAGTTACTGTCAGCCAGGATGCAGCTTGGTCAAAACGTGGTCGTGCAATGAACAGCCTTTCCGGTAAGAAAATAATTATTATTACTTTTTTTTTTTTTAATTAGCTATGCATTGTACATAATGTCAAGAAATGCCTACTATTATGTTTATTTTAATATCGTTAATGTGCTTGAACTTATGTTTTAAAATGTTGGAGTTTCATAAGCTGTCATGCTAAAAAAGGGAAATAGTTTTGTCATTTAACCCGGTCCCCAAAAGTACAGAGTGATGTGATGATGTTTATTTTACGAAAGTATGTCGAGCCCCGGTAGCTCAGTCTGTAGCGACGCTGGCTGTCAATCCAGGTGTTATGAGTTCGAACCCCAGCTCGGCCAACATTCTTTCCGACGTTTGACAAAAGTCAATGTGACACGCGTCATTCGTCGTTCAACAGCCTATGTGGAAAATCAACCGGTTGGTTGGAAAGTATGTTGTATGGAGTACTGGTGTGAGAAAACCAGGAAACATATGAGTAAGAGAACTGGCCGCCGTGATATGACTGAAAAATCGTTGAAAACGGCGTTAAACCCCAATCAATCAATCGTTTTATTTCAGGTTGAGGTCACGTTATAGGGATGCAAACACGAAAATGCCTCGATTTTTCAACAAGACTAAAACGGTGTGCAACGTGTAGCCGTAATGAGCAAAACTGTGAGCCACCACAACATGACTGTCGTAAAAACTGGTCGAAGAGCGCAAAGGCCATGGAGCCTGACATTGCGGTTGAGTTACATAAGAGGGCCGAAACAAAGGGTCTCAAGTATGCGGCCGTTATCGGGGATGATGACTCTAGCTCAATTGCGCACATTAAACAAAAGGTTAACCCGGAACTAGTTAAGTATTCTGATATCGGTCATGTAAAAAGAAATATTAGATACAAATTGGATTGTTTGCAGAAAACTCACCGGACGCTAACAGCAAAAGTTCGAGACAGCTTTTTAAAGAATTTTACTTATGCCGTAAAGCAAAATGTAACAAATCTCGAACGGGAGATGGCGTGTGCAATCCAGACCATTGTGCCGCACATGTATGGCGAGCATGAGAACTGTGGAAAATGGTGCACATCAAGAGGTAAGGAAGATACCGGGCACAGAAACCTGCCACATGGCTTACCACTCACGGACACGGACCTGCGAATTTCGCTAGAAAACCTTTTAGTTCCGTATATAAGCAATGCAAACAAATTACTTACAACGGGCAATTCTCAGGCTAATGAAGCACTCAACCACGCTGCATGGAGCAAAAATCCAAAATTCAGAAATTATAATTTAAGCGAAAGTTTTGATTACCGCGTTTCTGCAGCAGTAGTTCAATTTAATGACGGCTACAGCTATGTAAATGAAATAGTAAGTGATAACACTTTAACGCCGCAAAAAAACACAGAGCGGTATGCAGTTAGAATGGACACAGAGCGGAAACGTCAAAAGCTGTATAAAAGTTCTGTTCATGCTAAACGAAGAAGGCTTGCATTAAAATATGAACGAAATACAAGGACAAAATCAGATGAAATGAAAGAAGGAATGTCATATAAGTCGTTCTGTGGATTCGAAAATAGTTCAGTTCTAGACATAACGGAAATTCCAAGCGTCAACACTGTTCAAGTACCAAAGGAAAACGTGAATATTGTATTTTTTGATTTAGAAACAACCAGTCTAGGACAAAAAGCAGAGATAGTACAAATAGCCGCAAAATGTGAAAATGATATCTTCAGTTGTTACATTCTACCAGACGGCGAATTAGACAAAAGAGCAACTGAGGTTAATCAAATTACTGTGCAGACAGACAAAAGCGGTCACCGGGTCCTTTGTAAAAGTGGACACACTTTGAAAGCAGTCAATGTAAGCGATGGTTTACGGCAATTTCTTGTGTGGCTTGCCAAATTAGAAAAGAAAAATATCATCCTTGCAGCACACAATGGAAAGGCTTTCGACAATAGAGTATTACTAAAAAGCCTGAACAGATGTAACAGTTTATCTAATTTTAGAGAGCTGGTGTTTGGGTTCATGGACACACTCGTTCTTCTTAGGAAAGAAAGACCAGGTTTAAAATCCTACTCTGTTGAAAATTTATACAAAACTGCATTTGGAATAACCTTCAATGCCCATGACGCAGAAGCCGACACTAGAGCAATTTCTAACATTATTATAAAGTTTGCAATCACTCTAAAAGAGATGATATCGCAGATTATTTCAATCGACGAAATGGTTGCAACTGTGAACAATTGTTTCTATCGTTCCAATATTCAAAGAAAACTGTGCATGGGGACATCCGGAATCACGTCATACATGGCAAACAAAATCGCTAAAAGTGGCCTTTCCTACAAGCACCTGCAGCTGGCGTACGCCAGAGATCACGAAAATGGGATTAGGCTGCTTTTATCTGAAAAACATAATAACAAGGCAAGAGTGACAACAAAAAGGGCAGTGATAGATACAATTAAACAACACTTTACTGAACAAATCAGGATAACGAAACAATCATAATAAAAACTTCTTAAATGTGCACTATATTTACTGACAAATGCATTGCCTGTACTACATACATGTAAGAATGGTTGTTTTTAAATTGTAAGTACATTTCACAAAAACAAAAATATAAATATTATCATTTTAAGCGTTATTGTTCATTGTTCAACAATGTTATAATTGAGAGAAATCACAAACATTGGATAAATATGCAACAAATGTGACCCCTACCCAAAACCCCTCCCCCCCCCCCCCCCCCCCCCCCCCCCCACCCTTCGAACAATTTAACCCTTTAACCCCCACTTATAAACATAAGTGCATAACTGTGTAGTTTTCCCGCAAACACGTAATATATATTAAAAATACAACGTTTTGACGTCATATATAAATAGATATAGGGGTAACGCAAACTAATATTGTGCAAAAACGAAGTCGGTAAGGTATTCTTTTCTTGATATCAAACGACTTGTAATTGAATTCTCAATGAATAGAATTAAAAAAATCAAAAATTCAATGAACAGATTTTTTTTAAATGAAAGATAAGCTCACTTATTTTGACGCAACGCGACGCCATTTTGCTCCTGAAAAGTGACGTTATAGACGCCTTTTTTTTCTTTTAACGTAAGACACAACGAAGAAAATGATATGTACGTGAAGGTATTCTTAAAATGCATGTCGTGATATAAATTCGCAGCTATCAACGTATAACTGACCAAAATATAAGCTTCTGTTGCTTTCACGCGGGAAATGTGACAGACGTCTAAAAAGTGACGTCAGTGGTATACTTTGGAGACTCGTAGTTTAAAAACTGATTTAAATATGAAAAAAGTAAAGACATAATCTGATTAGGAATATGGTGTATTATGGTGATGCAAAATTTCGTGAGGAAATTCGAATATTTTTTTAGAGGCGCGTTCTACCTTAAATGGGGAAATATTATGCCTGAGTACTTTATTCATTTTAATGTTTAAACAATAACTGATATCAAAATAGTTTTCAATTTAATATTTGTCATCTTGCTGATGTTCTTTTTTAAGCACTTTGTTAAACCTTCAAACGGACACGATTTGTAACGTACGTCAACGGATTCTTCCGAGGCACAATTTGACTTTGTTGATTTTCAAAGTGTACCCAGGGTTTCTTGAATATATTCTTTTACCTTCACTGCTTTGGAATCGTCAATGAAAATGTGTAAACTAAAATAAATAGGGGTACTTATTCACGATCCTGTAAAACACCCATTGCAATGTAACGTTTTTTTTTGTACAAAATATTGCGTATTTATAGATTTAAATCAATTAAAAACACAAAACACACACTATAATTTAGTTTTTTAAAATTTATTTTGTTTCTTCATTCTCTATCAAAGTCATAATAAATAAAATTAACACAATTGTATTATCTTTCAAATATTTATTAACACAAATGATAAATCAACCGTGTTGGACCAGTATTGAATTACAATCAAAACAGCAATCGAGCACACGTCACATTATTACGTCAGAAACTACGTACGTATTTACTAGCATAGCTAACGCTATAAATAGATCAGTTTGGGTTTTGTGTATATATATCGATTATTTCACTACGTGTCATCTATAAAAGATGTACTGATGTACACGTCACATTATTACGTCAGAAACTACGTACGTATTTACTAGCATAGCTAACGCTATAAATAGATCAGATTGGGTTTTGTGTATATCTATCGATTATTTCACTACATGTCATCTATAAAAGATGTACCAAACAATGTAATACATAGAGGATATTTGTTGGTTCGAGTGAAATATCGATTTATATTTTCACTATGATAAGGGAGACAACTCATATACAGGATATCTTTAGAACTATTTCCCATAGACCCAAGAACAGAACACATTAAGTTAACGTAATGTGGCGCGCGCGTAGTAATATTCATTGAGTTATTCGGCTTCAGTTTAATATTTCCGCCATTTTTATTTTTATTGAGAAATGTGATCTAGAGTAATACATCTTGTGGGAATACCGATATCAACACTGACAACCTTCAGAATTATGATGAAATTTATTCCATTACTTCTAGGAATCGACGTTAAAGGTAGTGATGGTTCAATTCGCCCATTTTACCACTTTCTAGTCTTTAGACAAGTATCCGAAAGTGTGGCCGATCGAACTTCCGAAGCCACATCCAACAATATTATCCGGATGAATTTGCAGATTATGCAACTATACCAATGTTTGCAAGTGTATCCAAACTGGCTGCATTTGTTTAACGACGCACTCATAAAGTTCTGGAGCCAGATCAGACACCGAATTACTCTACGTCAAATCTAGATGCAAACTGTGTGATTGCGGTGTCCATAAAGTACAGCCAGTATACGGATAAAAAGTAAAGCATAAAAGCAGTAATCAGTCTTACAACTGGTAAAACAGATCAATAAAAATGTCTGCCTAACGTGAGCCTCAGATAAGGCTCTAAACTGCATAACTCCCCAGTAGACAGACATCTCCTACACCAGCTGTCTGATAACTCTCTATTCTGTTTCTTTTAGGGAGAGGATTAAGTTATGGGATTATTCTGAATCTGAGTCCAAGACTTGTAGTCTTCTCCATTTCTTAATGGGTTCAACCGGTGATTCTTCATCATTTCCCTCATGGTACGGTCTTTTGGGACTCCACATTGCGGTTTGTGTATGGTTCAGGGAGGTTTTGGTGTCAAAGTGAAATGAGACTGGAGCATTAAATATGTTTCCAGATAACATGGAGGGAATGCGACTTGAAATGGATTTGTTTGCTTCAGCTAAAACATTTGCTGGACCTTGCACTGGTACAGCTGGTAGACTTTCCTTTGTAGGGACATTAGACAAGATTGAGGAAATTTGTTTGCTTTGGCCTGGATTTAGTTTGCTGTAGTTATTAATGGAGTTTATGTTCTTATGGCCAGAAATCTGCACAATCTGGTTTGCCGGCACACCATTGTCATTCAGCTTCTGAATCAGGTGCTTTCTCACACTGAAATACAGACAAGAATGGAAAATTAGGAACAGTATTTAATCAATTTTTGTCTGAAATTTAAACCACTTAAGAACATTAAGTTTAGAATAGAATTTTACACTTCAGTTCAAGTAATCAAAACTGACAGTTTGTTTTAAGACAACTAGTGAAAGGGCTATTTATATAAAGTGAAATATAGCTATACTTTTTTTTCTTCTCGATAATCCACTCTGTTAAAAAAAATATGAAAAAATCCACTCTGTTAAAAAAAATATGAAATTAAAGAAAACAAAGTTTTCGAGTTAAAGAAAGTAAGAAATTTAGGACAGAGCTCCAGATAAAAGGCATAAATTATATTTTTTCTTCAATATTTCTTCTATCTCTCATCTTCTTTTTTGTAATCTTCGAGGCATTTTTAACAAGTGGTCACAAAATAGGGATTGGTTGAGAAAAAAGGGTTTTAGAATTTGAAGTATGCTCCTAATCTCGAGCTCTGTTAGGATTTTCCTCTTGAAAATAATCTGTGAGACAGTAACATTATTAATAAACATTATTTCAATTATGCCAGATAGCTCAGTTGGTAGAGCGCCTCGAAATGTTGCATATTTACACATTTGAGTTGGTCTTGGGTTCGAGTCCCAATCTGGCAGTTCTAAATGTTCATTTTTTAATGTAACTGTCACACAATTGAAATTATTATAGTACAATAGTCAAAATAAAATACATTTACTTAAACTTTACCTGTAAGGGGTAATTTTCCTGTCTGTTTGTGTCCCAGCATCCCTCATCATTTTTCTCATTATTCCGTACAGAGAGTTAACACCCAGTGCCTGTCGTTTGAACCATATGTCCCCACTATTCGGGTTCTTGTGAGCGGCAGATAGAAAAAAGGGGCTC
Organism: Serripes groenlandicus; assembly: GCA_031761405.1. Lineage (NCBI taxonomy): Eukaryota > Metazoa > Mollusca > Bivalvia > Cardiida > Cardiidae > Serripes > Serripes groenlandicus. The sequence goes on from JASEVX010000005.1 coordinate 3,385,595, forward strand.
CCTGGGTACATCATCTCCTTTGGTTTTTTGGTCTGGTAAAGTAAGTACAGGCTTACGGGATCTTTTTCCTTGGCGTCAATTTGGTACGCCCTTGGTTTACTTGTCCTGAAATATTTTAAATTATATTATAAAACTAACATTTCGCAGTTCTAATACATGTACACCTAGAATTCCTGAAATATTTTATTTTTTAAATAATACAGAGTGATTTTATCAGTTCAATGGCATTTGAGTTTCATTGGTTGTCACATTTTTTTTTAAAAAGAAATTTTGTTACTTGGAATAAAAATATTGATTATATTTTCATTATAATTTATAAGGGAGACAACTTTCACATTACCTTTCTGCAAATGCCTCATGATAATGAGTTGTCTCTCTTATACCATGTCTCTCGTCTCTTATACAAATCATGTGAAAATATAAATCAATATTTCACTTGAACCAACAAATATCCTCTTTCTCCCTTATTCAAGTGAAAATATAAATTGTTATTTCACTCGAACCGACAATTTTTTTTTTTATTACATTCTAAAACTTCACCAGAAATCCTGAAAACAAATATTTAATTAGGTTTACATGCAGATTTAAATATGTTATTTGATGAATAAGGACCCTTGTTTTAGCATAAAAGCTCTTAAACCCTATACTTAACAGAAACACCTTTTTATGTATTTGCAAACGTAGTAGACCTAGATCAGACAGCTCCTACAGCAGCTGTCTGATAAGGTTCTACTCTGATTGCTTATCAATATACTATAGTTCTTATTATTGTTTGATGTTCCTAACTAAAAGTTCAGTAAATTATATATTCATAGATAGTGGGCAGGGTCTGGCATAGACATTCATTAGTTAAAGGGTATATACAATTAAAGTTATGTAAGTCTGTGTCGTCTTTAGATATAACAGTCTTTAGATATAACTCGCTACTAGTAAATTTATATATATATATTTTACCGGACATCTCTTGCATTTGCTCCAGTCCTTGTTTTTGTCTGTCTCTCTGTATCATAAAGCAGGTAATGTCCATTCTCGTCTTTCTTCAGTACAACATCTCCCCATCTCAGTGTGTGCGTCTCCTGGCCTGTTCGCATTCCAAAGTGGACCGTACAGATGAGCCACATTGAATGCAGCAAAGCATCTGGGCTGCTGTCACCCAATGTGCCACATCTGTAGAATTGCTCTAAAAGGTCATCGTCAATTGGGTCTGACGCATTTGGTTTATTACCCTTCCCAAACTGTTTTAGTTTCTTTTGTTTACACTTTAGGACTTCTCTGGTTTTATTGAATTCAAGGCTGGTCAGTATGCTGCATTGGTACCTATTCTCTTTCAAATGTCTCTCAAAAGAGGATACGAAACTCCGAAGCGTGCATGGCTCATACTCTCCTCCATTCTTTTTTAAGGCCGACATTAAGAACTCGCACAGATGCAGATCAAGCTGTGTTGGTGGGATGAACTGGATGCATCTCATCTCTCCCTTGTTGATCAAGAATGAATTCAGAGCAGACATGTCTGTTTCAGTTTTTCTCATAGTGTTTTTGTTTTGGTTATCCTTCAAAAAGTGGTCTATATTTTGTTGTCTAGATATCACGTCCCCCAAATCAAAATATAAATTGAATGTTGCCTCCGGTAAATCAAGATCAGTTTCCTCAAATTCTTGTTCAAAAAGTTGTGAAAGAACATTTTCATCAAGTTGAAATTCAGCATCCATTTTTTCTTTAATTTTGTTTTTTGCTACTTACAGTTATTTGTTGTTAAATGTTGTTGTTTACTGTTTTTTGTTGTTGTTTACTTTTGTTGTTGTTATTGTAGCAGACGTCAATGTATCAAAGGGACAAAACTCACGTTTGACAAATCAAGGGAGGTAATAAAAAAAGTAGTTCCGGCAGAGTGGATTTTTGAAAAGATATAGGGTTATATTTCACTCTGATAAACAGCAAATTCATTGGTTGTCATATAATAAGAACCGTATAAGCACAGCTTTTTCCTAGGACTATCAGAGAGCTGTAAACTGATTCAAGTCCCGTTGATACACAGCCTAAACAACACAGATGTTTTTTTATTTCATTTATATTTGTAAATATGCCTAATTAGTTGTTTTAACCATTTTAATGGCTTCACTTCACTTGCCTGCGATGCACTGAGCCCTGACAGTAACAAAAACGAAGTATAAGTTACCCAGCCATCATTCTATATCGGGCCAATGTCGGTCCGATGTATTTTCATACATCGGTCCGATATCGATTTTGCAACTCGGTTCGAAATCGGGCCGATATCGGCTATAAAGATTGCGCCGATATATTTCCGACGAAGAGCCGACACCAGACAAACCTTAATCTCAGTTCGAAAGCGGCTATAAAGATGGCACCGATATACATCCGACGAGGAGCCGACACCAGACAAATCTTAATCTCGGTTCGAAAGCGGCTATAAAGATGGCGCCGATATACATCCAATAAGGAGCCGACATACATAACTAGTTCATTAAAATGTAAAGGATCTGTGTCAATTTAGGCATTTTAACTCAATAAATTGCTCTGGCCATTCAATTGTTTATGTTAGGAGTCTGTCAAGCTAGCTTGCAAGTCGACCGGTGGTTCTACTCAGAAATACCTGATGTCTTCTTCAACCAAGAAGAGCTGGAAAAATCACCATTATTATGAGAATTCTGTCTATGTGTCAAGGCCCATACAAGTTTGCACTCTTATACAAGGATAAAGCATTTTTTGAAATAATAAAAAAACACAAGATTGTATATTTAAAACCATAAAATCTTTTAATAATTAACTAAATAATATGTGTCCACTGGACAAATGTCCAATCTTTCTGTCTCTTTTAATTAACCCTTTCCCTCATATAGACGCTTTCTGACGCCTCCGCCAACGAAAGTAAATCATCAAATGTCTGCAACACAATGAGATACACAAGCTTCTTTGGCAACAAGTAGTAGATAATATATACAGTACAACCTGTGTTTAACCATCCACATATAGACGCTTTCTGACGCCTCTGCAGCCGACGGCTTTTTGAAAATATAGTGACAAAAGAAGAAATTGCTAAAAAAGAGCAACTCTCCTTTTGCCACAATGTTTTCCACTTTTAGTCATAGGTTATCCATTCAATTATAGAGATTTTCTATTTTTTTGACAAAATATGTTCAAATTCGTCTGCTGCAGAATTGTTGTATGAGGGAAAGGGTTAACACATAAATGTATCAGCTTAAACTAAGGACATATAATGTTGACTAATGACAAACACTTAAAACTACACTTGTCACATGCGTATATAAAGCATTCCGTACTAACAATAGTCAAGATGGCCCTAAATGGATCACAATAATGATGGACATTGCAGCAAATGTGTAACCGGCCAATTGCTTATATTTGGGAAAATTTGATCAAGAGTGGGAATGAAACTGCTCGAAGTGGACACTGGGAAACAGCATATTAGTAAAGAATAGCTGTATTTAGTCATTTTTATCTTTGAACAAGATGAATTTCAAAGTTCTGTCGTTTTTACACCTACCAATTTTCTGAATAGAATTTAAATCTGTAAACTGTTTTAAAAGATGACTTTGAAACTAAAAGTTAAGAACAGACATAGAGATTTATCACAATAGATCACCTTTAGCCTTTGCATCTGGTAATGTAGAAAAGTAGAATAACAGACAGCGTGCTCGACTATTTCAACGCTTAATAGTTACTGAGATATTGCTTAAAGGGTGATAATATTCATTACATGCAGGACAGAGTTATCTAACTTGATTGTTTAAATAGGTGTGATGGTTGGGAAGGGTTGTATAAAGTTGCAATGCAATGCATCAAATAGTTACTAAGGTAGGGTCTCTTAATGTAGTTGCACACAAACAATTTAACCAGAATTTCTAAGTAAAAAGAAGGCCATAAAATGCAGGATAGAGTTATCTAACTTAATAATCTACAAAGGTGTGATAGTTGGGTAGGGTTGTATGATGTTTCAATGCAATGCATCAAGTAAATACAGAGACTCTTAATTAAGTTGCACGCAAGACTAACCAGAATGTCTAAGTTAAAAAAGGGCCATAACTTGCATAAAATGCAGGATAGAGTTATCTAATTAGATATTCTACAAATGTGTGGTAGTTGTGTAGGGTTGTATAAAGTTTCAATACAATCCATCAAGTAGTTACTGAGATATGGCCTCTTAATTTAGTTGGACGCAAAACTTAAACCAGAATTTTCTAAGTAAAAAAAGGGTCATAACTTTCATAAAATGCAGGATAGAGTTATATAACTTGATCATTTCCATAGGTGTGGTAGTTGGTTAGGGTTGTATAAAGTTTCAATGCAATGCATAAAGTAATTACAGAGAGATTGACTCTTGATTTAGTTGCACGCAAAACTTTAACCAGAATTTCTAAGTAGAAAAAGGGCCATAAAATGAAGGATTGAGTTATCCAAGTTGATCATTTCCATAGGTTTGGTAGTTGGGAAGCATTGTAGAAAGTTTCAATGCAATGCATCAAGGAGGTACTGAGATATAGACTCTTAATTTAGTTGCATGCAAAACTTTAACCATAATTTCTAAGTAAAAAAGGGGCCATAACTTGCATAAAATGCAGGATAGTTATCTAACTTGATCATTTCCATAGGTGTGGTAGTTGGTTAGTGCTGTATAAAGTTTCAATGCAATGCATAAAGTAATTACAGAGATATTGACTCTTAATTAAGTTGCATGCAAAACTTTAACCAGAATTTCTAAGTAAAAATAAGGTCATAACTTGCATAAAATGCAGGATAGAGTTATCTAACTTGATAATCTACATAGGTGTGATAGTTTGGTAGGGTTGTAGAAAGTTTCAATGCAATACATGTCGTATTTAAGTACTTGTATGCAAAACCTTAACCAAGGTGGGACGTGGGCGCCAACGCCGACGCCAGGGTGAGTAGTATAGCTTAACATTGATAATATGAAATAGTTCGAGTGATGCTTTTTAATTCGTTTTGTCTTAACCAGGGACACTATATTACATATATATAGTGTCCCTGTCTTAATCCTTTCCCTCATATAGACACTTTCTGACGCCTCTGCAGCAGATGGCTTTTTGAAACATAGTGACAAAAGAAAAATTGCACAAAACATGCAATTTCTCCTTTTGCCACAATGTTTTCCACTTTAAGTCATACTGGTTATCCATTCAATTATAGAGATTTACTATGTTTTGACAAAATATGTTCAAAGTCGTGAGGCCCTGGATAGCTTAACCGAAATTTCTAATTTAGACTTAATAAGAGAAGCCATGTAATTAACAGATCACTTCATCTAAATAATTTCAACAATCTTAGAAGAGGGTCGGACAACGAAGGAACATTTGTGCCAAATTATTTTTAAATCTGGCCTTTACTTTTGGACAAGAAGACTATTTAAGTCTTACACATATAGAGAAAATGAGTCCTTCCCCCGACAATTTCAAGCTGCCCAAGTCAAAAATGCACTCTCTATACTGTTTTCTACAATTTGGCCAGTTGAACTAGTTTTGACCAGACATGACCAATATTTGTACTTAGCCTAGATATCATGAGACAAACTTTCTAGTAAAGTTTCAACATGCTCAAGTTAAAAACACGACTTCAAGTGTGTTAACAAGATTTTCCTTCGATTGGCCTTGTGACATAGTTTTCGTCTTGACATGACCCATATTCAAAATTGGCTTAGATATTATCAAGACAAACTTTTTGACAAATATTGACGCTTCTCAAGTCAAAAATCCAGTCTCAAAAGTGTGTTTACATGATTTTTTTACAATTTGGCCCAGTGCCCCAGTACTTGACCAGACATGAACCATATTCAAGATTGCCCTAGATATCACCCAAGACAAAAACATTCTATAATTAAAGGGCAATAACTCTTGATTGACCTACAGCGATATAGCTGGTTATCAAACTTGTCCGAGATATTATGCCAATACACATTTTGACTAAATTTGGTTGTGATTGGAGAAAGGCTTTTAAAGTTATTGAGCAGACAAACACATTTTAGGTAATTTCTATAATTAAAGGCCAATAACTCTCAAGTGAATAAAGAGATATGGCTAGTTATCGAACTTGTGCTAGTAAATTTGAAATCATTGTGGCAAAAAAAGAAATTGCTCATCATGAGCAATTTCTTCTTTTGTTGCAATGTTTTCTAAAGTCATCTTTATAAGGGAAAGGGTTAACTTTATCCTAAAAAAGCTTAAAATAAACGACTAGGGTCAGATTCCTCTTCAGCTGGTTGTTTAAATCTTTTCTTCCGACCCCCATCTCTGCCGGATGCTGTCCTAAACCATTCACGAATATCTTGCTCAACATCGGTCAATTTCCCCTTACAGGTCTTCAGGACGGACCCTGCAAAATCAATTTAAACAGTAAATGAGAAGTTATTACATATAAAGTGAAACATCTTTAACCCTGGATCTTTACAAATGATTAGCCATTTTTCAACGTTTTCAATTGGCATGTATTCAATGGTTATATGAGAGAGAGTTATACAAGTTATCCACAGGATGTTTCCTAAACGTAAGAATTATTTATCTTGTATGTTTATCAATATTACTTAATTAAATAAGTTTCAACCAAAACAACTATCTGATGTGTGAAAAGCTATCTTACTTTGTACAGCCGAGCAAAGTCATAGCTTCCCAAATGGAAGCTTCCCCTTTTTGCCATACCAGTTGTACAATATGGCAACTTGGTTTGTAATAACATGAGCCATAGCTCTTCTTGATGTGTCCGCAAGGTTTCGTCCCCCAAGGACACACAAGTAGTTGACCTGAAAAGTATAAATTTAAGTTAACTTTCGGAACTCATTTGTTAGTTATTAAAAATCAGTCCGTTTTGTTTCATACTTCTGTCAAATCTGCTGGTATGACAGAGTTGTCAAATCCATTGCCCATGTATCTTAAGGTCTCTATGATCCTGGTTCATCAGGTTCAACTATTCATTCAATTACTATTAGGTAAGCACGGCTGTTCCAGTAAACATTCTGAAAGCCGCCCATAAACACTCTTATCATGATCAATATGAAAGATATGAAAGAAGTTAGCCTTAGCTTATAAAATATATCATGATTGCATGTTTAAAAGTTCTCTTTTTCTTTTCTCAGAAGCTTTTAACTCTTTCCCACATACGACAAAAATGCAGCAGACGACTTTGAAATAATACCTGCTAAAGTAAAGAAATTCTCTAACAAGAGCTGTCGTAGGACAGCTCGCTGAACTTTTTTGTGCTTGCGAATAAAACAAAACATTTTTGGGTGGTACAGAAAACATAACCATGTACTTCATCATATTATTTATAAGCAAAGTACTTTATAAGTCGAAAGAGGATCTTAATTTTTAAACAAGAGGGCCATGATGGCCCTAGTTCGCTCACCTTAATTATACAATGTACTGCAATGCAAAACACATCAAGACAATTATTCTGAATGCATCCTCCACAGTGTTAACAAGATTTTCCTTCATTTGGCCTAGTGATCTATATTTTTTTACCTGATATGACCTATATTCCAACATGGACTAGATATCATCAAGACTGACAAAGTTTCAACTTGCTCAAAGTAAAAATGCGGCCTCAAGCTTGAACAATATTTTCCTTTATTGACCTTGACCTAGATATAATTCAGACAAACATTCTGACAACATTTCAAGCTGCTGAAGCAAAACATGCGTATTCTACAGAGTTAACAAGATTTTCCTTCAATTTGGCCTAGTGACCTAGTTTTTGACCCAATATGACCCATATTCGAACTTGACCTAGATATCTTTAAGACAAACATTCTGACAATATGCTCAAGTTGAAAATGTGGCCTCCAGAGTGTTAACAAGATTTCCCTTCAATTTGACCTAGTGACCTGGTTTTTGACCTCGTATGGCCCAGTTTCGAACTTGTCCAAGATTTGATGGAGATGAATGTTCTGATAAACTTTCATGAATATTGGATGCAAAATGTAGCCTGTAGAGTGTTAACAAGCTCAAATGTTGACGACGGACGGACACCGGACAAAATGTGATCACAATAGCTCACATTGACCTTCGTGCAAAGGTGAGCTAAACAAGAGGCCCATGAGGGCCTATGCTATACTGGCATTGATCTGGCTTGTTTCAAAAGGAACCAATGTCATCAATTTTCAATTACCATCTAAGTTTGGTGAAGATCAGATAGTAAATGAAAGCTCTATTGTGTTCACAAGCTGTATTATAGCAATTTTGACAATTTCAAAGGCCATAATCCAGCCATGCATGGGTAGATCTGGGCGTTTTTTAGAAATGAACCAAACTCTCATGGATATCTACCTACTGTATAAGTTTGATTGAGATACAATAAAACATAAGGACTACATAAAAAAAAAAAAAAATCATGTTAACAAGCCCTATTATAGCAATTTTGACAATTTCAAGGGCCTTAATTCAGTCATAAACGAAGTTGTCATGGATATCTAACTACTTAATAAAATACAATCGAAAATAAACACTGTAATGTGTTAACAAGCTCTATTATAGCAATTTTGACAATTTCAAGGGACATATTTCCAGTAATGCATTGGTGGATCTGGCTAGTTTTCGCAAGGATCCGAGCTCTCATGGATATCTAACTACTGTATAAGTTTGGTTGAGATACAATGAAAAAAAAGACTGTATCGTGTTAACAAGCTCTTTTATAGCAATTTTGACATTTTCAAGGGCCATAATCCAGTCAGGCATGAGTGGATCTGGCTGATTTTCGAAAGGAACCGAGCTCTCATGAATATCTAACTACTGTATAAGTTCGGTTGAGATACAATCAAAAATAAAGACTGTATCGTGTTAACAAAATCTTTTATAGCAATTTTGACCATTTCAAGGGCCATAATCCAGTCATGTATAGGCGGATCTGGCTGGTTTTCGAAAGGAAGGAGCTCTCATGAATATCTAACTACTGTATAAGTTTAGTTGAGATACAATCAAAAGTGAAGACTGTATCGTGTTAACAAGAAATTTCCCTTCAATTTGGCATAGTGACCTAGTTTTTGACCCAATATGACCCATATTCGAACTTGACCTAGATATCTTTAAGACAAACATTCTGACAAAATTTCAAACTTCTGAAGCAAAAATTGCGGCCTCTAGAGTGTTAACAATATTTTCCTTCAATTTGACCTAGTGACCTAGTTTTTGACCTCATATGGCCCAGTGATAAAGTTTCAACATGCTCAAGTTGAAAATGTGGCCTCCAGAGTGTTTACAAGATTTCCCTTCAATTTGACCTAGTGACCTAGTTTTTGACCTCATATGGCCCAGTTTCGAACTTGTCCAAGATTTGATGGAGATGAATGTTCTGATAAACTTTCATGAAGATCAGATGCAAAATGTAGCCTGTACAGTGTTAACAAGCTCAAATATTGACGACGCGCGACGGACACCGCACGACGCCGGACAAAATGTGATCACAATAGCTCACCTTGCACTTCGTGCATAGGTGAGCTAAAAACTAGAATGGAGTGCTCCATGGAACACATGTGTCACCTGCATCTGCTCATTGATAGTTATTGAATAAAGTTGATAACATTGTGGAAAATGGAGAAATTGCTCATTAGGATCAATATTATATATCCATTTGCCATAAAGTTTTCATGAGTTGTCTGCTGAAGAGGCGTCAGAAAGCTTTTGTATGGGGGACATGGTTAAAACTTCTTACCAGTCCTTTAAAAACAGAATCATTTGTATTTAGTTGTTCTTCCAACATATCCATTTTCTCCAGTGATGTTACTGGTATAGATAATTCGTCTGGTAGGCCAGAATGTCTACTTCCTGAATCAGCTGCAGACATGTTTCTCATCATGTTCAGGACCTGTCCCAACATTTCTTTCATTTCCTTCTGCTCTTCTTTTATTTCCTCCAGAGCTGTAAACAGTCTCAGATCTCTTGCTACAAAAAATTTGAAAGAAGTTCAGTAATGAAAACAAGCTGCGCGCAAACCCTATGCCATGTATGTAGCATATTTCCTTTAGTATCTCTATATACTCTATATTTTCATATAGTTTTAACTCTTTCCCACCTAAAGCAAATTTGCAGCAGACAAAGATCTAGGTAAAAATATGGAAATGCTTCATAAACACGGCTACCAAACGCTCTCATGGCGCTGACGACAGCACCATGCGAGTGTTTTCCGGTGCTGCCTAAGAGTGATAAAATTTTAGGTAAACAAGGTATGTGGTCCTCAATTTTCAATTATATATTTTTTTTAAAGAAAAAAATGAAAAAGGTACGCCAGTCATTCGACCCGAATATGGCTAAATATTATGATTACCAATGGTCGTCCTCTATATACCACTGGTGTGTTAGAAATCGTGGAAAAACTCACCGACTTACATTAGCCCTTAACTGTTTGTCGCGTGAAAAGCTTACATAATGCACCAACAGGGCTCAAAGAAAATGACGTCAATAATTTACCAGCTGAGAGATTAAGCCGCGACAAATGAAATACACCCATATAAATTAATGTTAAATTTGCGATCCTATTAGCCTACTAAGCTACTTGTGTGAATAAACTGCACATACTCTTTTTTATGACGTAGCTCATTTGTTGGCGAAAATGGTTTGCGGAAAATAAAGATCTATATAGATTTCACTCTTACCCATTTGCACATGCATTTTGACGCATCTGCAGCAGACTTCTTTTGATAGCGCTCTGACAAAAGGAGAAATTACTACATTTTCTTTAAATTGGACAAATTAACTTTGAATTGAAAAGGATTTTAAAGGGTATGGTATTTATGTTTAGCTCCACTGGCTGAAAGCCAGTCGAGCTTATGTCATGGCGAATTGTCCGTCGTGCGTGCGTGGGTGCGTTAACCTTTTCCTTTAAACAACTTCTTCTCCCTATCCACTTAGCCAATTTGGTTAAAAATTCATAGGAAGCATCCTCTCAATGTCCTCTACTAAATTCCTTCAATTTTTTTTTATCCATTCAAAATTCTGGTTTCCATGGCAACCGAAAGAAAAAAATAGTGACAACTTAAAAAATCTTCTTCTCCGAAAGTGTCAGGCCGATTTTCAAATAACTTTGTAGAAATGTTCCTTGGGTGACCCTTTATTAGATTCCTTCAAGAAATCTTGATTGGTTTAAAAACATGGCCGCCAGGGGGCGGGGCTATTTTGCCTTATATGGCTGCATTGAAAACTTAAAAAATCTTCTTCTCCGAAAGTGTTGAGCCGATTTTCAAATAATTTTGTAGAAATGTTCATTGGGTGATCCTCTATCAGATTCCTTCAAGCCATGTTGATTGATCAAAAATCATGGCCGCCAGAGGGCGTGGCTATTTTGCCTTATAAGGCCATAGTGAAAACTTAAAAAAGCTTCTCTTCCAAAAGTGTTCAGCCGATTTTCAAAATTTTTTGTAGAAATGTTCCTTGGGTGACCCCCTACCAGATTCATTCAAGCCATGTTGATTGGTCAAAAAACATGGCCGCCAGATGGCGGGGCTATTTTGCCTTATATGGCTGTAGAGAAAACTTAAAAAATCTTCTTCTCCGAAAGTGTCAGGTCGATTTTCAAATAATTTTGTAGAAATGTTCCTTGGGTGACCCTCTATCAGATTCCTTCAATCATGTTGATTGGTTGAAAAATCTGGCCGCCAGGGGGCAGGGCTGTTTTGCCTTATATGGCTTTAGTGAAATCTTAAAAAAGCCTTCTCCTCCTGAACTATTTGGCCGATTTTCAAATAATTTTGCAGAAATGTTCCTTGGGTGACACTCTACAATATTCCTGTAAGCCATTGTGGTTGGTAAAAAAAAACATGACCACCAGGGGACAGGGCTATTTGGAGATTTAGTTTTTGCCTTATGGCCGTGGAGCGATACTGGCCCTCGTGTTCCTTTGTTTAATAGCTTTGAAACTAGATAACAAATGTAAGGAAAGGATGAATCGCTGATAAAAAGCAGTTTCTGTTTTCCTCACAACACTGTCTGCTACATCTGCATTTAAAGTTACAAATACGTTTTGGCTTTAAAAGGTATACATTACCTTTGTTAAAAATCTAACCAGTAAAACAACAGCTATTCGACATTAATTTAAGCGTGTTCTATGAGTTAATAGTTTAACGCGTTTCAATGTGATAATAATTAAAAACGGGCCATTTCTAGTTTACTCTCGTCTTTATACTGTACCTCATTATATAGGAACGTGATATATTTGGTTAACAGACACACACTTTGGAGATCCCAAACTATATAATTACACACAGTAAACGAATCTCGGCGTACCAAGTTCTTATACAGCCATTTTATATCCTGTATCGACCAAACACCATTCGTGCATACTAGTTGGGCGTTTTTTAATTGTCAAAGTGATATTAGAACAGAAGTATTACGAGAGAGAGCTCATTTTGTACCGTTTTTGTATCATTTTTCGGGCTGGTGAGTTTTTCCACGCTCACTTCAAATGTGATTTCTAACAAACCAGTGGTATATAGAGGACGACCATAATACTTAGCCATATACGGGTCGAATGACTGACGTACTTTTTTCTTTAAAAAAAATATATAATTGAAAATTGAGGACCACATAGTATTACCTTGTTTACCTAAAATTTGATCACTCTTAGGCAGCACCTTACAATTCTTTTGAATAAGGCTAAAGATTGATAACACCAACCCAATTTACCATCCACCTTTGATGTGTGATAATGAAGGTCAAGGCTTATATTTAGACAAGATACTGTACATAATATCCTTAAAGTTGTATATCAAAATGATACCAGAGTTATCGAACTTTCACCAAATAGTTAAAATCATAAAATGTAATGTGGAGTAAGTTTGCCGGATATTGGGCTAGTATATTTAAAAAATATATTGAGAGGTAGATGTGTCCCAATATCCAAGGATGTCAATGTGAATAGAAGGAAGGGAATACGAAAATGTAGCACTTTAAAATCTAAAAAGATTACCTTTTGAAACTGCAGGGGCACATGGTGAGCTTGGTAAAGTTTCCTGTTGGTTTGATCTTGTTTGATCTGTGGTTCTGTGCCTTTGTAGAAAGGTTCCACAGGGACGTTGAAAAGAAGGTCGTTGGGGGGAACTCGTTTGATCCAGGGTGTGGTTAAAAGGCCTTTGGCTGAAGGCTCCACTTGGGGGTTCTATACGCTTAGGTTTCATTGGAGGTTGAGATCGTGGAGAAACGCTCTCCATTTCATCATCGGAATCTGAAAAAAACCGTTGCCCTGAAATAAAACAAACATTATTTTTGCGAATAAACAGTTTAAAGAGGTCAAATTACGTGAAATTGCATCCGCTGTTATGCTGATCTACACCCAATTAGTCCCTAAAAAACCTTTGTTTGCATAGAAATAAGTGTACACCATCACCATAATGAATTGAATATATATATGACATTGAGTTTAAATTCATTGTTTATGTATTAAATGTATATAGAACAGGAAATTATTGATTTGATCACTTTTAGAACTTTGACCTTGTTTGAAAGTGAAAGTAGAGAATGCTAAACACCGGTTTTGTCTGGGCCCGATTTGGTCCAAAATGGCGAGTTCTTTATTGCATAATGCATGACCACCACCGCCCCCGTTTTAAAGCTAAGATATAACTTTTTCCAATGAGTCATGGCGTTCTTCATGAGAAACCCTCAGCCTAATCTATTATTTAACCAACAATGTCAGTATAGCTTACAAGACGATATCATACTTCATGTTGCACAGATGTTGCTCACACAAGGCTTAATAACTTATCTCTTGGGTAATTTGTATCTGCATTACCTTCTTTTTCTTTTTGACTTCCTGGTCATATCTTCATCATCCGATTCATTGTTGGCAGTAGATGCCAAATCCGACTCCTCCTCTGCTCTTTTGAATCTTCTTCTAGCTTCATTGAATGATTCTAAGGACAAATAATTAATAGCAAATTAACCCTTTCCCACATGTATACAACAAATCTGCAGCAGAAGACTTTTAACCCTTCCTACATAAAACAAATCAGCATTACATGACTTTGAACATATTTTGTCAAAAAATAGAAAATGTCTATAATTGAAGGGATAACCTATAAAAGTGGAAAACATTGTGGCAAAAGGAGAAATTGCTTGTATAAAGCTGTCTGCTGCAGAGGTGTCAAAAAGCGTCCATATGAGGAAAAGGGTTAATACATGTAAGCAAAATATAGGAAATCTCCGTAAATGTGCATAATTATTTAATAGTTGAGAACATTTTGGCAAAAGGAGAAATTGCTCATCATGATTGATCATTTTCTACTTTTGCCAGTGTTTCAAAAAAGCATCATGTGTTAGAAATAGCCTGTATGTTAGAAAGGGTTGTATGTTAGAAAGGGTTAACACATTCGGGTGCAGAAGGACAACCAGAATTACATAATATAATAAACAAAAGTAAATTTTACATGTACAATATAATCTGAAAAGGTGAAACCTTTGAAGCAAAACTCTAGGTTTTTGTAGGGCTAGTTCAATTGCGGTTTTGAAATATTAAAACTTTAACTGTAGTATGAGACACGTGTGTTTTTATCAAGCACAGTAAATGTCAAAATGCTCTTACCATTTCTGTATAATTCTTTAATAGGATAGGCTGGCCAGCTATCCTCTGGTGACACTTTCTCTATGACAGCTTTCATTATTTTTCCTGATGCCTTTATATTATTTGGCCAGACCGCACATGAAGTTCCTTCTAACCAGTTGTCTGGTATAACAGCTATGTTGTTCTCGTCAATAAACTCCACCAACACATACATGGTTGATCTAAAACAGAACAAAAGCACCAGAAAAACCAGGCCACACTCGGCATCTTTAGCATACAATGTGAAGAAGGGTATTAGATGAACGAGTTTTCAAAGTTTCAAAGTATTAGGTTTGATATCATGTAAGTGACCTAAACTCAAAACTTAACCAACTATGTCCAATTCTCAAAATCAACTAAAATACATCAAAATGTATGCGTTTTACCCAAAACAGGCCAAAATCAGCATCTTTAACATACACTGTGAAGAAGGGTATTATATGAACAAGTTTTCCAAAGTATTAGGTTTGACGACGAAGATCAAGTGACGACAATAGCTCATCTTTTTTATGCCCCCGGAATCTCTGATTCGGTGGGCATATAGTTTTTGGCCTGTCTGCACGTCTGTCTGCACGAAAAAAACTTTAACCTTGACCACTACTTTTGAACCATAACAGGTACGGCTACCATATTTAACATGTGTATTCCTTGTGACATGACCTTTCTGTCAGTACCAACATTTCTGACCTTGCGACCTTGACCTTTGACCTAGATGTTGCCATTCTCTCTTGACGACAATAGCTCATCTTTTTTATGCCCCCGGAATCTCTGATTCGGTGGGCATATAGTTTTTGGCCTGTCTGCACGTCTGTCTGCACGTCTGTCTGTCTGCACGAAAAAAACTTTAACCTTGACCACTACTTTTGAACCATAACAGGTACGGCTACTATATTTCACATGTGTATTCCTTGTGACATGACCTTTCTGTCAGTACCAACATTTTTGACCTGGCGACCTTGACCTTTGACCTAGATGTTGCCATTCGGGGGCATCAGTGTTTCACAAACACATCTTGTTTCTTTAAACAAGAGGGCCATGATGGCCCTGGATCGCTGACCTGTTGTTTTTTCACTAAAGCCATAAAAGCCCCGCCCTCTTAATTTCGACTGATCAAC
Source organism: Serripes groenlandicus (assembly GCA_031761405.1). Taxonomy (NCBI): domain Eukaryota; kingdom Metazoa; phylum Mollusca; class Bivalvia; order Cardiida; family Cardiidae; genus Serripes; species Serripes groenlandicus. Next base: position 3,401,278 of record JASEVX010000005.1, read on the forward strand.
ATGGCTTGTAGGAATCTGAAAGAGGGTCATCCTAGGAATATTTCTACAAAATTATTTGAAAATCGGCCAAATACTTTCAGAGAAGAAGATTTTTCAAGTTTTCACTATAGCCATATAAGGCAAAATGGCCCGCCCCCTGGCGGCCATGTTTTTCGACCAATCAACATGGCTTGAAGGAATCTGATAGAGGCTCACCCAAGGAACATTTCTACAATATTATTTGAAAATCGGCCAAACACTTTCGGAGGAGAAGATTTTTTAAGTTTTCACTATAGCCATATAAGGAAAAATAGCCCCGCCCCCCTGGCGGCCATGTTTTTTGACCAATCAACATGGCTTGAAGGAATCTGATAGAGGGTCATCCAAGGAACCTTTCTACAAAATTATTTGAAAATCTGCCAACCAGTTAGGGAGAAGAAGAATTTTAAAGTTGTTTTCGTTTCATTGCCATGGAAACCAGAATATTGCATGGATCCCAAAAATTTGAAGGAATTCTGGTGAGGTCATTGAGAGGATGCTTTCTGTGAAGTTTCATCTCAATTGACCCACTGGTTAATGAGGAGAAGAAGTTGACGGACGACGCACAAAAGGCGATCACAATAACTCACCTTGAGCAAAGCTCAGACGAGCTATAATAATGATAACAAAAGGGCCATGAAAGCCCTTTATAAATCAGCCTTTTTCTATTGTAAGAACGTCACTTAAACTGATCTTATTTATTTTATCCCTTCCCCTTATACAACGCTTTCTGACACATTTGCAGCAGACGACTTGTGTAAACATTGTACCAAAAGGTGAACTTGCTCATGATGAGCAATTCTCCTTTTGCAATAATGATTTCTACATTATTTTATAATTAAAGTGAGTTTTTATGTTTTGCCGTTATGTTTTTGTAGTCTGCAGATTTGTTGTATGTTGGAAGGGTAAAGTAAATTTGTGTTATCAAGACAAATCCGACAGTGTTAGTCTTGGAAGTCTTCTATGCCGGAAACAACTGTAAGTCTATTATATTTCTAAAACGTTCAGCGCGCTAGGTTCATCCCTTTTCTAACATTCAGACGTCTCTGCAGCAGACGACGTTTGGAAAAATATGGCAAACGGAGAAAGTGCTCATTATGAGTGCCACAATGTTTTCAACGGTGAACCCTATTCAATATTTATACTTTCATATAAAATGGGCATTTATTAATGCCATAAAGTAGTAAACATGGTTACATATATAACCAAATCAAATGTGAAGATTGGGCATTTATTAATGCCATAAAGTAAAACATGGTTACATATATAACCAAATTAAATGTGAAGATTTATACATGACATATCTGGGAGACATAACCGCCACAAGCGAAGCGACGCCCAGCGACAACTGCCCTAGGAAAGTGGGTAAATTAAGTCAGTCATACTTATAAACCAGTAATAGTCTTGTACAGCAAATGAAGTAATACGAAAGAGAATTTATATCCCGTTTGGTATAGACTAAACATAATGGATGAAAGATGAACATATTTTAAAATATCTACAACGAGCTAACATAAACATGTCAATTAAAGAACTTGACCCGTGAGTCTGCCTAAAACAGTACCGGTCCCAAGGATTGTATATCCGGATAACTCTTGTTTTGAAGCGCCAGTCCCTCGGTTGACGCACTTGCCGCCTAACACAGTCAAATGTTCGCCCGAGCGACCGGTGGAGATGAAGTGGGAATGTAAAGAAGGAGATTTGAAGATTGCAGATGAAGTACTGTTGTTTGTACAGTTGCATTTGCAAAATACCCCCTCCTCCCTGTTTAACTGATGGGAAACAAGCGGTTCTCATGATAAATGCAATATTCTTTTTATGAAGAACTTAGAGTATTGGTAAAGTAAATATATCCTGAGCCATATGCCTTTGGACAGACGAATCCCCCGCCGCCTAAAACAGTCGAGGGACTCACTGTGTCGTAAGCGGCAAAGCAGATGGACGTATGTATTTTAAGTAAGCAGGGCTCGAAAGCGGTCCATCTGTGAACGAGAAAGAAGATCCGGTAAGATATTATGTTTGCCGGGAATATGTTTGGCAGATACAAGAATGTTGAATGTCATGGCTGCGAGAACTAGGCGTCTGACTAAAATCATGATGGTTGGTATTTTGCATGATTGTTTATTAATAATGTGAACTACTGCCTCATTATCTGTGTGAAGGAGAATGCACTGATTCCTTATAGAGGGACCCCATATTTCAAGGGACAATACAATTGGTAGCAGTTCCTTAAAGGTGATGTCTTGATGCGCCAATTTGGGAGGCCAAGAGCCCTTGAACCAGTGTAGACCAAAAACCGCTCCGAAGCCAATGGCTCCGGAAGTGTCTGTATGTAGGTGAAGTGTGTCGGTGTTAACCCATCTATTGGACAAAAGTAGACTTTTGCCATTGAAATGGTCAGCAAAGAGGAGCCATGCTTGTATATCTCTTCTGCTTTCCTTGTTGAGAGTGATACGATGATGGGGACGGGATACTTTTTTGGTGAGGTCGGTGATTCGTCTGAGGAAACTCCAACCTGGGACCACGACTTGGCAACAGAAATTGAGAAGACCAAGAAGAGATTGCATCTGTTTAAGTGTACATTTGCGTTTGCGTGTAAACGTCTGTAATAATTCCCGTAATTTTATCAACTTATCATTCTGAAGTCTGGCTTCCATTTCATTTGAATCAAGCTCGAGACCCATAAATGTGATGATGGTTGTAGCATTTTCGGTTTTTTCCTGCTTGATAGGAACCCCAATGAGCTGACAAAATGAAAGGAATTTGTCTAGGTGTTGTTGGCATAGGTCAGATTGTGGAGGACCGAGAAAGATCAATGCTTCAGTCAGTTGGGACATCTCTTACCAATGTAAATTGAGTTTAAGGTATGAATTTGTTTCATTCGAGAAATTATCGTATAACTATACATGTTATTGACATCCTCTACTGGGCAAGCATTGTTTAATGATGGTGACGTATCAGTTGGTTCCACCGCCTCAGACAGTTGGTACAAACCTGACCATCAAGTAAATTGAAATTGAAATGGTATAAAAACATATTCTTAGCCCATCAAACAAGATATTTTTGTTACAAAATGTTTTTCAAAATTGTATGCTGCAGATCATTGTATGAAGGAAAGGTTTAACCATTTTTAGTAGTACTTGGCAATTTTATATTTTATTTAAGTGACACATACTAATAAAAGTAATATAGTTATTTCTTTATTTAAATTATAAAATTTGAATATATTATCTTTATTATGGCTTAACTGGGTTTATAATAAAAGGAATATTATATTGCAGAAGCGATCCCGGTTTTGTATTGGTCTACAAGGGGCGAGCACAATTTATATCTCGCCAGACCGAAGATAATATATATTCAAATTTTATAATATAAATAAAGAAATAACTCAATTTACAGATAAAATAAAATTTATGATTGGTGTGTTTCGGATCCATACACCACTATCCCTTTTTGAATGACACGATCTCATATTTCAGTGACTAAGCATTAACATATTTGGTACCGTATAATACGGAATTTAAATCTGTAGTGTTTATTTTACTGCTTGGCAATCTGCTTGTGTTTGCGCCGATAAATGCACAGGTATATACAATTGATAACTATAACAGTTTAACATTCACATTTCGTAAGCAATAACTGTACATTTTGAAGAACAGTTGAGTGCTACCATACCATTCAAATGCACTTGACACAATGTAATACGAAAAATACTGCATCACATATTTCCTAAAGCTCTGTACATATTTACTTTTAAAATAATGTTTCATCCCAGGACGGAAAATTTAAGACATTTTTTCTCTCTCTCTCATAAAGTATGATTAAGAGGAATTGATACATAAGAATCACCAAATGGTAGTAGGACACATTTACATGAAATATCTGATATTTTGCAAACTTTCATTTCTGTTGATAGCTCCGATACTTTAAAGATAAAGAGATCTCCTGACTCTAAGGGCGTAGTGAAAAAGTCTGACATATTAACAAACTCCTCATACACAACATGTCTTTCAGTTTCTTCTTGAACACCTGCACAGACTATGTTCCGAATTAAAGCAACTTTTCTGCCAACAAGGATACAATTGTTACCCTGGTTCACTGACAAAAGTACACTCTGTAATTGTAGCTCTCTAAATTGTACATAGCCTCGTAAATTTGGTGGAATAGGACCATCTCGATGTTCCCTTTTACAAATACCAAAAGGCGGGACAACTGATTGACAGGAAATTTGAAAGCAATTTTCAGAAAGTCTTCTTATAACTTGCTGCAGTGAGTAGTTTGGCTTCACCCTACCCAGAAAGCTCTCGAATATGAATGCAGAAAAATTATCTAGAGGCCCAAACTTTTCAACATCCTTTGCTAAGTGCAACAATCCATGAACATTATAAACAAGCATTTCTTCGCCATACAACTTTGCAAAGTCCTTCACAAATAAACATAAAATCTCATTTGCATACGTAAGATATGTCTGATACATATATGGACTGGATAGGCATTGAATTGCAATAGACAACAACATAAAATGCCTATAGCTTTCTCTAGAAAGTACACCATGAAGTGTAACTGGACCCGTGTACAGTAGGAACTGTCGATATTCTGAAGCTTTCCACCTGTCTACATCATGTAAAGATCTACCTTTACGTAAGAATTCACGAGGAAGATATTTGCGCAAACTAAGTAGTGACTCTGATATACGTCTCACAGCAGAAGCTGCAATTCTACAATTTTCCAACGGACCTTTCATCCAGACAGCTACCAAGCGTTTTACAACACCTAGACACACCAAGTGCATAAAATCTAATGGAAATTGTGTTACCAAGCCTATACGAAGCTCTCTTAATGGAGATATGCCTTTGTGATGCAGAGTTTCAGACATTTCATCAAACTGCACATCAGTTCGCAAATCTGCATTAATTTCAGGAAATGTCATTCTACCATTTTTCCAAAACCCCTTTTGAACACATTTATCACACCCAAAATAGCCACTGTGGCTTTTAATCTGTTTCACAAAATTGAAATGCTCGAGCAGGGGCATCACAAATGACACATGCAACAGTTATGCGAAAATCACAATCAATTTCGGGCATATGCAAAGCAGTTTGTTGGAGATGCACCATTTCTGTGACAAAATCCTGGAGATAGGCTTGCAGATTATCTGGTTTTCCAGAACTACAAAAAAGGCGAATAATGAATGGTTCACCCAGAAAAGGACCAACAATTCGCCCTAAAATAAGCCAAAACTGAGTGTTTGAACTTTTGAAAAGTGGAAGGCCATCAATATTTATTTGAATAAATACCTCTTGCTGAAATTGAAATGTTCCAGGTGGAAAGTTTAACAGCTGAGTTTGGACACCATTTGCCACACCAAAATGGTGATAGGATCCACCAGCTATTGCTTGAATTTCATACCCTATCTTTGTTTGTAATAACGTTCGAGGGTCCTTAGGAAGACTTGGATGGGATGGATGCAAAATTTGTAAAAGTTCACGAACAGCAGATGTAGGGATGTTGAATTTGGATATCCAATGAGCAAGAGAATCTCTTAGCTCATCATCTGTGTCTAAAAAATCAGATGTATCTGAAAATTCTGATGTGTCACTTCTATCAGAACTTGCTGGGCTTTCAAAATCAAAATTTATCTGTTTTTCACATTGGGCTTTGTAGATGTCTGGAATGTGTATATCTAAGTTTTCACATTCCTCAGTCTCAAATAATGGCCAGTTAATTTCCATGTCATTTCCATTTGCACAGTTGTCATTATTGTCAGATTCTTTCTCGCTATAAATATAGCTTAAATGATTTGCAACATGTGTCTTTATTTTTCGGTAAGATTTCCAGAATGATTTATTTTTACTTGACATATTGAAAATGCAGTAGCAGTTTTCTCACCTAATAAAAATATGGACATAGAAAATATGAATAATGTATAGAGAAGAGCAAAAATAACCTCTCTAAAAAGATTGTATCATAGCGAGAGATTGAAAAAAAATACTTAAACAAATACATGTACAACTCCTAAATACATAGGACCTATGATAGAAACATTTAGGTATAACTTAACTTGAGTATTAACAAGCAAATTATTGACGACACAGGGGATGGACAAAAGGCAGTCAAAAAAACTAACGTAAAGTGCTCAAGTAAGCTAAAGAAAAAAGTAAATAAGTATAATTAATTTACAAACCTGAGGCTGAGTAGTTTATATGTGAGTACCGTACCTATACCTGCCAATAATTGAAGTCTGCAATATAAAAAAAGTTGAAACAAAGAATTAAATCTGGTTTGATAAATTCTGGGACTTACAGATTTTTTTGTAATTGGTGGGTGACAAGCTGTAAACAAAGATTGAAAAGCGCCTAAATTAGACAATATGATATTTATTATAAAAAATAGACACATGTAAAATTGTAAGATGCAATATTGTTGCATTGCCTGAACTAACATTATGGTTTCTCTTTTCCTGTTTAAAAATTAATCAAATTTATATCATTAAAAGATTACCCAGAAGCACCCCTGTTAACATTCATGAGGTAATTTAATGATGTAATGTTCACGTAGCTATCAGTGAGCATCGTTTTTAATCAAATTTGATATGAGTTTATATTATAAGCTTAATGAGACATACCAACTATTACCCAGTAAACAAAAGACGTTGGATTGACGTTACCGTTAGACCCTGGTCCCGTATTCACCAAGGCGTCTAAATTTGATTTCGGACTAAATTTCGTCAATTTATATTTGGTCCATATTCACCCACACGTCTAAATTGTAAATCGGACTAAATATTTTGATTTAGTCAAAAATCTAAATTAAAAAGTTTGGTGAATACGGGCCCTTATGTTGGATTTTGGTTGGTTTTGCAAAGTGCCTAGACGTCAGAATCCTGACATCTATCCAACATCAGGGTCTAACGTCTATACAAATTACAACGTCAGAATACCGACGTCTACCATTTAGCGTCCATCCAACCATTGCCCAGCAATAATATGACCTAAATCCAACTAATTTCCAACCATGTTTTAACCCTTTTCGACATCCTGATATCCTAAAATTTCATAGCATTATATACTTACTTTCCTGCTGATACTTACAAATACAAGATTTCAAGCCTTATAAAAAGAAACATAGTTTAATGCAGAACAGTTGTAAAAATAATTTCTTTTACCCAGGTATTTGTCAAAAAGTGAACAACTTTATCAATAATTATAGCAAGTAAACAGCAAAATCATTTTTTGTCAAACTTTAATATTTACTTTTGAAAAGTTTAATAACATGCAGATAGTTGATATATTAAATGCTTTCTTGCCTATTTTGGTTAGTAATAGTTGTTTTTCTGTTTGTTTAACCCTTTCCCACAAACAAGAGATCTGTTTAATTAGTGAATAGAATTTTTGAAAGGAGAAATTGCTCAAAATGAGCAATTTCTCCCTATGCCACAATGTTTTCAAAAATTGTCTGCTGCAGAGGCCTCAGAAAGCATCTATATGTGGGAATATTGACAAATCTGTTAAACTAATGAATTTCAACAAATTTTGACCCTTTCAGAAAATTGCATCTTATTTCAACGAAACATACAGGTGTATAATGCGCTAAAGCATGAAAACTATGTCATTTTGATCCAGAAAACTAATTTGTTCTAACTGAATTACTGATACGTCAGTGGAACTGGGTTGTGTCTACAAACTACACATTTTGCAGAACTGAGAGGTGGACAGCAACAGTTTAAATTCCACTAATCCAACCGCCATTTATCACGTTCTTATCAACATGGAAACAAATAATGAAAATATGGAGAATTGCACCCAAAATTGTAAATTGCATGTTTGTCTTCTAATTCGTGAAAATACAGAATGGCGGATTTACTTATTTAATGAATGTGTTGCAACTTTAAAGTATTATTGTAATGCCTCGATCTCGGGGTGCTTACCTTATACTTGTCATTTTGGGGGTGCCTAATTCTAGTCTATTTCTCAAATTGTTGTTCAGACCATATATTATGTGTTCACTTTGAGTGTCATTTTCTTGGAAGATGCTATTAACGTAACACAGAAATGTACACTTATGTGTTGACCAACATAAAATGACCGATCAATCACATAATATACTTCCCTATGTTCGTTTAAATCTTATCCGACGTTTGTTTACTTTTAAACTTTTAAAGTTTTACACTTGTCTGTATTTATCATCATATTTCATTCTTTTCCTAGCTTTTAAATCACTGTTACTTTCGCACAATTAGTCCAGTCAACTTAAATGTGTGTGTAATACTGGTTTCACTTGTCTGCATAAACTAGTTTCTGCATGATTTGTATTTATTCTCTGAAAACAAGCTTATTTTTTCAAACTTCCTGACAGGATATACTGTTTGTGTCCTAGTGCATTGTGGGACTTACTACCAAGAGCTCATTATATATAATTCAGCATGAGTTTCACTTTCAATAGTGTAAGCACATTTTAAAAGAGAACTGAAGTATTTTATATAGATTAAGAAGATTTATGGAACTTGTGTTTTAGAGAACCCGTTTTTACCCAATTTAATAGATTAATTTACTTCCATGAAAACAGCGAAGAACTCATGCACTCTTATCTACTGAAGTTATGGCAAGCCTATCGTACTCGGACGCGTATTCCGTATTTTTCAATCTATTAAATGCTGAGCTCCGTCTCGTTTTGTTAGTATGAGCTACATTGTACAGTAATTTACGTAAGTCCTACACAAGTATTTGTAGTTTAAGTAAGGAATGCCAATATCATCCTTTATATTCATATCAATTTCACGATGAACTTTAACACTGCTCGGTATCTTGTGAACAACTATAGAGTTTTCTTTAGTTAGGTAGATCAATGTAAACTTAATATTATAACTTTCCGATACATTACATGTGAATTATTGTTGTATGTTATACATTATACTTGAATTAAACTCCATGAACTGTTAATATAGTGTTTTTAGCGATTGATTTGATATACCAGAAGTAGTGTACGCTTCCCAATCGTCCCAGTCCTCCGCAGAGGTATAACGTTATATAAGGTTAGCAAAGACCGCATCCTGACAAAACAACCCCAGTGCATAACAATATTGCTACTAATTTAATATGCAAATTTAAATTTACACTTTCTAAACTACAGTAAACTATAACAAGAGGGCCAAGATGACCCTAAATCGATCACCTGATTGATAGTAAATTAGTAGAAATATCTGGGAAAAAGATCAAGGAGTGCAATTAGAACTTCAAGGAGTGAACACTTCTCAAGAAACAGCTTATAAGTAAAGGTCATTTATATCTTGAAATCTAACAAGAACTTCAATTAGAAATGAATTATTAAGTTTTTGTCATTTTGCACCTTTCTTGATCTGTTTTTAATATAAACCAATATGGCTTGAACAGTTTTTTTAGAGGGGCATTTAAGGATTCTTTCTACTGAATTATCTTGGAGTCTGACAAGCAGATTATGGAGGAAAAGGATTTTAAAGTTTGGTCGTTTTACTCATGTTCTGATACATGTATGGTGAGTGTAAGGAACGACAACTCTGCGAAGGAGATTGCCCTTGCATAATACTCTGCCAAGTGTTACCTCCCTTAGACCATAAATATAATAACCATATGTCATTTGAAGCAAAAAGTTTAATTACTCCTTTTCTGATGCTGCTTGGTTGCTATGCCTTTCAACAAATCAATATGGCTTGACAAAATATGTAGATGATCAATGAAAGAACATTTCTACAAAACTATCTTTAAATCAGACAAGCACTTGTATAAGGATGCTTTATTAAAGTATTGTCATTTTGCCCCTTTTTTTATGCCGCCTGACTGCCATGTTTTTCGACCAATCAGTATGGCTTGAACAATTTTTATAGAGGGTCACCCAAGGAACAATTCTACCAAATTATATTTGAATCTGACAGGCAGATTTGGAGGAGAAGATTTTTAAAGTTTGGACATTTTGTCCCCTTTCTGATGCCGCAGCAACCAAAGTTCTCAATGGAATTTAAATCTTTGAACAACTTTGAAAGAGGCCAACCAGAGGAACAGTCCTGTGATGTTTCACGAAAATTGTCCTTGGAGTTTAGGAGGAGTTGATGTTTAAAGCTAAAAGTTAACACCAGACGGACGACGGACAAAAAGTGATCAGAATAGCTCACCTTCAGCCTTCGGCTAAGGTGATCTAAAAATGTAGATCACCTTTCTGTCGTCCGTTCTGTTAGAATGTATGGCACATGTGCATGCCTGACGAAAGCATCTTAGCTGTTTGAACTTTCCGTATCCTATACAAGCTATTTTTGGAAATGCCAAACACGTGTATACCGGTCATTCTACAGAAGTAGTGTATTTTAATTTGAATAAAAGATAGAAAAAATGTGCCTTTAATAACAAAACTTTTTATTTGAATAAACACATAACACATTTAATAAACATGATCAAGGTTTCTAGACAAACAGATGTACTTGGAAAAAAATATATGATGGTTGTTTAAGCATTACCTACATGAAAATGTCATTCCTGTTACCAATACTTAAAGCAACAAAATCATAAGATACACCAATTAATATTGTAAGTTTTAATGAGTTTTGAAAAATGTATGGTAAATCTCTTTAGATCATATAAATAATTTTTTGGATTTTTTTTTTTTTTTCTGAATGTATTCAAATTGTATTGTCATTTTGCTTAGATTTAAAAAATGAACATTCTTATTCAAATTTTCTTAAGAACAACATGGAGTTTTATCTAAAGTTTATATATAAGGGTGAAGAAAATATTGCCATGCATCTTTTAAGTTAGTCATGTAACATGAAAATATCCTAATTTTCTTAAAAATGTATAAAACTATGGTGGTAACAGGAATGACATCCAGTAACAGGAATGATGAGGTAACAGAAATAACATAATGAATGGTAACAGGAATTACTTATCACAATTAAATGCAGTGTTTCCTTGACACTGGTGCAAGTATTATAAATCAAGTTTTATATTATACAATAGAGATGTTGAGCTAACTTTCTATTAGAATTTCATTCAAATTAGTACCAAAGAACTGTTAGTATATATATGAATTTAACTAGAACGGATATTTATTTCCATAAAAAAAAAGAAGAAAATAATAACAAACAGCTTGATGCACAAAATGCGCTAACAAATACTTTTATTATAGTCAATTACTTGTTAACCCTTTCCCTCATATAGTCTTGCTTTCTGACACCTATGCATCAGACTGCTTTTTGAAAACATAGCGACAAAAGAAGAAATTGCTCAAAACGAGGAATTTCTCCTTTTGCCACAATGTTTAGTCATAGGTTATCCATTCAATTATAGAGATTTTCTGACAAAATATGTTCGAAGTCGTCTGCTGCGGAATTTTTATATGAGGGAAAGGGTAAAGACTCTCTCTCTCTCTCTCTCTCTCTCTCTCTCTCTCTCTCTCTCTCTCTCTCTTTTATAGAAACAAATAAGAATTAATGGAATCTGCTTACGTTTAACAGTAGTGCACAATGTTCATAAAAACATATCATTATTCATTATTAATTTCTTTAAAATTTAATTGTAATAGCATGTTGGATCTCTCTCATTAATGGAATCTGCTTACTTTTAACAGTAGTCCACAATGTTCATAAAAACATATCATTATTCATTATTAATTTCTTTAAAATTTAATTGTTATATCATGTTGGATATCATGTTAAATGACTTTTGACAACTTGTATCTGTTTTTCCCTATCTTTTCCAGTGGGGGAATAATTGAAATAATATCTGAATACAGATACCAACAAGTATCTGTTTTTCTGGGCCAAAAATATACATTTTCTGTGCCCTGAATAGGGTGCAAACAATTAACTTGAACATCGATGTCATTGTTTATCCGTTTAACTTCACCAGGATACATAGTACCATTGTATCTTATAATAACATATTTCCCTTGAAGATTGTTTAGGGAATCAGATTTATTGTTTCCAATTCCAAATTTCTTCTCTTCCCTATTATCAACATCTGGTCTTACATCTACTGTTCCTGTCACACCCTCATCCCCTTTCACACCCTCATGATCTGTCACTGATTCACTAGCACTGTCTATGCACATAGCTTCATCAACAAAAATATCTCCACGTTTCATTATCTCATCCAAACTCATCTCTGCACCTTTCTCTACATCATTCCTTGTCATCATTTCACTATCATTACATGCCACACCCTCATTTTCTGTGACAATTAAATTGTAAATACATGACACACCCTCATCCCCTGTGATAAACAAATTATCATTACTTACACCCTCATCCTCTGTCACAATTTATCTGGCTCTACCTATCTCACTATCTACATCCAAACTCATCTCTGCACCTTTCTCTACATCATTCCTTGTCATCATTTCACTATCATTACATGCCACACCCTCATTTTCTGTGACAATTAAATTGTAAATACATGACACACCCTCATCCCCTGTGATAATCAAATTATCATTACTTGTTACACCCTCATCCTCTGTCACAATTTCTCTGGCTCTACCTATCTCAATATCTACATCCAAACTCATCTCTGCACCTTTCTCTACATCATTCCTTGTCATCATTTCACTATCATTACATGACACACCCTCATCCCCTGTGATAATCAAATTATCATTACTTGTTACACCCTCATCCTCTGTCACAATTTCTCTGGCTCTACCTATCTCAATATCTACATCCAAACTAATCTCTGCACCTTTCTCTACATCATTCCTTGTCATCATTTCACTATCATTACATGACACACCCTCATCCCCTGTGATAATCAAATTATCATTACTTGTTACACCCTCATCCTCTGTCACAATTTCTCTGGCTCTACCTATCTCAATATCTACATCCAAACTCATCTCTGCACCTATCTCTACCTCATCCCTTGTCATCAATTCACTATCATAACATGTCACACCCTCATCCCCTGTGATAATTAAATTATCATTACTTGTTACACCCTCATCCTCTGTGACAATCAAATTATCATAACTTGTTACACCATCATCCCCTGTGACAATTAAATTAGCATTACTTGCTACAACCTCATCCGCTGTCACCATTTCACTTGCCCTACTTATTTCCAAATCACCATCCACAACAATATCTTTAACTATCTCTGTCTCATCTCCAGTTATTATTTTACTATCCCAATCTGTCACTCTTATCTCCTGTAGTCATTATTTTATCCCTTCCTATCTCACTGTTATGTATTATGGTCTTTCCATAATCTCTCTCTTCCCCTTTATCACCATCCAGCCCAGTTTCTCTATATATCTCATCCTCACCCATTGTAAATATTGTATCATCCGTCCCAAACTGAATATCACCACCCTCAACAACCTTTTTATCTATCTCGCTACATGTCTCTTTCATAAATTCAATATCCCTATCTATCTTCATATCACCATCAGACCCAATCTCTATCTTATTGCCTTCAACTATTTCAGCTCCTCTTTCTGTCATCATATCACTATCTGACAAAATATCTCTATCAATCTTAACCCCTGTCACCATTTTACCATCGCTCTCTTTCATGCCACCATTTAATCCCCCCTTTCTATCAATCTTTTTCCCTGTCACTGCTTTACCATTGCTCTCTATTCCTATATCACCATCTGGCTGAATATCTTTAACTGTTCTCTCAGAAAGGTTACTGATAAGTTGTATGGTCCCGCTTTGAAGATCTTTTTTGTATTTTTCTTTTTCTTTTTGGAGATAAAAAGATCTTCGAGCAGGGTCGGCATCTCTTTTTGCCCTATAACGTCTCTGCTTTTCAGCTGGAGTAAGTGGCATTATCTAGAATTTAATAAAACAAACTTTTTTTTAATGTTTCTTGAAAATTGCATTGAGTGTTAAATAAGATCATGATCTATTTAAGTTACAATGTATTAAATTTTACAACATGTTTACAAAAAAAATCATACTATTTAGTTTACTATTTTCTTTAATTTTGAAAATTTGTATAATTCATAAACATTTAACAAAAACAAAATATTCAAGGAATATGTTCATTGTAAGAAAACCAGTATCTTCACTGAAAAGATAATTATTCTAACGGATAAACGACCCTTTATAAACTTTAAACTTTATAAATAAGTGTCACCTCTGTTACCAATTTGTCATTAGTGTTACCGTTTTAAATGCATAATAATAGGAAACATTGATTTTAAAGTTGAATGAAGTTCTTATTACTCGTCTTTGGAACATTTAAGTTTCCATAAAATTTCAAACTTGTTTAAGAGTCATTCCTGTTACTTTTCTGTCATATGTATATATATATATATATATATATATATATATATATATATCTGTTACCATTAAATAATAACGGCACTGTTTTTCAACGTTAAAGATTCTAATTTATATTTCATTGTTTATGAGCAACTTCATTAATAATTAACAGGATGATCTAAAAACATTATTTTATCAAATGAAAAGAATTGCATATTAGTTTCAAAGTAAATGTCAGATATGTTACCGGTGTAATATCATTCCTGTTACTTTTCTGTCATTCCTGTTACCATCAAATACTCATAACACTGTTTATCATTATTATCATTTTCCAACCAAGATTTTATAGTATATTTGTGTTTCTAATTATATTATAACTAGGATGGTTAGAATTTATAAACACTATTTTATCAAATGAAAAGAATACATGTTAGTTTCAAAGTAAATGTCAGATCTGTTACCAGTGTAATGTAATTCCTGTTACTTTTCTGTCATTCCTGTTACCATCAAATATTGACTACACTATTTATCAATAATATCATTTTCCAAACTAAGTTTATATAGTTTCTTTCTCTATCTATGTGGTCTGTAAACATGATGGTTTTGATTTAAAAACACCATTTTATCAAATTAAAAGAATGCATACTAGTTTCAAAGTAAATGTCAGATCTGTTACTGGTGATATATCATTCCTGTTACTTTTCTGTCATTCCTGTTACCATCAAATATTGACGACACTGTTTATCAATGATATCATTTTCCAAACTAAGTTTATACAGTTTCTTTCTCTCTCTATGTGTACTGTAAACATGATGGTTTTGATTTAAAAACACTATTTTATTAAATGAAAAGAATGCATGTTAGTTTCAAAGTAAATGTCAGATCTGTTACCGATGTAATGTAAGTCCTGTTACTTTTCTGTCATTCCTGTTACCATCAAATATTGACGACACTGTTTATCAATGATATCATTTTCCAAAGTAAGTTTCTATAGTTTCTTTCTCTCTCTTTTTGTACTGTAAACATGATGGTCTTGATTTAAAAACACTATTTTATCAAATGAAAAGAATGCATGTCAGTTTCAAGTAAATGTCAGATCTGTTACTGGTGTAATATCATTCCTGTTACTTTTCTGTAATTCCTGCTACATTTCCCTTTCAACTTAACATAATAATATGGAAGGTTTGTTAATGTATTTTATCGCTAAGAATTGGTCCTATTTCCCAATATAATGACTGTGGCCTATTTATAAACTAAAGGTTGTCATCAATTATGCTTCTTTTGTGGCAGTTTGTCTTTTAATTTGTCAATACTGTTACCAACTAGGTAATTCCTGTTACTTTTTTATGGTAACAGGAATGACAGTAACAGGAATGACATGTTTACATATAAAATACAAAATTCAAGGTCACAGAGATGTGTTTCTTTAAAATTTGAACATCAATCTAATACAGAACATGTATGCATGTATAAAATAAACCTCCACATCACTGAAGTAGTGTGCTACTAAACATTATATGACATAACAGTACTGACATTTGAAATGTCTTTTTTTCGCTTACCTTATCATTTGTTTCAAATTTTCCCTCCAATTCAACTTCTGCCTTCATAAAATTTCTTGTCCAAAAGGAGGAAGTACCACTGCTGGCCTCTATGCTAAAACGGTTGTTTTGATGGGGGAGATTACTCTAACAAACTGTATTTAATTAGCAGTAACAGGAATGATGTGAAAGTGTGGGACAGTACTATTGATCAATTTATCATCATTTTTTAATTTAGATATTTTAATTATAAATTTAACATCACCTTTATTTGAGTTCTTGTCTTATAATGATATACTTACTTTAAGACAAGTCATAAAGGTTTTTGTGGAAAATTGTTTTCATTTTAACAGTTTGGAGTTGGGACAAGCCAATTTAGAGAGGGTTACTACACTGAAAGTGAAAATTTACAAAATTAATACGAAAAAACCCCATGAATGGGTTTTTTCGCTTATAGTTAACAGGTGCGAGATTTTTTTTTTTTTTTTTTTCAATAACCCATGAAGCTTTCTGAAATGAAACTGGCCAAATCCATGGGGGCCGCCATTTTGGGTATGTATAAAATGAGCCGAGAAACACGGATTGAAAACAAATTATTGTCGTCTTTTTAATATTTTTTTTTAAATCGATATTTTGGGTATGTATAAAATGACACGAAAAACACGGATTTTTTAAATTATTGTCGTCTTTTTAATATTTTTTTTTTAAATTGATATTTATTAAAGTGCTGTGTTTTGGGGGAATTAACATTTGTACGAAAAGTTAAAAATAAATGGAACTCTGTAAGAAATATGTTTTCCCGTTCGTCAAAAAAACGACAGCATTAGACTTCTACGCCTGAACCTAAATGTTGACTATCGTAGCCAAAGAAGGACGTGACGTCGTTTCCGTAACACTTCATCTTGGCGTAACGTCAATGGAGCGACGTCGTTTCCCGCAAAAAAGTGGTATCAACATGAAATACCCCAAATTCCTATACATGAGCTATTTATCAAACATTGTGGCAAAAGGATAACTTTCTCATAAGGAGCAATTGTTCTTTTAGCGCCAATCTTTCCCTAAATCGTCTGTTGCAAAGGCCTCAGAAACCGTCTCTAATAGGGAAGGGGTTTAGCAGAAATGTGACCCCTTACATCATTTGTTCCAGTCATATTGACTGGTTGAAAAAGGCAGTTGCCAGGTGGCATCAGCAAAGAGCTGATCTTTTTGCTTCTTTACCATAATGCAGGTGATCGATTAAGGATCATCTTGGCCATCATGTTTTAACCTCGTTCATTATAAATGTATTCCTTGATTTTCTGAAAGTCTTTACTTTATTATTTTCTGTTCGTAATAATAGACGACAGCAATACGAATTCCAAATCTTTTTTGATAATGCACGAAACATGACATTAACATTATTATTGTCTAGTCAATTACTTATAAATCCTTTTTTATGGCCAAAGTATGCTCTTTAATTTTTGTTTATAATTATCTTGCGTTTTTTCGTAAATAGGTAGCACCTATAGATATATTATTTAATTATGTATATTTTTAAAACTTTATTGTTACATTAATAGAACACTTGTACAATTTCAATTGATTTTATATGAATAAAGTAAGTTTGCCAGTTATTAAAATAATTTCTTCCATAGGGACAAAAAATACGCAACTTCTGTAGAATGACCCATATATAACTGTTAATTTATAAATAAATATATTATATACTGAATGATAAAATATAGAGATTTCCCAACTTGAGAAAACCTATAACATGCTTTTTGTCTACTGAGCAATATCGCCTAGTGTGCGATATAGCTCACTAGCCGGATTTTCAGAACTACTTTTTTAAAATCTCTTTTAAGCTCCGTTTTCACTACTTAACACTTTATTTCCATGATGAACCGTTAAATAATCCAGAATTGCACTTTTAAATCCGCAAATAAGAGCTTGAATCGACATGACACAAGTTTATTTCAATCAATGTACACATTGTCGGTGACGTCACGTATATATATATATATATATATATAGTGACGTCATTGCAAAACTGGCAGATTACGTCATGCAGATCTTTCCACTTCTGAGCTAAAAATAAATGAGCTGCACAGGGGTATTGTCGTTTAAAAACGAAAATTATCACCGAGTATATAATATATAGTTTAATAAACATTGGTTACTTAAACTCTATATTCTTACCTGATTCTCAATTTGTTTATTGCAGAGCTCTGTTTTACATGGGCTTGAACCGCTTTCCCTGTCAATAATAACGGTTTTACGCATGTGAATGACGTCATTCAAATAAAAACGTCACCGTTACAATTCAAATTTCCAAACGGCATTTATAACCGCCGTCGGGCCGATATAAAAAATAAATAAATGTATGTCGGGATTTCTACAGCGGAAAAAGGATACAAGAAGAATTGTTATACCATAAGAAATATGTATGTCGTAAATATCTATGACCTATATATCGAGCCGATAGTGGCCCGACATCGGCAGATTTGCCGTTATTCCGCTTCGTATCCGATATCGGGCCGAGATGGGTATGTTTGCTGAACATGTCGGGCCGATGATGGCCCGATTTAGGCAGTATTGCCGATATGTATCCGATATCGGGCCGATATGGGTATGTTTCTGAAAATATCGGCAGATTTTGCCGATATTCCGATATGTATCCGATATCGGGCCGATATGGCTATGTTGGCTGGGTTGCTGGTCTCTAAATCATGGAAGGTTGGATGAGAGCGCTTTGTAACGTTAGTGTATGGAAATAGTTCCGTCCTTAGTGCAATATCAAATGATATTGCATCCTTGGTTCATATGGAAACAAGAAGGAACAATATCAAAGTATACAATAAGATTATCTTGGGAAACGATGCTCAGTTCAGAATTGATTCTGCTTCTTGTAAGTAATAACATGAAACAATATAACTTGTCAACTAATTGAAGGATATTCGGATGAAAATATTTCATATCATTAATGGGATGATGAATACCAAAATGAATTTTGACATGACATTACGTATGGAATATCTGACCTTGAACAAACATTTAAGGAAGGGATTGATAAAAAAAAAGCGATAAAGATATTTTATTTTGATGAAACCGTTTTGCTTCCTTTTGGGGAGGGGCTTGGTTTTGATAATTATATAAGCTGGCAGATTGTCTTATGTATATTTTCATTATCAAAGTTGCATATTGTTTCATTCATCTGCTGTATGGCTTTAATAATGTGTGCTTATCTGTGTTTAGATATATGTTGTTTTTTATATCCGACTGGCAAGCTTAGTATATTGTAGTAAATTATCCTCAGGTATTTGTGCGCGTCCCTCTTCTTTTTGTCCTGCCATTTTGCCAAGATCTTTAAAAGTTGGATACTTACATGTCCCTGTTGATATATATATTCCAAACCCCTTACAGTGTTCCACATGTTACAAATTTGGACACCACGAAAGTAAATGTAGAAAAAGCAATGAAGAAAAAGTGTGCCGTCGTTGCGCTAAATTATGTTCTGATCATGATACTGATGTGGCTGACTGCAAAATTCCACTTAAATGTTTGAACTGTGATGGTGAACATTATTCCACCTCCCGCTCCTGCCAATTTTTGAAACGGTAGAAGGCGATTGTTACCATCAAATATAAAGGTATTTCATACCCAGCTAGGCAATAGGACTGAAAACAGTGTGGTAAGAGGAGCCATTGCTCATCATGTCTTCAAATGTCGTTTTGATTGCGTTGTTGGGTGTTTTACGCCGTTTTCAACGAGAGGCTGTGTGATAACAAGAGTGATACTTTAGTGTAAATTTGTCAGAATCTTCCAGGAAAGTTTCCTGTAAGCAAAGTGCTACTGGTTTATATTCATTGATAAGTAAGGCTAATTCTTCAAAATTAGAATTTAAACCTCCACAATTCCATTCTAAAATAGTGTTACTCATTATCATTGAATGCATGAGTAAGACAGAACACAGAATAGGAAGTATGGATTTAATCATTTTGTAAAGGTAATCTTATAATTTTACCTTGCTTATTATTATCTGTAATAGTATCTTCTGCTTCCATGTCTACCCCAAGACACTGGTAGCGGTTATGGTTTTTAATTTGGTCATCGGATCCCTTGGGAATACGATCCGACGCAACCACTTTACTTGAACTTTTGTTTTTATTTGGTCTCTTTTGAGTTTGTTTTGAGCTAGAAGTTGATGTTTTGGGGCTGTACTTTTTATTTTCAGTGACAACTTTAATTTGTTCAATAACTTTAAGAGGTTCAACAACTGTATTAGCTTCAATAACTTTAATGGGTTCGGTTTGAACAGCTACATCAGTCTGGGTGATAGCATCTTTCCTTTCCACGGGCTTAGAAGAGTTGTTTTTGGTGACATTAGCATATGAAACGGTCAAATTGAATCGGGCTTCAACAATTTTCTTCGCCTCAGGAAAAGAAAGACCTTCTTTGCATTTGATGGTAACAATTTCCTTCTCCCGTTTCCACACAAAGCAGGAGCGGGAGGTAGAATAATGCTCACCATCACAGTTTGAACATTTAAGTGTATTCTTACAGTCATTCACATCTGCATCATGTTCTGAACATAATGCAGTGCAACGACGTCAAATCTTTTCTTCTGTAGATTTTCGACATTTGGATTCATGGTGGCCATACTTATAACAGTTGTGACATTGCAAGGGATTAGGGATGTACATGTCAACAGGGACATTTAAGTATCCAACTTTAAGGGATCTTGGCAAAATAGCAGTGTTGAAAGTTAATACTAATGTGTTTGTTGGTCTCTTGATATTGTCCCTGTAGGAAGTCATCCTTCTGACATGGACGACCAGTTGGTCGGCCAGTTCAGAAGCAATTTCCTCCTCAGAAACTCCTGCAAGGTCTGGGCATCTTATAATTCCTTTGAATGTATTTAAAGTATTATGGGCGGAGCATTTGGCAGAGATATTGAAAAAATGTTTTTAATTTTAAGAGGTTGTCTGCATGTGCTTTCTTCTCAACTTCAATGAGGAGAGCACCTGATTTCAATTTCTTAACATACTTAGGTGAACCAGCAAGAGAAAGAAGGCATTTCTGAATGACGAAAGGTGAAAGGGAAGATATAGGCTGTTCGGGTAAATTTGATTCAATCAATAAGAAGCGGGGAAATGAAGGGTTTGAAGTGTTGCCATTTGGTTTGTCGATATCGGAGTGCGAGTCCATTTGAGTACGTGTGCGTTTTTTGTTTTGAGGATCCATGTTTAAGTTTTGTTATTTCGTCAACCGCGGCCCCCACCGCCACGGAGTCCAACAAGGGAACACGATACATGGAGCGGAAATCCAGCTCCTCGTGTCAGGGGTACACAGATGGTATACTTAGATACCGCGGATAAGTTAGTGCGACAAGGAAGAACATGGATGTGTCCCCCATATCAGGGATTCGCCATGCAAGTCAGTGCCCCCGACCAAAACATCCGCACCACCCAATTAGCCCATTAGCCCATAAAAGACGAGGCACAATAAATTGTAAACTTTATGCAAATTAAATATGACTTCGAACTTAAAACACCGATATGTGGTATTCATGCCCAATGTCTTATAAGAAGCGTCTCCGTTGAGGCAGGATGATAACCTTCATGCTCATTTTTTAATATTTGGATGACAAAATGCAACATGTATGATAGTATATTAACTACTTTAACAGTTTAAATTGTAAAACCAGTTTTTAAATTGTTACTCAACAAGTTCACTCATAAAAAAAAACAATAAAATAGGCGCAACATGTATGTTTTATTGTAGTTGAAGAAAAAAACCGGCATCCCCAAAACAATATATGTTATCCAGCTAACCAAACTCAAAGTACATGCAATGAGTCAAAAGATCCGGATCGCAAACTGTCAGGTCATGGTAAGAGAATATCTTTATGTATTCCCTCAACCTGATATATGAAATTGATTTAGTAGCTTAGATTTGGATAAAGCTCAAATAGAGACAAGAGTAAAGCACACATTTACACCACAGGCAGTCATTTGATATCATAGAAATTTTCCACACTTCCGTATCTACACAATTATTCTCCTCCTTGGTGGTAACATTTATTAGACAAAAAGATAACTGTTCCTTTATATTAAACCATGAAAATCAGCGGGCGATTCAGGACCATAATGACCCTCTTGTACATGGTGAATATTTAGAGAAAATTTCAAACATCTTTTTGTGATAAGCTATATGGCCCAGGGCCTTGATATTTGGTGTGTATCCCATCTCGTCATTTTTATTAAAAATTGGTCAGATTGAGCCCAATTCTGAGAGCCATTTAATCATGTAGGGCCATCATGGCCCTCTTGTCACGTTTTGCTCAAATGAGCACAAATTGCTTATGATGAACTTTTAGGATCATTGGTTGTAAGTCGTCACTGTCCTGTTTTCTGGCTTAGAGCAGACCAAGTTTAAACAAAAGAATTGTCCTATAGAATAAGGCTACAGCCCACGGATATTACGGATAATACATACGCCACATATAATAGTTGATTTTAGTTGATTGTTGCACATTCAGAAGCAGAACCTTTAGTCGCTGGGGAGCCACTAACAGTCATAAGCACTCAACAGTCCACAACAGTGACTTGTGATGCTCGGCAGCTTCGGGACAGTCGGCCGACTGCCAGAGACAAGGCAATGGAATCAGACATTGGTATGTTTATATATTTTGAATGTGTGTGTACACGAGTTTATGTAGCACATCTAAGGAAATCAGTTTTCTTACTGAAAGCAGATGAATAAAGAGATTTACGTGTAAAATACTGCTCCAATAGCCCATTGATATTAGATATTACAACATTTGCATACTGACGGCGAGATTAACATATGCGCCACATACATGTATTATAATTGATCTTTACTCTTTCATAAGCAGAACCTTCACATTGTTATGTTTATAGATTCCTATAGTGTGTGTGGGGGGGTGGGGGTGGGGTTATGTAGTACATTGAGTGTGCTACATATAAAGGATTCTTTTTTATCTGTCTAAGAAAATCAGTTTTCTTACTGAAAGCAGATGAATTAAAAGAGGTTTACATGTAAATACTGATACTACAGCCCACGGTTATTAAATATTACAACAATTGCACACTGATAGCAAGATAAAACATGCTCCGCATAAATTAGTTGATCTTTGCCCTTTCAGAAGCAGAACCTAGTCTCTGGGGAGCAAGAGTCCACAACGGAGAGTTATGATGATCGGCAACCTTGGGGCAGTCGCCCGACTCCGAGAGACGAGGCAATGGAATCAGAGATTGGTACGTAATTTATATATTTTGTGTATGTGTGTGTGTGCATGTGAGTTTATGTAGCAGGCTTCTATATATATACAGTTATTGACATCATGGTTTTCAAATGTTCTGTTATGTTACGTTTAAGTCACATAATTTATATTTCACTTTGCAGACCTTGTTGGAACAGTCACTAAAAAAGAAAATTGTAGCTTTGAATCAAACGCATCATCTTTCAGTTTGGAGCTGCAGATAACAGTATGTTTGTATTCTGTTCAGTTTCTTTTCCCTCATTGAAATATCTTTTGAATCTTTAAAAAGCATCATCGGAAAAAGAAACTTTCTATCCTTTGGTGCAACATCCACAATGTTGTTTGGTCCTTTTATTATCCCCTTGTCAAACAGAGTTTGAGAGGGGATATAGTAACGGGGCTGTCCGTTTGTTTGTGCGTCCGTCCATAACAACCTTGTGACCACTCTACACTGAACATCCTTTGACCGATCTTAACCAAACTCGGTATACAGTTAGTATATGGCAAGGTCTAGAAACCTATTTATTTTCAAGGTCATACGGTCAAGGTCAAAATTGGACTGACTATTTTCCCATATAACAACCTTGTGACCACCCTACACTGAACATCCTTTGACTGATCTTAACCAAACTTGGTATACAGTTAGTATGTGGCAAGGTCTAGAAGCCTATTTATTGTTAGGGTCAAGGTCAATGTCACACTTGGACTTGGACTATTTTCTCTAATAACAACCTTGTGACCACTCTACACTGAACATGCTTTGACTGATCTTAACCAAACTTGGTATACAGTTAGTATATGACAAGGTCTAGAAGCCTATTTATTTTCAAGGTCAAGGTCATAATTGGACTTTCCGTTTATAACAACCTTGTGACCACTCTACATTGAACATCCTTTGACTGATCTTAATCAAACTGTGTATACAGTTAGTATATGGCAAGGTCTAGAAGCCTATTTATTTACAAGGTCAAGGTCAAAATTGGACTTTACGTCCATAACAACCTTTGACCGATCTTAACCAAACTTGGTATAGTTAGTATATGGCAAGGTCGAGAAGCTTATTCATTTTCAAGGTCATACGGTCAAGGTTAAAATTGGACTATTTTCCCATATAACAACTTTGTGACCATTCTACACTGAACATCCTTCGACCGATCTTAACCTTGCCATACAGTTAGTAATATGGCCAAATGTGGAGACAAGGACAAACTACACTTAGTTCTCTGGTACATAACATTAATAACAATTTGATAAAAGCAAAGACAAATAACTTTAGTTTTCTGGTACATAACATTAATATCCGGGTCATTGGCAATATTTTTTAAATTAAATACCGAGGGGATACATCCGCTTTGCGGTGCCCTTATATTTTTCTGACAGACATCTTTTACCACATCTCGGCAGACAAAGGATGATTGCTTAAAACAAATAACTTCACCATTCCCCAAAAAGGAAAATTTTGTTAACACTCCCAGAGTCTGCAATTTTTGCTTCAGCAGTTTAAAAGTTGTCAGAATGTTTGTCTTAAAAATGTCTAGGTCAAGTTCAAATATGGGTCATATTGTGTCAGAAACTAGGTCACTAGGCCAAATTGAATGGAATTCTTGTTAACACAGTAGAAGCCACATTTTTTGCTTTAGCAGCTAAACTGAATGATATCTAAGCCAAGTTCGAATATAGGTCACGCCGGGTCAAAAACTAGGTCACTAGGCCAAATTGAAGGGTAATCTTGTAAACACTGCCGAGCCCCGGTAGCGACGCGGGCTGTCAATCGAGGGGTTGTGAGTTCGAATCCCGGCTCGGCCATCTTTCTTTCTGACGATTGACAAAAGTCATTGCGACACGCGTCATTCACAAATGGGCTAAGTCTATGTGGAAAAGCAGCCAGTTGCTTGGGAAGATTGTTGTGTGGAGTACTGGTGTGAGAAAACCAGGAAACACATGAGTAGGTGAACTGGCCGCCGTGATATGACTGAGAAATAGTTACAAACGGCGTTAAACCCCAATCAATCAATCAATCAATTGTTAACACTCTGGAGGCCACATTTTCAACGTGAGCATGTTGAAACTTTATCTGAATGTTTGTCTTGATGATATGTAGGTCAAGTTTGAACATGGGACATGTTGGGTTAAAAAGTAAATCACTAGATTAAATTGAAGGAAAATCTTGTTAACATCCTAGAGGCCGCAATTTTTGTTTCAGCAGTTTGAAATTTTGTCAGAATGTTTGTCTTAAAGATATCAAGGTCAAGTTCGAATATGGGTCTTGAAGGAAAATCTGGTTAACACTCTGGATACTGCATTTTTATACGACAGTTTCTTAAAAACGGTACGTATTATGGTATGGTCATGAATAAGGCTTTGTATTGATGTGTCACAGATCAAGTTCATATTTCCTGGGATTTTGAATGTGTTATGCCCCCTTTTTAGAATATTTGTTTTCCGCACTTTTTTTCTACATGCTTTAATGTATTGAGCTGACATTATGTATATGGCTTTGTAATCAAGTGTCACAGATCAAGTTCAATTTCCTCGAATTTTGTCAATTTTTGAATGAGTTATGCCCCTTTTTGGACTTAGAATATTTGTTGTCCGCACTTTTTTTCTACATGCTTGGATAAATTGAGCTGAAATTATGTATATGGCTTTGTAAATTAGACTACGCATATATTGTTTATGGCTCAGCACGAAAGTCGTACATTGCAACACTTGATACCATTCACCATCAGGGTTTACGGCTAGCCTTGGGCGCCTTTTGAACCTCGCCCGTCAAAAGTCTACGTAGAAGCCAATGAACCATCGTTAAATTTACGAGGGAAAAAACTAGCTATGCAGTATTTCTTAAAACTTAAGTCTAATCCTTCAAATCCCACTCATAGAGTTGTTTTCAACCCTTTATACCAGGAATTACTTTTAAAGAAGGAACGGTCCAGAAGTCGCAAAGCTTGATATTGATCTTGACGACATCGCGAAGCAAGAGATTTCAGATGCCCCACCTAGGACTCTAAGTAGTCCATCATTCATTTATGATCTTGCGACCGATAAAAAGGCCTGCACAGATCCTATTGTTTTTAAATCCAAGTATATAGAAATTAAGAATACATATTATAACTTTGAGCGTATTTATACGGATGGTTCTAAGGATGGCAAAAGGGCAGCTGCTGCCGCAGTTTCTGATGGCGATGTTATAACATTTCGACTACCAGATAATTCTTCTATTTTTTCCGCCGAGTTAAAGGCAATAGATTTAGCTTTGGACTTTATTAAATCAGAAGGTTATTGGCGGTACATTATATTTACCGACTCATTGTCTGCTATGCAGGCACTTCAGAATGATATATATGTGCTACATCAAATGTAGTATTTTGCTGGATCCCCAGTCATATGGGCATTCGCGGTAATGAACAAGCTGACTTGGCAGCAAAATCTGCTCTTTCACAAGATATCTTGCCATTTAAAATACCTCATTTTGATTTTGGACCTTTAATAAACGTTTTACTATACGATGATTGGCAAAGTGATTGGTATGAGCAAATGAATAATAAACTCCACTCAATCAAGCAAGTACTTGGTGAGTAGCTGCAAGCTTTACGATCCTTTCGCCGAGAAGAAATTGTTCTGGCTCGTTTACGCATTGGACACACATGGTTAACTCATGCATACTTACTGAAAGGTGAGGAAGCACCTCAATGTATTCCATGTTATACACAACTTTCAGTACAACACATTCTTCTGGAATGTGCTGATTTCGCCCCAATACGTGATAGATTTGTCAAGGCTCAAAGTATGCGTCAGTTCTTTGAGTCTGTCAAACTGGAACTTTTATTTGATTTCCTTAGGGAAATTAATATTTTTAATAAGATATGATTATTTCTTAAATCGTGCTTTTGCACATGCATTACTTTTACAGATCATGTTCGAAGAAAAAAGGGGGGTTATTAATTTGGGTTTGTCCGTCCGTACTTACAGGAGCTACATAATGGGGTTATTCTTAAGTACATGCCTCACTTGTGGGGTTTTTCTTACTTGTGGGGTTAACCCCATATCAAGTTGATTTCAAACTGTACATTTACTGTTTGTGAGGTTAAAAATATCGTTTAAAAAAATTAACCCCACAATGTATGTCCAAAGGGCTTGTGTCCGAGAAATGTTCTGTCCGTCGCTCAAAAAAAACCATTAGATTTCTATTTGAATTATTTCCGATCGAAAACTGACGGAAAATCCCGAACCCTCCTGGTATTAGGCTTGATATTTGATTGACGCGTAAAGCCGGGAACCATTATGCAAGTTACAACGGTAACAACAAAGTATTCCGCATATCATTTGCGCCATTATTAACTACGAAAAACAACAACTGTTTTACAGCTCAGACATCATTTAACGAATGATCCGACATTTATAAGCGGGTCTCACCAATCGAGCACGTTGTGGAACGTGTCGGTAAGTTATACTATTTTATAATTTATTTTCTGGATGATCTACAGCTATTCTTGTCATTAATCAGTCATATTATTAGCGTAACCCCACAATTTATGATGGACAATAAAATCTCGTGTCGCAAAAATGGAAGCTTTTCAATTGTAGTCGCAGGTGGCTGTATCAGAGTGGGTATACTTTTTGTAATTTAAACATGCTTCTTAAAAAGCATTAAACTGTGCATAGAGAACAAAAAAGGAAAAAGAAAATATTGAGCAAATATTTACCCCACCCATTATAATACTAAACTTTCTTTGGTTCACAAGCACCACGTGTGGTGGCCATTTTGAAAAATGGAGTATTTTTACTTGGTGGAAGCAATTCTCTTAGTTTGCTGTTTGATATTACTAGTATTAGTTGTAATCTGCACTACTATAATTTATGTAGCAAGAACTTGGACGAGGCTGTTTCTGTTTTGGACAACGGGACGTAACGAGAATCCACGTATTGACACCCAATAATCAATGAGGTTTGTGAAGAATGAATGAATGAATGAATGGTGTTTTAAGGCCCGTCGACAACTAAGGTCATTTTGGGCGCTTAATAATTTACTTACTGTAAATTATGAAATGATTAAAATTGAAATGTAACTAACCAGTTTATTAGACAAAACAATCAAACATGATGTACGCGATATTTAACATTAATATAAAACGACATGTAAAACAATGTAAAACAGAATTTAGGCAAAGAAGCCAAACACTACTATGTAATACTTAACATAAAGATAAACAATATCTGAGAAAATGCGGAACAGGATCTGTAAAAGAAATGCATGTGCAAAAGCACGATTGTGCAAAAGCACGATTTAAGAAATAATCATATTTTATTAAAAATATTAATTTCCCTAAGGAAATCAAATAGAAGTTCAGGTTTGACAGACTCAAAGAGCTGACGCATACTTTGAGCCCTGAAAAATCTATCACGTATTGGAGCGAAATCAGCACATTCCAGAAGAATTTGTTGTATTGAAAGTTGTGTAAAACATGGAATACACTGAGGTGCTTCCTCACCCTTCAGTAAGTACGCATGAGTTAACCATGTGTGCCCAATGCGTAAACGAGCAAGGACAATTTCTTCTCGGCGACAGGATCTATAAGCCGGCAGCCACTCACCAAGTACTGACTTGATCGAGTGCAGTTTATTATTTACTTGCTCATTCCAATCACTTTGCCACTTATCGTGATGTAAAACATTTATTAAAGGTTTAAAATCGGAATAAGGTATTTTAAAAGGTGAAATATCTTGTAAAAGAGCAGACTTTGCTGCCAAGTCAGCATGTTCATTACCGTGAATGCCCATATGACTGGGGATCCAGCAAAACACCACATGTGCTGTTGCACAAATACGCGATAACTTAGAAAGGAGGTTAACAACAATAGGGTTATCTATTTTGTCATTCTGAAGTGCCTGCATAGCAGACAATGAGTCAGTAAAAATAATATATCGCCAATAACCGTCGGATTCAATATGGTCCAAAGCCAAATGAATTGCCTTTAACTCGGCAGAAAATATAGAAGCATTATTTGGCAACCGAAATGTTATCACATCACCATCATGAACTGCAGCGGCAGCAGCCTTTTTTCCGTCCTTAGAACCATCTGTATAAATATGCTCAAAGTTATAATATGTATTTTTAATTTCCATATACTTGGATTTAAAAACAATAGGATCTGTGCAGGCCTTTTTATCAGTCGCAAGATCATAAATGAATGATGGACTATTTCGAGTCCAAGGTGGAGAATCTGAAATCTCCTGCCTCGCGATGTCCTCAAGATCAACATCAAGCTTAGCGACTTCGGGACCGTAACGGATACCAAAAGGCGGTATTACCCGTTCCTTCTTTAAAAATAATTCCTTGTATAAAGGTTTAAAAAAACCTCTATGAGTCGGATTTGAAGGGTTAGACTTAAGTTTTAAAAGATACTGCATAGCCAGTTTTCGTCGACGTAAATATAAGGGTGGTTCATTGGCTTCCACATAGAGACTTTTGACGGGCGAAGTTCGAAAAGCGCCCAGGGCTAGCCATAAACCCTGATGGTGAATGGAATCAAGTGATGCAATGTATGATTTTCGTGCTGAGCCATAAACAATACATGCGTAGTCTAATTTAGATCGTATTAACGACCTGTAAAGTCTCAAGAGAACTTTACGGTCAGCTCCCCAGTCCATATGGGACACAACGCGCAACAGATTTAAAGCCTTCTGGCATTTATTTTTAAGGTAATTTATATGAAGAACAAAAGTCAGTTTCGGATCGAATAATAGACCAAGGAATTTAAATTCAGACACAACGTCAATACGAGTGCCATCTAGTGTTAAATCAGGATCTAGGTGGTGTTTACGAAGTTGACAAAAGTGCATACATTTGGTCTTGCTTTTAGAGAATTTAAAGCCATTTTCGTTTGACCATTTTTGCAAATTATTCAAAACTTGTTGCAGTTGTCTTTCAATTGTATGCATATGTTTTGATCTGTAGCAAATACAGAAATCATCAACATATAGAAAACATTCAACTCCAGGGTTAACAGATTTGATAATGTTATTAATCTTTACACTAAAAAGTGTTACAGAAAGAATGCATCCCTGGGGAACACCCATTTCCTGTTCATGTGGATCAGACAAAGTATCACCAACACGAACTTTAAACTGACGTTCATTTAAAAAAGCAGAAATGAAAAAAGCAAGGCGACCTCTTATTCCATAATCATAGAGGTCATTCATAATACCATATTTCCAGGTAGTGTCATATGCACTTTCTAAGTCAAAGAAGACGGAGACAACGTGTTCCTTTTTAATGAATGCTTCTCTGATAAAAGTTTCAAAACGAATCAAATGATCCATTATGCTTCTATGTTTACGAAAACCAGACTGGAAAGTAGTAATAAGTTTGTTCTTTTCGAGAAACCAAACAAGTCTGTCGTTCACCATTCTTTCCATGGTTTTACATATACAGCTAGTTCAGGCTATAGGACGATAATTCCCAGGATTAGTTGTATCTTTACCAGGCTTGGGAATTGGAATAACGATGGCCTCTTTCCAAGATCTCGGGTCATTTCCCGTTCGCCAAACCTGATTATAGACGTCAAGTAAACAAGAAAGGGATCGGAAAGGTAAATGCTTAATCAGTTGATAGTGTATATCATCTGAACCCGCAGCGGTATCATGGCACTTCTTTAGAGCCGATTTTAATTCTTTTAACATAAAAGCTTTATTATAGGCCTCTTCATTTTTCGATTTAAAGTTAATTTTCCGTTTCTCCCTCTGCTGTTGAAATTTTTGAAACTTTGGAGAATAGTTTGAAGAGGACGACTTCTGTGCAAAGGAATCTGCCAACGTATCGGCAATATCCTTCTTTGAAGTAGCAACACCGTCCGAGGTGTTCAGATGATTCACACTAAGCGAACTGCTCTTTCCTTTGATTTTCCTTATCATGTCCCATGTCTTTTTGACAGACGATCTAGAATTTAATCTAGATACATACTGTCTCCAAGACGCACGTTTACTGTGCTTAATAGTTTTACGAGCTTTTGCTCTAGCTATTTTAAAGTATACATGATTTTGATGGGTTGGCCTCAGGTTAAACTGCCTTAAAGCCGATTTGCGTGTTCCTATAGCCTTTTTACAATCCTCATCAAACCAAGGTTTGCGAGGGTGCTTTGGATTTGTCGAAGTTTGGGGAATTGCCTCTTTAGCAGCCTGATACATTAAAGATGTAAATAGTTGTGTAGGGTCATCACATTCCAAGAAAGCATCCGGATTAATGGAACGTTCACATCGCATCTGGAATAAATTCCAGTTCGCTTTGTGGAGCCTCCATCGTCTCGGTCGCCCCTGGACAGATGGCCCGGTTTCAGTGATAATTATAGAGAAATGATCACTTCCATGAAGGTCGTCTTCCACCTTCCACTTAAAGTCAACAAATATATCAGGACTACAAATAGAAAGATCAAGAGATGAGTAAGAACCAGTAGCAGGATGCAGATAGGTGTGAGATTTATTATTCAAAATACAAAGGTCATGTTTAAAAATAAAATCTTCTAATATTTGGCCTTTGTTATTGGTGTCACTACATCCCCACAACTTATTGTGTGAATTGAAGTCACCAACTATCATAAAAGGTGTCGGAAGCTGACTGACAAGCTCAACCAGCTTGTCTGTATCAAGAGGCTGACTTGGCGGAAGATACAAAGAACATAGGGTAATTGTTTTGCTCAATGAAATTCTTACCGCAGTTGCCTGCAGAGTTGTAGTAAGTGAGACTAAGCTATGGGGAACAGAGTTGTTAACACATATTGCTACCCCACCACAAGCTCGAGCACTTGCGTCGGAAGTTTTATGATAACATGAATGATATTTAAGAGAAAGACTATCATTATCTTTTAAAAATGTTTCTTGTAAGCATAAAGCTACTGGTTTCTTTTCATTAACTAGTTCAAACAATTCTTCAAAATTGGCTTTAAATCCACGACAGTTCCACTGGATTATGGAATTCATTTCGATACAGGTTCACAAATTTTGATTTCAGGTATCGCATTATGCCAGGAATCAATGTTTTGATTCCAGTCATCTGTTGTACCCGACCATGGACTAGGAGGCTCAGTTTCCTGTGTCTCCATGTCATCCAATGTCTGATAACGATTTGTAATTTTAGGTTTAGAGTCACTAGCTCTATCTAATTGGACCTTATTTTTTTTAGTTTTTTGTTTCTCGAAGCCTTCAGAATCGGGCTTTGAGTGTAATTTTAACTTTGGTTTGTTTTGTTGGTTTGGTTTAAGTGAAATAATTGAAGATTTTTTCGTATCAGGTGATTTACTTGTATGGTTTGAATTATTTTTTACAACTTTAGAAGATTCCTTTCCTTTTGAAGAATCAACTTCCCTGGAAGAGGACCCAATCCCTCCAGGAGAAGACTCAATCTCTCCAGAAGAAGATAATTTAATTTCTCTAGGAGAAGACGTAACCTCTCCAGGAGAAGGTGACCTAATTTCTTTAGAAGAAGACTCAATTTGTTTAGAAGAAGACTCATTTTCTTTCGAAGAAGATGCAGTATTGCTACAGGTGTCTTTGTTCATTGATGGTAATGAAGAAAGGATAGAAGTAGAGGGCTGTTCATTTGACATAATTGCTTTTAACTGTAAACTGATGTCAGGAAACTTTTGAAATAGAATCTTCAAAAGGCGATGGCATGTAGTACATTCTTGTGAGGGTGGCGGTGTATTGACAACAGGCCTGATAGTAGTTGGTCCTGAGTTGTTTTGGGTGACATTAGCATATGAAACAGTCAAATTGAATCGGGTTTCAACAATTTTCTTCGCCTCAGGAAAAGAAATACCTTCTTTACACTTGACGGTAACAATCTCCTTCTCCCGTTTCCACACAAGGCAGGAGCGGGAGGTAGAATAATGCTCACCACCACAGTTTGAACATTTAAGTGCATTTTTACATTCATTCACATCTGCATCATGTTCTGAACATAACGCAGTGCAACGACGGCAAACCTTTTCTTCTGTAGTTTTTCGGCATTTTGATTCATGATGGCCATACTTATAACAGGTGTAACATTGCAATGGGTTAGGGATGTACATGTCAACAGGGACATTCAAGTATCCAACTTTAAGGGATCTTGGCAAAATAGCTGTATTGAATGTTAGCACCAAGGTGTTTGTTGGTCTCTTGATACTGTCCCTGTAGGAAGTCATCCTTCTGACATGGACGACCAGTTGGCCGGCCAGTGCAGACGCAATTTCCTCCTCAGAAACTCCTGCAAGATCTGGGCATCTTATAATTCCTTTTGACGTATTAAGAGTATTATGGGCAGAGCATTTTGCAGAGATATTGAAAAAGGTTTTTAATTTTAAGAGGTTGTCTGCATGTGCTTTCTTCTCAACTTCAATGAGGAGAGCACCTGATTTCAATTTTTTAACAGACTTAGGTAAACCAGCAAGAGAAAGAAGGCATTTCTGAATGACGAAAGGTGAAAGGGAAGTTATAGCTTGTTCAGGCGAATTTGATTCAATCAATAAAAATCGGGGGAATGAAGGGTTTGAAGTGTTGCCATTTTGTTTGTCGATATCGGAGTCCGAGTCCATTTCAGTACAAGTGCGTTTTTTGGTTTGAGGATACATATCCAAGTTTTTATTTTTCGTCAACCGCGGCCCCCACCCGCCACGGAGTCCAACAAGGGAACACGATATATGGAGCGGAAATCCAGCTCCTCGTGTCAGGGGTCCACAGATGGTATAACTAGATACCGCAAATAAGTTAGCGCGACAAGGAAGAACATGGATGTGTCCCCCATATCAGGGATCCGCCATGCAAGTCAGTGCCCCCGACCAAAACATCCGCGACACCCAATTAGCCCATTAGCCTATAAACGACGAGGCACAATAAACTGTAAACTTTATGCAAATTAAATATGACACATATAATATAAAGTTGGTGTATATGAAATGAAAGAAACGATCGGATGGAATATTTTCAAGTGAAAAAAAACCAAACTTATACGTAGATACATGCACAGATATTTATGACATTTTAACACCCTTACAATTAACATACATGTATTTGTAAGAAAAGAAAAAGTGTGCCTAAATCTAATATATGACCAGCCGTTTGCACTAGATCGGGCTCATCTAGGCTCCCGTTTACACCGAAGCAGAGGCCAAAGCAGTGCGTTGGAAAGCCGGAGATCCCTGCGCTTCCCTCAACTGCCAGGATCCTCGTTTCCTGCTTACGAGTATCCACCCACGGCAAACAGGCGGGTCCATTAGGGGACTTCTACCCCTTGTAGGACGGACAGCCGGCGTATTCTAACCCCCACCGGCAGGGGGTTGCAAACAATGAAATAGAGGGATTAAACAGTACGTTAAAAACCAAATACCTTCATGGGTAGACGGTGATGACTTTGACACAGATGGTGAAAATAATGCTCCATAACTTCCTACCAGATAAATACAAAAGGTGAAAAAACTGCTTCATAAGTTGCTCCCAGATAAATACAAAAGGTAAAATTAATATGCTTCACCGCTTTAGTTTGTCCTCCATATCATGAACGGGCTCAAGTTTCCCGCCAATCTGTCAATGCGTTGACGTACAAACAAAATGCCGCTGTCGCTGAATTTCGAGCAGCAAAATGCTCTCTCGTTGGTAGAAAATGAGCATAACATGGGTGCCACGGGTATGGGAATGTCCGATCTTGTGAAAACAAGTCAAAACAGCTCCAAAAAAGGCTTTAACAAGAGGGCCATGATGACCCTGGGTCGCTCACCTTAATTATACAATGTACTGCAATGCAAAATACATCAAGATCATTATTCTGAATGCAACTTCCAGTATGAACAAGATTTTCCTTCATTTGGCCTAGTGATCTATATATTTTTTCCTGATATGACCCATATTCCAACATGGACTAGATATCATCAAGACAACATTCTGAAAAAAAAAAAATTCACAAAGTAAAAATGCGGCCTCCGGAGTTTGAACAATATTTTCCTTTATTGACCTTGTTTCTGACCCAAGATGACGCATATTCGAACTTGACCTAGATATAATTCAGACAAACATTCTGACCAAATTTCAAGATGCTGAATAAAAAAATGCAGCATTCAAAGTGTTAACAAGATTTTCCTTTAATTTAGCCTAGTGACCTAGTTTTGACCCGGCATGACCCATATTCAAACTTGGCCTAGATATCATTCAGCTCAACATTCTGACCAAATTTCAAGCTGCTGAAGCGAAACATGCAGCTTCTAGAGAGTTAACAAGAGTATCCCTCAACTTGGCCTAGTGACCTAGTTTCTGACCCAATATAACCTAGATATCTTTATGACAAACATTCGGACAAAATGTCAAACTTCTGAAGCCAAAATTGCGGCCTCTAGGGTGTTAACAAGATTTTCCTTCAATTTGACCTAGTGACCTACTTTACGACCAATCATAACCCATGTTTGAAATTGACTAACATATCATCAAGACAGACATTCTGATAAAGTTTCAACATGCTCAAGTTGAAAATGTGGCTTCTACAGTGTTAATAAATTTCCCTTCACTTTGACCTCGTGACCTAGATTTTGACCTCATATGGCCCAATTTTGAACTTGTCCAAGATTTAATGGAGATGAATGTTCTGATAAACTTTCATGAAGATTGGATAAAATAAGGCCTAAAGAGTGTTAACAATCTTAAATGTTGACGACGCACGACGGACGGACGCCGGACAAAATGTGATCACAATAGCTCACCTTGCACTTCGTACATAGATGAGCTAAAAATGCTTTAACGTGTACGTCAGGCATAGCTTGTGCAGTGCACCCAACCATGATGCAACCGATGACAACACATAGATGGTCAGGAAATGGCGATGGCCGGTATCGGTCCATTGAAATTGTAAATGTTATTCGTAATAATCCAAATTATAAGAGTTGTGCTGGGATGCATGAAGTCAACAGATGTATTAATTGTAGACGAATGCTCTATGATGAGTATTATATTACTAGAAACACTAAATGAAGTATGTTACAAAAAACATACATATTTTGTATTTAGTGGAATTCAAGTGCTTTTGGTAGGTGATTTTTCTCGACTTTCACCAGTTCCAAATGTGAGATATGATGACAGTGGTGCATATTGTTTCAAAAGCAATACTTTTGACAAAGCTTTTCTACACAGAGTGTTATTAAAATATGTTGTACGACAGAGTGACTTGCAACTTATAAAAGCAATCGATGAAATGGCCAGTACCAATCTGTAGTGCCCTGCATTTTTACGACAATGGGAACAGGGCGCTACGTAATAAAACAATTAAAAGTTATTGTTTCAACAATGACCGCAGAAACTGTCGTATGCTACGATTGTGTGAAAAATGTTGGAATACCAGGTTCTATTTCACAGGTAACTTGCAAAGTTGTTAAGTTAAGTTGGCAAATGAATTGATACAGGTTTTATTACCGCTATCATCAGACAGAAGGCTTAACTCGACTTCTAATAGATGAAAATGAAGAATAGGACTGTTTTGGAAAAAAACATGAATCACTCTGACCATGTTTTTATTAAAATTTACCGCAAACAATAACATATAATTATCATTTCTGCAGCACTTTAATCGATGAGCTTTAGCATTTTTTATACATCTTAATACCGATCATGGTGATGAGTTTTACACAACGATGTGTTCCTTCCCTCACGGGACAACTGTTGTCATGATATATTATTTACATCAAAATATATCATGCATATAATTTGGTAATTACTTTAAGACAAAATGTATAATTTCAGGGATATGCATCCCAGGACTTCAAAACTCCTGTATCAAAAGAGGAAACTACCTGCGTTAAGAGAGAGGATCGTTACACAACCAAAACTGAAGATATTTAGGCACTCGGGACGGTGTAAATCAGACAGGCAGGGTGTGACAACATATGACCAGACCAATGCAACGGAGGAACATCCTTACCTTGGACCACACAAATCAGACATACACCTTATAGGGACTTTACTGCACGAACTGGGTATTATTTTCACTTTGGAAGAAGCTGCACAGTGTCCTCAGTGGGTGGAGTGTTCAGTGCAATTGATGGCACTGATCAACAATTATCTGGTAGACATTCCCTTCTTGGATAGTGGCCGTTATCAATTATGCAAAAGAGAAACAGGTGTGAATTATTGTGATAATTTTACGACTTGTATAATGGTCGTTTAAAACATGTGTGTATGTGTAAATTGTATATATGTTTTGTAAATATTTAATATGAAAAATATTTAAAAAGAGAGATTCAAAATTAAAACATCACAGAGGGCACCATCGACGCCTGTTTTGAAAGAACCTCATTCTTCACCGTCAATTATCACCCGTCTTGATAGCCTCCGGTTGTCCTATTTGTATTCTTCTTCATCCTCTCTGCCATACACCATTCGATCAAAACCCGTAATGCAACGAAATTCAAAATACTAATGAGAACAGTATAGTGAATATGAGATAAATGGCCGAGCTGATCAACCATGTCCATGGATGCCAGGGCCAAAGTGGAGACTGTAAATAGGTTTGTGCTGTGTGTTTCAGTGATTGTAAAGTGTAGCATTTGTCATCTGTATGTAAAACATACAGTGAAAAAGGATTCAGGACATCGTGCAGGTGCATTTAATGAAATGGTAGTGATTCCGGCTGTTAAAACTAAGACGGGGATAACAAACGTATACACAATATTGGCATGTTTAGACATAACAGCGCCTTTCAAAGGTTTAACTTACTCTATGATGAAATGTCTGACCTAAATGAGAGGAGGCAAATGATAGCAAATCAGCAATACTTACAACAAATAACATCACTGTTACCAGAGGAAACTGCAGCCATTCACTCTCACGTTTGATGTTTCGTACTCCAGGCGGCCCCAATATGGAAATGAAAAAGCAGAACAGGATAATTATTGTAAATAATTAGGTTTATGTTAGTACACGATCAATTCTTCTTTTGCCATGGGATGTATCCTTTCCCGTTAATTGGGGCCACATGTCCGACTAATCCGTCTGACCTGTGACCCGACGCTTATCGGTTAATCGCGATTGGTTGAATCGATCACGTGACTAATTATCTAACGCATCTGTTTATCGCGCACTTGCGATTTTGGATTGAAATAGAAATGAATGAATGAATGAATGGTGTTTTAAGGCCCGTCGACAACTAAGGTCATTTTGGGCGCTTAATAATTTAATTACTGTAAATTATGAAATGATTAAAATTGAAATATAACTAACCAGTTTATTAGACAAAACAATCAAACATGATGTACGCGATATTTAACATTAATATAAAACGACATGTAAAACAATGTAAAACAGAATTTAGGCAAAGAAGCCAAACACTACTATGTAATACTTAACATAAAGATAAACAATATCTGAGAAAATGCATGTGCAAAAGCACGATTGTGCAAAAGCACGATTTAAGAAATAATCATATTTTATTAAAAATATTAATTTCCCTAAGGAAATCAAATAGAAGTTCAGGTTTGACAGACTCAAAGAGCTGACGCATACTTTGAGCCCTGAAAAATCTATCACGTATTGGAGCGAAATCAGCACATTCCAGAAGAATGTGTTGTATTGAAAGTTGTGTAAAACATGGAATACACTGAGGTGCTTCCTCACCCTTCAGTAAGTACGCTGTCTCCAAGACGCACGTTTACTGTGCTTAATAGTTTTACGAGCTTTTGCTCTAGCTATTTTAAAGTATACATGATTTTGATGGGTTGGCCTCAGGTTAAACTGCCTTAAAGCCGATTTGCGTGTTCCTATAGCCTTTTTGCAATCTTCATCAAACCAAGGTTTGCGAGGGTGCTTTGGATTTGTCGAAGTTTGGGGAATTGCCTCTTTAGCAGCCTGATACATTAAAGATGTAAATAGTTGTGTAGGGTCATCACATTCCAAGAAAGCATCCGGATTAATGGAACGTTCACATCGCATCTGGAATAAATTCCAGTTCGCTTTGTGGAGCCTCCATCGTCTCGGTCGCCCCTGGACAAATGGCCCGGTTTCAGTGATAATTATAGGGAAATGATCACTTCCATGAAGGTCGTCTTCCACCTTCCACTTAAAGTCAACAAATATATCAGGACTACAAATAGAAAGATCAAGAGATGAGTAAGAACCAGTAGCAGGATGCAGATAGGTGTGAGATTTATTATTCAAAATACAAAGGTCATGTTTAAAAATAAAATCTTCTAATATTTGGCCTTTGTTATTGGTGTCACTACATCCCCACAACTTATTGTGTGAATTGAAGTCACCAACTATCATAAAAGGTGTCGGAAGCTGACTGACAAGCTCAACCAGCTTGTCGGTATCAAGAGGCTGACTTGGCGGAAGATACAAAGAACATAGGGTAATTGTTTTGCTCAATGAAATTCTTACCGCAGTTGCCTGCAGAGTTGTAGTAAGTGAGACTAAGCTATGGGGAACAGAGTTGTTAACACATATTGCTACCCCACCACAAGCTCGAGCACTTGCGTCGGAAGTTTTATGATAACATGAATGATATTTAAGAGAAAGACTATCATTATCTTTTAAAAATGTTTCTTGTAAGCATAAAGCTACTGGTTTCTTTTCATTAACTAATTGAGACAATTCTTCAAAATTGGCTTTAAATCCACGACAGTTCCACTGGATTATGGAATTCATTTCGATACAGGTTCACAAATTTTGATTTCAGGTATCGCATTATGCCAGGAATCAATGTTTTGATTCCAGTCATCTGTTGTACCCGACCATGGACTCGGAGGCTCAGTTTCCTGTGTCTCCATGTCATCCAATGTCTGATAACGATTTGTAATTTTAGGTTTAGAGTCACTAGCTCTATCTAATTGGACCTTATTTTTTTTAGTTTTTTGTTTCTCGAAGCCTTCAGAATCGGGCTTTGAGTGTAATTTTAACTTTGGTTTGTTTTGTTGGTTTGGTTTAAGTGAAATAATTGAAGATTTTTTCGTATCAGGTGATTTACTTGTATGGTTTGAATTATTTTTTACAACTTTAGAAGATTCCTTTCCTTTTGAAGAATCAACTTCCCTGGAAGAGGACCCAATCCCTCCAGGAGAAGACTCAATCTCTCCAGAAGAAGATAATTTAATTTCTCTAGGAGAAGACTCAACCCCTCCAGGAGAAGGTGACCTAATTTCTTTAGAAGAAGACTCAATTTGTTTAGAAGAAGACTCATTTTCTTTCGAAGAAGATGCAGTATTGCTACAGGTGTCTTTGTTCATTGATGGTAATGAAGAAAGGATAGAAGTAGAGGGCTGTTCATTTGACATAATTGCTTTTAACTGTAAACTGATGTCAGGAAACTTTTGAGATAGAATCTTCAAAAGGCGATGGCATGTAGTACATTCTTGTGAGGGTGGCGGTGTATTGACAACAGGCCTGATAGTAGTTGGTCCTGAGTTGTTTTTGGTGACATTAGCATATGAAACAGTCAAATTGAATCGGGTTTCAACAATTTTCTTCGCCTCAGGAAAAGAAAGACCTTCTTTACACTTGACGGTAACAATCTCCTTCTCCCGTTTCCACACAAGGCAGGAGCGGGAGGTAGAATAATGCTCACCACCACAGTTTGAACATTTAAGTGCATTTTTACATTCATTCACATCTGCATCATGTTCTGAACATAACGCAGTGCAACGACGGCAAACCTTTTCTTCTGTAGTTTTTCGGCATTTTGATTCATGATGGCCATACTTATAACAGGTGTAACATTGCAATGGGTTAGGGGTGTACATGTCAACAGGGACATTCAAGTATCCAACTTTAAGGGATCTTGGCAAAATGGCTGTATTGAATGTTAGCACCAAGGTGTTTGTTGGTCTCTTGATACTGTCCCTGTAGGAAGTCATCCTTCTGACATGGACGACCAGTTGGCCGGCCAGTTCAGAAGCAATTTCCTCCTCAGAAACTCCTGCAAGATCTGGGCATCTTATAATTCCTTTTGACGTATTAAGTGTATTATGGGCAGAGCATTTGGCAGAGATATTGAAAAAGGTTTTTAATTTTAAGAGGTTGTCTGCATGTGCTTTCTTCTCAACTTCAATGAGGAGAGCACCTGATTTCAATTTTTTAACAGACTTAGGTAAACCAGCAAGAGAAAGAAGGCATTTCTGAATGACGAAAGGTGAAAGGGAAGTTATAGCTTGTTCAGGCAAATTTGATTCAATCAATAAGAATCGGGGGAATGAAGGGTTTGAAGTGTTGCCATTTTGTTTGTCGATATCGGAGTCCGAGTCCATTTCAGTACAAGTGCGTTTTTTGGTTTGAGGATACATATCCAAGTTTTTATTTTTCGTCAACCGCGGCCCCCACCCGCCACGGAGTCCAACAAGGGAACACGATATATGGAGCGGAAATCCAGCTCCTCGTGTCAGGGGTCCACAGATGGTATAACTAGATACCGCAAATAAGTTAGCGCGACAAGGAAGAACATGGATGTGTCCCCCATATCAGGGATCCGCCATGCAAGTCAGTGCCCCCGACCAAAACATCCGCGACACCCAATTAGCCCATTAGCCTATAAAAGACGAGGCACAATAAACTGTAAACTTTATGCAAATTAAATATGACACATATAATATAAAGTTGGTGTATATGAAATGAAAGAAACGATCGGATGGAATATTTTCAAGTGAAAAAAACAAACTTATACGTAGATACATGCACAGATATTTATGACATTTTAACACCCTTACAGTTAACATACATGTATTTGTAAGAAAAGAAAAAGTGTGCCTAAATCTAATATATGACCAGCCGTTTGCACTAGATCGGGCTCATCCAGGCTCCCGTTTACACCGAAGCAGAGGCCAAAGCAGTGTGTTGGAAAGCCGGAGATCCCTGCGCTTCCCTCAACTGCCAGGATCCTCGTTTCCTGCTTACGAGTATCCACCCACGGCAAACAGGCGGGTCCATTAGGGGACTTCTACCCCTTGTAGGACGGACAGCCGGCGTATTCTAACCCCCACCGGCAGGGGGTGATTGAAATAGAAAACACGAGATCGTATTTATCTTTGAAATTGATTTTAAATCAATATTTTTTTTCGTGTTTTTGTGAACTAGGAGGAAACAAGCAAATTCAGAGAATCATGGTCCCCCGCCAGGGTCAAGGTCACAAAAATTGGTATTGATGGAAAGGGGTTGTCACAAGGAATACACATGTGAAATATGAAAGCAGTACCTATTACGGTTCAGAAGTAAGGGCCATAACTCCGTGAAAAATCATCCAACCGGAACGCAAACACGATATGCGCATCTACACTTGGTGGTGATCCTTCCTATGAAGTTTCATCAAATTCCAAAAAGCGGTTGCAGAGAAATAGCCCGGAAAAATGAATTTAGTCATACATAGCCGGATGGTGGGGTAAAGGGCCATAACTCCGTGAAAAATCATCCAACCGGAACGCAAACACGATATGCGCATCTACACTTGGTGGTGATCCTTCCTATGAAGTTTCATAAAATTGCAAAAAGCGGTTGCAGAGAAATAGCCCGGAAATGAATTTAGTCATACATAGCCTGATGGTGGAGTAAAGGGCCATAACTCCGTGAAAAATAATCCAACCGGAACGCAAACACGATATGCGCATCTACACTTGGTGGTGATCCTTCCTATGAAGTTTCATAAAATTCCAAAAAGCGGTTGCAGAGAAATAGCCCGGAAATGAATTTAGTCATACATAGCCTGATGGTGGGGTAAAGGGCCATAACTCCGTGCAAAATAATCCAACCGGAACGCAAACACGATATGCGCATCTACACTTGGTGGTGATCCTTCCTATGAAGTTTCATCAAATTCCAAAAAGCGGTTGCAGAGAAATAGCCCGGATATGAATTTAGTCATACATAGGGGTAAAGGGCCATAACTCCGTGAAAAATAATCCAACCGGAACGCAAACACGATATGCGCATCTACACTTGGTGGTGATCCTTCCTATGAAATTTCATCAAATTCGAAAAAGCGGTTGCAGAGAAATAGCCCGGAAACGAAAGTGTGACAGCGTGACTGACGGACTGACGGACGGACTGACGGTCTGATTTCCTTTGTTTCATCTCAATGGCAGACAAAAGACCACGTGTCGTTGTATTTGGTTACAGTTATACCAAACGTCTAAGCAATTTCGCAAAGGAACGTTGTATGGGCAGAATTCTCTCGAATACAGATATATTTATTTACGGTTTTGGTGGTTTAAGATTGAAGAACGATTTATTTCGTAGACTGCATAAATTGGATGGGAAATTAGTAAAATCGGATGTTATTGTTCTTGACTTGGATTCGAACGACTTGTGCGACGAATATTACAGTCCTGCTTTATTTGTGCGCGACTATTTGTCATATGCAAATGTCTTGCAGACAGGCTTGGGTGTTCAAAAAGTTGTTATTTGTCAGCTGCTGCCTAGACTGATCACTCCTTATGAAGAATATAATGATCACATCATTTTGGCAAATAGGATGTTGGAACAGCAGGTCATTAATATGGACATCACATTTTGGTCTATGGAACCCAACGGTGAATGTATATGATGTAGATGGTATTCATTTGTCTATGGATATTGGTTATCCAAAATACTTTCGAAGCAGACGTGATTGTATTTCGAGAGCATTAGCTGTACATCTTAACCTATAGTTAATTTGTAAGTTATTCAAACGGCTATAATTCAATTATGATATATTTGCGGATAGTTATGTTTTTCATTTGCATCCAGCTGAAATCTCGTCTCGTAGTGAATGGACTAATTTAGCCTCGTGGTAAAGAGGCCCCACAGAAAAGGGGAATACGCTAGAAATTGTCTTATGGTAAAAGACTAATTTAGCCTCACAGTAAATAGGCATTTTCTATATTTGTCTTATGGTAAAAAGACTAATTTAGCCCCACAGTAAAGGGTCATATGCTAACATTGTCTTATGGTAAAAATACTAATTTAGCCTCACAGTAAATAGGCATTTTCTAAATTTGTCTTATGGTAAAAAGACTAATTTAGCCCACAGTAAAGGGTCATATGCTAACATTGTCTTATGGTAAAAATACTAATTTAGCCTCAAAATAAATAGGCATTTTCTAAATTTGTCTTATGGTAAAAAGACTAATTTAGCCCCACAGTAAAGGGTCATATGCTAACATTGTCTTATGGTAAAAATACTAATTTAGCCTCGTGGTAAAGAGGCCCCACAGAAAAGGGGAATACGCTAGAAATTTGTCTTATGGTAAAAAGACTATTTTAGCCTCACAGTAAAGGGGCATATGCTAAAATTGTCTTATGGTTAAAAGACTAATTTAGCCT
Organism: Serripes groenlandicus; assembly: GCA_031761405.1. Classification (NCBI taxonomy): domain Eukaryota; kingdom Metazoa; phylum Mollusca; class Bivalvia; order Cardiida; family Cardiidae; genus Serripes; species Serripes groenlandicus. Next base: position 3,445,619 of record JASEVX010000005.1, read on the forward strand.
CACAGTAAATAGGCATTTTCTAAATTTGTCTTATGGTAAAAAGACTAATTTAGCCCCACAGTAAAGGGTCATATGCTAACATTGTCTTCTGGTAAAGATACTAATTTAGCCCCACAGTAAAGGGGCATATGCTAAAATTGTCTTATGATAAAAAGACTAATTTAGCCCCACAGTAAAGGGGCATATGCCTAAATTGTCTTATGGTAAAAAGACTAATTAGCAGCTCAGCAGTAAAGAGGCATATTCTGAATTTGTCTTATAGTAACAATATTAAATCAGCTCCACAGTAAGAGGGTTATCTAGATGTGTAGCATATTTTTTTTAAAAATTGTTCTAAAGTAAAAATACTAATGCAGCTGAGCAGTAAAGTGGTATGTTCTACACTTGTCTTACGGTAAAAAGGGAGACAAATATAGCCTTGCAATAATGGGGCATAATATTGTGAGGATGATTATATGGACTTGTATTATGATTCTTAGTGCAAGCAGTAATTTGGATTGTTTATCTATATTCTTGTTGAATATTGACCGAGGAATTTCGTATTTGCAAACATTATACACTTATTCTCAGATATTGATGAACATATTCCCTGGTGCTTCCATGTAGTCAGGATTCATTCTTTCAATTACAACAGTGTGTATTGATGATACTTTCGTAATACCGAGTTCACTACAGTCAAATGACAGGAAATATGTTCTTCCATAGAGATCTAAGTTGCTGCTTGTGGTGCTATTTGATTATGTACAGTTATGTTCGCGGGTTGTCACTTTGTACTTTCAGTCACTATGCCAAAGAGGAAAAGTAGCTCCACACAAGGTGAAGAAAGGAGCTCTTCGGTAGAGCTGTCAACGATTCAACTTGATTCCCTTGTTGATTCCATTGTTGGGAGGTTGCAGGAGAGGCAGCTTTTGCCACAGAATCCGGGACTTCAACCTGCCATACATACCGATGAGCCTACAAGTGAGAGCGGGGATGACCATGTGTATATTGATGACCACGAGGAGCCAGTTACGGTCAATACGGCCTTGAATATGCTACAGCCCAATAGACTAGGTGCGTGTATTTCAATTTCCAATCATGTTTCCGAGAAGACTAGGTCTCTGATTTGGTCAAATCGATTTGTGGACTTCAGTACTCTCTTGCCGGACTCCAGTCAGGACGTCGGTATGCAGCTCAGCATAGCTGATGCTGGTGAAATCAAAATAGGACGGAAGGAGACCAGCAAGCGTTTTGATTTCGGCATGTGGCAAAAGGCATTCCACATATTTCTGGATGTCTATTGCAAGAAATTCGTGGATTCTCTGTCGGGTCTCTTGGCCTATTGTAACTTGCTAAGAGACCTTGACGGAATGCATGGACACAATACATTTCATTTATATGACAGATCATTCAGAGAGTTGCAGGAACAGCAGTTCTCTGAGTGGGGATGTATACATCATGAGCTGTGGATGAGGGCCACCACTTTGCTTTCTGCTCGGTTTTTGCAGTCTGCTGAAAAATCGAACAAGCAAGTGCCTTTAATAGACGGGGTGGGTGTAGCAACAAGCCTTGCTTGTTTACTCATAAATGCCAAAAATGTGGTGGCGCCCATCCACGCTCGATGTGCAGATCCGATTTGCAAACATGGGTCATGACGGGTTAAAAACTAGGTCACTAGGCCAAATTGAAGGGTAATCTTGTTAACACTCTGGATACTGCATTTTTAATTTCAGCATGATGAAACTATCAGAATATTTTTCTTGATATGTAGGCCAAGTTAGAATATGGGTCATGTTTGGTCAAAATGTAGGTCACTATGTCAAATTGAAGGAAAATCTTGTTAACACGAGAGCCAACATCCCCGCATTCCAGTACTTTCAGTACTTTGATTATGTTTTACTATGGTTTCTTTCGTTGATATTTAAAGCAAGTCATGGTTTACACTATAAAGCTAATATTTATATATACATTCACATAATATAAACAAGACGCCCATGAGGGCCTATGCTCTACTGTCATTGATCTGGCTTGTTTCAAAAGGAACCAATATGTCATCAATATTCAAATACCATCTAAGTTTGGTGAAGATCAGATAGTAAATGGAAGCTCTATTGTGTTCACAAGCTGTATTATAGCAATTTTGACAATTTCAAGGGCCATAATCCAGCCATGCATGGATAATCTGGCCGTTTTTTAGAAAAGAACCAAACTCATCTAGCTTGTTTTCGAAAGGAATCAAGCTCTCATGGATATCTAACTACTGTATAAGTTTGGTTGAGATACAATCAAAATGAAGACTGTATCGTGTTAACAAGCTCTTTTATAGCAATTTTGACCATTTCAAGGGCCATAATCCAGTCATGCATGGGCGGATCTGTGGCTGGTTTTCGAAAGGAACCGAGCTCTCATGGATATCTAACTACTGTATAAGTTTGGTTGAGATACAATCAAAAGTGAAGACTGTATCGTGTTAACAAGCTCTTTTATAGCAATTTTGACCATTTCAAGGGTCATAATCCAGTCATGCATGGGCGGATCTGTGGCTGGTTTTCGAAAGGAACCGAGCTCTCATGGATATCTAACTACTGTATAAGTTTGGTCTCATGGATATCTAACTACTGTATAGGTTTGGTTGAGATACAATCAAAAGACTGTATCGTGTTAACAAGAAATTGTTTACGGACGGACACACGACGGACGAATCGCCACGACATAAGCCCTTCTGGCCTATGGCCAGTAGAGCTAAACACATGATTACAGGGTGTTTTTTTTACCTTATATAAAAGGGGCCGTTTAAAGGCCCAGGCCCCTACCCCTCAGAAAATAAGCATAGTTTTTCCCCTAAAAATATGAATTCCCTCCGAATCATTGCCGAAATGCAAAAATTGCCGCAGTTAACATGACAATTCTGGACTCCACGAGGACTCTGTACATAGATACACTCAATCAAGACAAGATGTGAATGTACATAGATACACTCAATCAAGACAATATGTGAATGTACATAGATACACTCAATCAAGACAAGATGTGAATGTCTTCCAAGTTAATTGTTGACAAAACAGAAAATGTAAAACAAGACACCATTAGTAGATATCGGTACAATTTCCCCCCTTTTTTTTTACTAAAATGCAGCGAAATTTTTCAATTCTCAAAGGCCCCAGGCCCCTTCCCCTTTTTCAGAAAAAACCCCCTGATGAAACAACTCTTTAACTGAAAACATTACATTATGGCACAATGAGAAATTGGTCCTTTTGAGCAGTGTTTTAAAAAGACGACTACTGCCTCTGACTGCTGCAGACACATCAGATATGGTAGAGGAACAGCTGAAAACCTAATGTGTGTATAAATATATATATATGTTTCTCCTGTTCCTGTTCTCCTAAAAACAAAATAAATTATTGGAAAATCTAACAATCATTTTAGGAGGAATAATAATATATAATCTCTGACATCTCTGCCTCTAAGTATTCTCAACTTATAAAACCTTTGCTGTTGAATAATTGATTTATTGATATGAGTTTAACACTGTTTTGCACAGTATTTCAGTCAAACTAAAAAGCTCAAAACACTGGCAAAAGGGGAAATGGCTAATGATGAACAATTTCATCGTTTGCCACAATGTTTTCATAAGTTATCTGCTGCAAAGGCGTCAGAAAGCATCTATATCAGAGGAAGGGTTAATACTGATAACAATAAGTACTGGAAATAAATGTTGTCTTCAATTTCTTTTTAGATACAAGGACAATTATTTGTGTTTGAAGCTTTAGACTCTGGCGGACCAAGAGATTTGGATTCCTTTGTGGTGCAAACAACTTTATGGCTAAAAATTGTAGCTGATGTAATGCTATTGAGAAATCTGACAGACAAGCTGGTAAATGGTCTGCGTGGAACAGTATGTCGTATTGCTGAGGAAAAAGTAACTATCAACTTCCCTAGTATTGGACAAATTGCTGAACTTGAAAGAATTTCCTTTACTGGTAAGAGAACGAAATATAGACCAAACTTGTCGCAAATGCCTAACATTTGTTTTTGCTCAGTGATGTTTTACAGTTCGCAAAATGTTATTAGTCCTTAAAATTAATGTAATTAGCGATAAAAGAAGAAATATGAAAAACAAAAATAATTTTCAATTTTTCAACCATATGAATATACTGCCTGTTGAAACCAAACTGTGAGGTGAAAAGCCAAAAAGGAATTATAAGGATACACGTTATATCGGCCACTGAAATTCTTGTTATGTGGAAAAAAAGCGGGTGGATGACTATAAAGATTATTAACCAATCGTGTTCTGCTTTTCCATATATAGACTATTAGTCCATTGGTGAAAGACGAATGACACTTGTCACAATGACTTTTGACAAACGTCGGAAAGAATATTGGCCGAGCTGGGATTTGAACTCACAACCCCTGCATTGACAGCCCACGTCGCTACCGTCTGAGCTAACTGGGCTCAACTTAGAAATAAGTAATCTTGAACAATAGTGACTGTTAGTAGACTGCATAATCATGCTAATTTGATGCTGGTTATGATGTTCTCAATGCAAGTGTTTGTCATATTTTAATACAGTGTTTGATCCAGAATCCAACAGTAATGTTGCGGAGAGGCTACATATACCACTGAAACTTGCATATGCACTTTCAGTTCACAAATCACAAGGCATGACATTACCACAGTAAGTCCCTTTCATTTAATACATTAACTGTAATAAAAAAATAAATCTACTGTTTATTTAAAAATAAATTTAAGAAATGCTACTTAAGATTGATTGATTGGGGTTTAACGCAGTTTTTAACAATTTCTCAGTTATATCACGGCAGCCAGTTCACCTACTCATGCATTTCCTGGTTTTCTCACACCAGTACTCCACACAACAAACTTCCCAAGCAACTGGCTGCTTTTCCACATGGACTTAGCCCATTGGTGTAAGACGAATGACGCATGTCGTATTGACTTTTGTCAATCGTCGGAAAGAAAGTTGGCCGAGCCGGATTCGAACTCACATCCCCTGGATTGAAAGCCCGCGTCTCTACCGACTGAGGCTACACCTTCAGTTAGATTTTCTAGATTTTTTGTCTGTTGCATATTTGTTGATGTAGGAAGGGTAAATGCACTCAAAAAATGTCCATCCTTTCCATTGTATTACATGTTGTAAGCAAACCAGCTATTCTCAATCATAATGTATGAATTAGATTTGTATAAATGATCTTATTTTAAATGTGCCATTGTTTTTTGTTATAAATAGATGTTCAAGTGTTCGTTTAATACAAATTGGCTGCTTATTACATAGGTGACCTATGACAGAGGTTTGACTGTAAATGTCAACATAAAGATCAACAAATTACTATTGTTGATCAAACAATGTTAACCCTTTCCCACTTTAAACAAATCTGCAGGAGACAAATTTGAAAACTATTACAAACAATATGACAAAAGAAGGGATTGCTAATTATGAGCAATTTCGCACTTTGCCAAAATGTTTTCAATTCAATACAATAATTTTACTTTCAAATAAAAAGATTTCAAATGTATTTGCCTTATATTATTGCATGAAACCTATTGGTTTAATTTTAGATAGACAATCATAATTACATAAATCTGATTTCAGGGTTGTAGTTGACTGCAGGAACATATTTGCACCTGGACAGTTGGCAGTAGCAGTAGGTAGGGTCCAGTCAGAGGATGGATTGCGCATTATTCACTTCCATGAAAATGCAGTAATCCCACAACCTGCTGTGATACAGGATTTGGGACACAACAATCAGAGCCAGTCATTGATGACCATTCTTGCTGTTTCAAGAACATAATAAGGTTTGTATGACACTTAATAACTATCAAACATATGTGCAGCATACAGTCTAGGTGACAGCGATGATGACAGAGACACGTCTGTAGGTGTCCTGGACCCACCACCTTTCGAGTAGAGACCTTACAGCGACGATGACAGAGACATGTCTGTAGGTCACCTGAACCCACCACCTTTTGAGCCGAGACCTGACAGTGATGATGGCAGAGACATGTATGTAGGTCATCTGAATCCACCACCTTTCGAGCAGAGACCTAACAGCAATGATGAAATATGCACATTTTTGGGTCAACTGATGCCACCACCTTTCAGACCGGGCGATAATGACAGAGACACGTCTGTTAGGCAAGGTGACCCAGGAATGCCAGAACAAGGCCATGATGGAACAAGTCGCCATAGCCAAACGACGTGACAACGTTAAGTGGATGAATGAATGAATGAATGGCGTTTTAAGGCCCGTCGACAACTAAGGTCATTTTGGGCGCTTAATAATTTACTTAATGTAAATGATTAAATAATTAAAATTGAAATATAACTAAACAGTTTATTAGACAAAACAATCAAACATGATGTACGCGATACTTAACATTAATATAAAATGACATGTAAAACAATGTAAAACAGAATTTAGGCAAACAAGCCAAACACTACTATGTAATACTTAACATAAAGATAAACAATATCTGAGAAAATGTGGAACAGGATCTGTAAAAGTAATGTATGTGCAAAAGCACGATTTAAGAAATAATCATATCTTATTAAAAATACTAATTTCCCTAAGGAAATCAAATACAAGTTCAGGTTTGACAGACCCAAAGAGCTGACGCATACTTTGAGCCTTGAAAAATCTATCACGTATTGGAGCGAAATCAGCACATTCCAGAAGAATGTGCTGTACTGAAAGTTGTGTAAAACATGGAATACACTGAGGTGCTTCCTCACCCTTCAGTAAGTACGCATGAGTTAACCATGTGTGACCAATGTTTAAACGAGCAAGGACAATTTCTTCTCGGCGACAGGATCTAAAAGCTGGCAGGCACTCACCAAGTACTGACTTGATTGAGTGCAGTTTATTATTTACTTGCTCATTCCAATCACTTTGCCACTTATCGTGAAGTAAAACATTTATTAAAGGTTTAAAATCGGTATAAGGTATTTTAAAAGGTAAAATATCTTGTAAAAGAGCAGACTTTGCTGCCAAGTCAGCATGTTCATTACCGTGAATGCCTATATGACTGGGGATCCAGCAAAACACTACATGTGCTGTTGCACAAATACGCGATAACTTAGAAAGGAGGTCAACAATAATAGGGTTATCTATTTTGTCATTCTGAAGTGCCTGCATAGCAGACAATGAGTCAGTAAAAATAATATATCTCCAATAACCGTCGGATTCAATATGATCCAAAGCCAAATGAATTGCCTTTAACTCGGCAGAAAATATAGAAGCATTATTTGGCAACCGAAATGTTATCACATCGCCATCATGAACTGCAGCGGCAGCAGCCTTTTTTCCGTCCTTAGAACCATCTGTATAAATATGCTCAAAGTTATAATATGTATTTTTAATTTCCATATACTTGGACTTAAAAACAATAGGATCAGTGCAGGCCTTTCTATCAGTCGCAAGATCATAAATGAATGATGGACTATTTCGAGTCTAAGGTGGAGAATCTGAAATCTCCTGCCTCGCGATGTCCTCAAGATCAACATCAAGATTAGCGATTTCGGGACCGTAACGGATACCAAAAGGCGGTATTACCCGTTCCTTCTTTAAAAATAATTCCTTGTATAAAGGTTTAAAAACAACTCTATGAGTGGGATTTGAAGGGTTAGACTTGAGTTTTAAAAGATACTGCATAGCTAGTTTTTGTCGACGTAAATATAAGGGTGGTTCATTGGCTTCTACATAGAGACTTTTGACGGGCGAAGTTCGAAAAGCGCCCAGGGCTAGCCGTAAACCCTGATGGTGAATGAAATCAAGTGTTGCAATGTATGATTTTCGTGCCGAGCCACAATACATGCATAGTCTAATTTAGATCGTATTAACGACCTGTAAAGTCTCAAGAGAACTTTACGGTCAGCTCCCCAGTCCATATGGGACACAACGCGTAACTGATTTAAAGCTTTCTGGCATTTATTTTTAAGATTATTTATATGAAGAACAAAAGTCAGTTTCGGATCGAATAATAGACCAAGGAATTTAAATTCAGACACAACGTCAATACGAGTGCCATCTAGTGTTAAATCAGGATCTAGGTGGTGTTTACGAAGTTGACAAAAGTGCATACATTTGGTCTTGCTTTTAGAGAATTTAAAGCCATTTTCGTTTGACCATTTTTGCAAATTATTCAAAAATTGTTGCAGTTGTCTTTCAATTGTATGCATATGTTTTGATCTGTAGCAAATACAGAAATCATCAACATATAGAAAACATTCAACTCCAGGGTTAACAGATTTGATAATGTTATTAATCTTCACACTAAAAAGTGTTACAGAAAGAATGCATCCCTGGGGAACACCCATTTCCTGTTCATGTGGATCAGACAAAGTATCACCAACACGAACTTTAAACTGACGTTCATTTAAAAAAGCAGAAATGAAAAAAGCAAGGCGACCTGTTATGCCATAATCATAGAGGTCATTCATAATACCATATTTCCAGGTAGTGTCATATGCACTTTCTAAGTCAAAGAAGACGGAGACAACGTGTTCCTATTTAATGAATGCTTCTCTGATAAAAGTTTCAAAACGGATCAAATGATCCACTGTGCTTCTATGTTTACGAAAACCAGACTGGAAAGTAGTAATAAGTTTGTTCTTTTCGAGAAACCAAACAAGTCTGTCGTTCACCATTCTTTCCATGGTTTTACATATACAGCTAGTTAAGGCTATAGGACGATACTTCCCAGGATTAGTTGTATCTTTACCAGGCTTGGGAATTGGAATAACGATGGCCTCTTTCCAAGACCTCGGGAGATTTCCCGTTCGCCAAACCTGATTATAGACGTCAAGTAAACAAGAAAGGGATCGGAAAGGTAAATGCCTAATCAGTTGATAGTGTATATCATCTGAACCCGCAGCGGTATCATGGCACTTCTTGAGAGCCGATTTTAATTCTTTTAACGTAAATGCTTTATTGTAGGCCTCTTCATTTTTCGATTTAAAGTTAATTTTCCGTTTCTCCCTCTGCTGTTGAAATTTTTGAAACTTTGGAGAATAGTTTGAAGAGGACGACTTTTGGGCAAAGGAATCTGCCAACGTATCGGCAATATCCTTCTTTGAAGTAGCAACACCGTCTGAGGTGTTCAGATGATTAACACAAAGCGAACTGCTCTTTCCTTTTATTTTCCTTATCATGTCCCATGTCTTTTTGACAGATGATCTAGAATTTAATCTAGATACATACTGTCTCCAAGACGCACGTTTACTGTGCTTAATTGTTTTACGAGCTCTTGCTCTAGCTATTTTAAAGTATACATGATTTTGATGGGTTGGCCTCAGGTTAAACTGCCTTAAAGCCGATTTGCGTGTTCCTATAGCCTTTTTGCAATCCTCATCAAACCAAGGTTTGTGAGGGTGCTTTGGATTTGTCGAAGTTTGGGGAATTGCCTCTTTAGCAGCCTGATACATTACAGATGTATATAGTTGTGTAGGGTCATCACATTCCAAGAAACCATCCGGATTAATGGAACTCTCACATCGCACCTGGAATAAATTCCAGTTCGCTTTGCGGAGCTTCCATCGCCTCGGACGCCCCTGTTCAGATGGCCCAGTTTCAGTAATAATTATAGGGATATGATCACTTCCATGAAGGTCGTCTTCCACCTTCCACTTAAAGTCAACAAATATATCAGGACTACAAATAGAAAGATCAAGAGATGAGTAAGAACCAGTAGCAGGATGCAGATAGGTGTGAGATTTATTATTCAAAATACAAAGGTCATGTTTAAAAATAAAATCTTCTAATATTTGGCCTTTGTTATTGGTGTCACTACATCCCCACAACTTATTGTGTGAATTGAAGTCACCAACTATCATAAAAGGTGTTGGAAGCTGACTGACAAGCTCAACGAGCTTGTCTGTATCAAGAGGTTGACTTGGCGGAAGATACAAAGAACATAGGGTAATTGTTTTGCTCAATGAAATTCTTACCGCAGTCGCCTGCAGAGTTGTAGTAAGTGAGACTAAGCTATGGGGAACAGAGTTATTAACAAATATTGCTACCCCACCACAAGCTCGAGCACTTGCATCGGAAGTTTTATGATAACATGAATGATATTTAAGAGAAAGACTATCAATATCTTTTAAAAATGTTTCTTGTAAGCATAAAGCTACTGGTTTCTTTTCATTAACTAGAAGAGACAATTCTTCAAAATTGGCTTTAAATCCACGACAGTTCCACTGGATTATGGAATTCATTTCGATATAGGTTCACAAATTTTGATCTCGGCTATCGCAGTATGCCAGGAATCAATATTTTGATTCCAGTCATCTGTTGTACCCGACCATGGACTAGGAGGCTCAGTTTCCTGTGTCTCCATGCCATCCAATGTCTGATAACGATTTGTAATTTTAGGTTTAGAGTTTAATTTAATTTCTCTAGGAGAAGACTCAACCTCTCCAGGAGAAGGTGACCTAATTTCTTTAGAAGAAGACTCATTTTCTTTCGAAGAAGATGCAGTATTGCTACAGGTGTCTTTGTTCATTGATGGTAATGAAGAAAGGATAGAAGTAGAGGGCTGTTCATTTGACATAATTGCTTTTAACTGTAAACTGATGTCAGGAAACTTTTGAGATAGAATCTTCAAAAGGCGATGGCATGTAGTACATTCTTGTGAGGGTGGCGGTGTATTGACAACAGGCCTGATAGTAGTTGGTCTGGAGTCGTTTTTGGTGACATTAGCATATGAAACAGTCAAATTGAATCGGGTTTCAACAATTTTCTTCGCCTCAGGAAAAGAAAGACCTTCTTTACACTTGACGGTAACAATCTCCTTCTCCCGTTTCCACACAAGGCAGGAGCGGGAGGTAGAATAATGCTCACCACCACAGTTTGAACATTTAAGTGCATTTTTACATTCATTCACATCTGCATCATGTTCTGAGCATAACGCAGTGCAACGACGGCAAACCTTTTCTTCTGTAGTTTTTCGGCATTTTGATTCATGATGGCCATACTTATAACAGGTGTAACATTGCAATGGGTTAGGGATGTACATGTCAACAGGGACATTCAAGTATCCAACTTTAAGGGATCTTGGCAAAATAGCTGTATTGAATGTTAGCACCAAGGTGTTTGTTGGTCTCTTGATACTGTCCCTGTAGGAAGTCATCCTTCTGACATGGACGACCAGTTGGCCGGCCAGTTCAGAAGCAATTTCCTCCTCAGAAACTCCTGCAAGATCTGGGCATCTTATAATTCCTTTTGACGTATTAAGAGTATTATGGGCAGAGCATTTGGCTTTCTTCTCAACTTCAATGAGGAGAGCACCTGATTTCAATTTTTTAACAGACTTAGGTAAACCAGCAAGAGAAAGAAGGCATTTCTGAATGACGAAAGGTGAAAGGGAAGATATAGCTTGTTCAGGCAAATTTAATTCAATCAATAAGAATCGGGGGAATGAAGGGTTTGAAGTGTTGCCATTTGGTTTGTCGATATCGGAGTCCGAGTCCATTTCAGTACGTGTGCGTTTTTTGGTTTGAGGATCCATATCCAAGTTTTTATTTTTCGTCAACCGCGGCCCCCACCCGCCACGGAGTCCAACAAGGGAACACGATACATGGAGCGGAAATCCAGCTCCTCGTGTCAGGGGTCCACAGATGGTATAACTAGATACCGCGAATAAGTTAGCGCGACAAGGAAGAACATGGATGTGTCCCCCATATCAGGGATCCGCCATGCAAGTCAGTGCCCCCGACCAAAACATCCGCGCCACCCAATTAGCCCATTAGCCTATAAAAGACGAGGCACAATAAACTGTAAACTTTATGCAAATTAAATATGACACATATAATATAAAGTTGGTGTATATAAAATGAAAGAAACGATCGGATGGAATATTTTCAAGTGAAAAAAAAAAAAAACTTATACGTAGATACATGCACAGATATTTATGACATTTTAACACCATTACAGTTAACATACATGTATTTGTAAGAAAAGAAAAAGTGTGCCTAAATCTAATATATGACCAGCCGTTTGCACTAGATCGGGCCCATCTAGGCTCCCGTTTACACCGAAGCAGAGGCCAAAGCAGTGTGTTGGAAAGCCGGAGATCCCTGCGCTTCCCTCAACTGCCAGGATCCTCGTTTCCTGCTTACGAGTATCCACCCGCGGCAAACAGGCGGGTCCATTAGGGGACTTCTACCCCTTGTAGGACGGACAGCCGGCGTATTCTAACCCCCACCGGCAGGGGGAGTTAAGTGGATGAAGACAGTGGCGAAAGAGGCGTACGATCTAAGTTTCCAAACCCTGGACTGGATAAATGAGAATATCTACCATCTGAGGGTCCCCAGGAAATCGAAGAAAGACTGTTCGCCATTTTCAGGTCCCAGCCGGGATATTCGTCTTCAGACCAACCCAGATATAGAGCGAGTTGTATTGGACATGGGAGTAAAACCAGAGGAACAAGCTTCGGATGTTCCCGAGGAAGAAGCAGAGACAACCACTAGTCCAAAACCACAGCTGAGTTGGGCTGACCAAGTCGACGAATACCATTTGATTCATCCCGCAGAACAGCCCAGTTTTGAGCCTTGCTATGACCTGTCCGATTCGGTCAGAGCAAGTGAAGAAGATCTTCTGCGGAGCGATTTGGAGACGGTGGAAAGTAACCAGACCCGAGATGAGGCACAGCCCATGGAGATCGAGACGTCCTCACAGACTCTTGACCTTTCCACTGAGGCGACTCCCACGGATCTGTTACCGGCAGTGGTGATGCCTACATCCAGGAAGTTCTCACCTGTCAAATTTCCACCAAAGACAGACGAATGTTGGAGGAAGCAGGAAGGTCGTCATGAGAAAAAGAAAGATGAGAGACTTATTCCAAGATCGTCTGCCTGTGCTAGAAAGGAGACCGATACGAAGTCTACTCAACGTCACTCTGAGAGACGGCCAATTTCCCGAACTGATCAGACAAGACATCAGCCTCGGGAAGATAGAAAACGTCCTGCCTCCAGAAATCCCAGAAAAGATTTGAATAGAAGCTCCGCGAAATGAGTAAAGCCTTCTGTGACTATGTCGATGACGGCCCAATCGTCTAGCGGGCGAAGATCATCCACGTTGCCACAGATAACCCATTCTGTGCAGCCAGAGCGCCCAACTACAAGTGCTGGGCTGGGAGCACAGAAGAAGAGAGGGACCAAGACCTACAACCGGACAGTTGAGATGCACGGAGTGGAGCTGACCGTGAATAGCCGCTTCCCCGCTGCTAACTTGAAAGAGGGAAAGAGAGTGGACAGACGGAAGGACGAAACCCTGTATTGTTTCTGGGTGCATGGAGGAAGTTGTCCAACAGAAGATCCGTGCCCTACGAGAGCACCTTCCGAGCCTGTTCGACGAAAGGACTCAACTGTCTGAAGAGGTAACCAGGAAGCGCCTGTCAGCATTAAAGTTAATAGCACACTGGATGCTAGGAGGATGTGCCACCGTTTCGCAGCTTGCCAAATACGTGGATGCCTTCGAAGTGCTGACGATAGAGCAGAATAGGGAAGTAAATGAGGAGCAATCTTCAGCCATGACAGAGATCTGCAGGGAAGGAACGATGCCAACTCCTCCCATTCAGAGGAGGGTCCCACACAGCTCCAAGTTTACTGGGAATGGTAGCAGACGTCGTGGCGAAAACAAGAGGTACCACCTAGACTCTTACTGAAGGTGACGACCAAGAATGCCAGACGCCTGTATCAACGACCTGTTCAGGATCCGGTGTGATACCCGATCCTTGACAAACTGTGAAGGACCCGGCGCCATGCCCGGTCCGAAGCAGTTATGGGTTTGTATATAACAATATCATTCCGGGTAGACACAGGAGGTTTGAAATAATAGGACTCACTGGTGCAGTACCGCCGACTAATCACTAAAGGGATTCCACAGTTAGGTCCTTTCAAATAAAGTCGGGCGGGGGGGGGGGGGGGAGTGTGGTGATTACGCAAACCAGTCTGGCCAGTCACTCACTCTCGGTACTGTAGGCGCTTTGATTACGCGGGAACCAGTCAGCAATTTGCGGGTCCTACTGCCCATTCCAAACGCTACAGCCAAGGAGTACACACGCTTTCCGAAGCATTAACTAAAGTATTAAGTATTACGCCATTAGATAGGTAGGTAAGACACTTTACTAGCGACGAAGAAAGCACGTCTGGTTCTGATCCTTTATACGAGAACGACATCGACGAACAAATCCAGGATGTATCAATATGGTGAGAATTTTCTACGGCATTAGCCACGTAAACAGTGTGTATTATAAATCATTACATATACAAACAAGGAATTCTGTTAGATGAAATATGTTATTCAATGATATTCTTAAGTGTTTTATTGAGAAAAGTAAAACCAAAATTAAAGATGGCTGACCTTTTCATATTTGTATATCCCTAGTCCCCACCATGCAAAACAAAGGCATATTTGAATGCCACGAATTCATTTGTGTGCAAAAACAAGTTATAAAGTTGATGTTTTGTTCAATTTTAATAGAAAATTATATACACACACACAGAGAATATGGACTTTGATATAATATTACAATACAAATGTGTTTTAAACTCGACTTTAGATGCATTCAGTAATGTCCAAGAACCAATTTGGAAAAATATAGCGTCCTTACAATTGAGCATAAAATCAAAAAATGATTGCAGGTTTCGACTTGCATTAGGAATGATAAGTTTGACAGGTCTGAAACTGTATATTAGATACATGTATATGAGTAGGTTACTATATTCAATGATAAATTATCTCTTTGAAGACATAGATTTTTTTTGTATTCAGGTGTCGGTGTAACAACTGCATTAACATGCCAACTGTGATAGAAGCGAAATGCTGCCAAATAACCAATAGTGTCGATGGTAAAATAGAAGAGACATCAACCTGCATCACCGAACATGAGGGGTTTATTTGGTATCAGGAAGTTATGGCTCAAACATTTATGGCCATAAATTTTAAAACTGAGGATACCTTATCATTTCTTATATTTTATAGAACGTCAACGATTGTGTGGGAGATGAAGAAGTTTTCTTCGCCATCACGGTGAGTTATTTTCGCTTCTATATCTTTGTAATGACATCAAAAGTGAAATATCATATCACCGCTTCATATATTTGTGTTTTCTAAGTGAATATCGCTCCTTTTCCTAATATGTTCATATAACAGCAAGATATAGTAGTGATGTTTTTGTTACTGTTTCAGGTGAATACAACAACAACACCACCAAAAGACATAACATCGGATAACTGATTTTATTTTTATTCATTTTAATTCACATTTAAATCTAGTAAAGAACATTCGATTTTAAGCTTGTTTTATTTTATAATGACCATAAGCCAGCGAACTAATTCCATCTTCTAACAGATATCTCTTATCATAGATGGGAAGAACTTGATTCATGATATATTTATAGGTGGTAAACTTTGAGAACATTGTGATAAATAGAGAAGACGTTTTCAGCGTCATTTGTATATGTATCTACAGGGCTCAACAGTGGGATACGACTCAATAACTCCACCTCGTAATTCCCAAATACAAATGGTAAGTAATTTTTATTTATTATCTTTTTAATGACTAAAACAACTTTATTTTGATGATGTTGGAGAATATGTAAATACTTTTTGCACTAATTAAAATTATGATTTATGGAAACGACGAAAACTATATTTATTATATTTAAATTTAAAACAACATACCTCTGCTGGTCGACCGTTAAACAACGAATCATATATCTCGATGTGAGAGAGTAATGCGCGAAGTTCATCAACTTCCCTAACATTAAATGAAATTGATTTCATTTTACTAAAATCGAACTTCCCTTCTACGAAACAATGTTTAGCATCCGCAAGATGCACATAAGTTGCGCCATTAAATGGCGTGAAGCAAACTTCTTTATTTTTTTCCAAATTTAATAGAAGCTTTTACTACCTCCCCTTTAACATTCCTTTTTTCTACAAAAGACATGATGAAGTTAAGTTTCAACAACTTTAATTTGAAGAAGTGAGCATTTAACTCTTAACTTCAAGGATTTTATTTCTTTCCAGTTGTCAATCTTCGCCTTTGCGATATTTCTATTGGTCATCTTTTGAGAAACTCAATAATCCGTGATGGGTTTTTTAAACCGTTGTAGCTAATTGGATGTTTAAACACTTTACATCCAAAAGATGTAAAATAATTTTACACATCGCTTCACACACTCTGAAGATTAGTTGTATACGCTTCATCTATAGTACAAACAAAGAGAGAACTCGCTTACATTTTAAATATAAGACAAAAACTAAAACACTTTCTTCAACTCAATCAAAATAGTCATTGCCCATTAATTATACAATACTTATCCTTTAAAAAATAAAGCGTCACTCGCTTTCTCCTCTCAGTTTCTATCTGCTTCTATATCTATTAGAATGATGATTTATTTATTGTTGATCTTAGCGATAAGTGTAGAAGGGGAACTTATGTATATGGACCAAGTGTGTCAGGATAATGGTCCGTTATTGGATTGTAGTGATGTAGGAGATGGGGATTTCGCAATGAAAACGGAAAACATGGACATATAGAGAATGCAGTTTACTCGGTTGAAAGGAAAAATAGATTTAAGGATGCTACCGAATGTTGATAGGATAGACGTACAATATGGTGATGTGAGATGTATACAGGTGGAGAATCACAGAACTAATGTGCATCTCAATTATGGAAACGCTTAGATTGATTGTGTAAGAAAATTAAATAAACCCTTTTACCTTTTTCATAGACAATGTATTGTATTCTTTATAGCTTAAACATGTGTCTTTTGATATTATCAATGATTAATTATGTAGAAATAAACGAAAGAGTGTTGAAAACATTAACTCTTTCCCACATATAATTCTATATCAAATAGATTATAATATTAGTGCTATACTAAAAGTAATTTATCAATGCTTATAATTAATTACTTACTTTTCAGCCAAGTTTACAATCCACAACAGTACAGTCATCAATGAATGAATGGTGTTTTAAGGCCCGTCGACAACTAAGGTCATTTTGGGCGCTTAATAATTTACTTACTGTAAAAGATGAAATAATTAAAATTGAAATATAACTAACCAGTTTATTAGACAAAACAATCAAACATGATGTATGCGATACTTAACATTAATATAAAACGACATGTAAGCCAATGTAAAACAGAATTTAGGCAAACAAGCCAAACACTACTATGTTATACTTGACATAAAGATAAACAATATCTGAGAAAATGTGGAACAGGATCTGTAAAGGTATTGCATGTGCAAAGCACGATTTAAGAAATAATCATATCTTATTAAAAATATTAATTTCCCTAAAAGGTCAGGTTTGACAGACTCAAAGAGCTGAAGCATACTTTGAAAGCCTTGAAAAAGCTATCACGTATTGGAGCTAAATCAGCACATTCCAGAATGTGCTGTACTGAAAGTTGAGTAAAACATAGAATATATTGGGGAGCTTTCAGTAAGTATGCATGCGTTAACCATGTGTGTCCAATGCGTAAACGGGCAAGAACAATTTCTTCACGACGAAAGGATCTCAAAGCTGGCAGCCACTCACCAGCCAAAAACATGTACCATGACATGTCGCACTTGCTATATGGTGTGTCAGTCCCTCGACTGTTTCGAGCGATATTTAGTGGAGAAAAAATGCAGACAAGGGGGGAGATTACCTCTCAGTGCGACGAATTTTGGCGCTGCACTACATACTAACCAGGGGCTGTATGGCCAGAGTTCTTGTGTGTGACGATATTTTGGGCCATTCTTTACGTCTCCATACTTAAATTATCGACGTTTTCTTGTGTTTAGACGATTTTTAAGAGGTATTATCGCTTTAAGCTTTTTCACAGGAAAAGTCCCTACATCAAGCAAGTCAGTAGAAGACATGCCAGATTCTGAAGTTGACTTTCTTCTGGCAGCCAGTCAAGGCATTAAAAAAAGTATCAAAAGTGATGTTTCTGCATATATAAAAAGGTGTTCCAAATAACATCCGTTAAGTATCTGCAGCGCCCTATAGCATTGAGAAGCCTGATGTTTTGGAAAAACACCGGTAAAACCGATGCGTCATTCCATTCCTGTGCAGAGATCAACTGCCCTTAACAAGTGAAGGGCAGTCCGAGCTTCGTTACGAGATGTCTCCTGCCGCACCCAGCCTAAGAGGTCAGTCAACTTTAGCTAAATAAGTGGGTGAGCAGTTAGATCCTCTTCCTGAGTTATCTTCTGTCACCACCACCCTAAGATGTCAGCCGCCTTCGGCAAGTCAAGGTCCGATATTTAAATAGTGGAATATCTTCCTTCCCCAATTTTAAATGTCCCGATTCTCCTTCTAAGATTATATTAATTTTATTGCCAGAAACAGCACACATTTTTTATTTCGCATCATATGGATTACTTGACCTGCTTTTGCCTCAGCTGTGGTATTTGTCTGTGCTGTCTAAGCGTATACGTCTTTTAAGATAGACCTGTTGACCTGGAATATTTCATTATTTCAAAATAACTATCCAACGATATCTGGCTTATGCTTTTAACGTTATATTCTTAATTCAACTTTAATGTTTTTTCTTTTTTTATAACATTCTTTCAGCTTTGCACGAATATAGATAGAAAGCTAGTAATTTTATATCAAAATATGCCACGTTTACTTGACCTACTTTGTCTGTGCTGTGTAAGCGTATACATCTTTTAGGGATAGACCTGTTGACCTCGATTATTTCATTGTTTCAAAATAACTATCCCACGATATCTGGCTTATGCTTTCAACATAACCTGTATCTTTTTAATTAAACTTTCATGTTTTTCCTTTCTTATAACAGTTTTGCAACTTGGCACGCATATGAATAGAAAGCTATTAATTGTGTATCAAAATATGCCACGTTTACTTGACCTACTTTGTCTTAATGCACGCCTGATGTTCATAATAACCAACAATCTATCATGGATATTCTGATTAAATGTTTATAATAACCAAACTATATCATGGATGTTCTGATAAATGTACTAGCGGCTAAGTTATGTAATTTTTCTTGGCGATTATGATTAGGGTTTTTTTCTGTAAGACGTGCCGAGAACATTCGAGGTCACCGGATCGACTACATCCAGAAGAATACGCTTAGACAGCACAGACAATAATTAGGTCATTTCAACAAGGTATAATGTTAGTCTGTTCATCCTTTCATTTAAAAACCCACATTATTTATTAAACCAGTTTCATATTAATTCAATCGGGATGTTCCTTAATGAACACACGTGAAACATCTGCGCATTATATCTGTCACAACTATTCAATATATTAATATCATTTATAACAAGTGTCCAAAATTTGATGGAGATGAATGTTCTGATTCACTTTCATGAATATTGGATGCAAAATGTAGCCTGTAGAACACAGTGTTAACAAGCTGAAATGTTGACGACGGACGAACGCCGGACAAAATGTGATCACAATAGCCCTACCTTGCACTTCGTGCATGGGTGAGCTAAAAACCTGGAACGATTTACATGTTACAAGAAAGTTGGACTCTTAAGCTTTAATTGTTAAATAGAAGCAATGTAGACAGTCGTGTTTTTTTTTCTCTTTTTTCTTAGCATTCTTTAATATACAATATTAAAAGCAAAGTCAATAAATGTATTCTGGTGTTATGTTCGAATCTTGTTGCATGCGGAAATGTTGTTCCCATTTCATTCGTCGCGGTTTGCAAACATGGCATCCTCTCACACATATTCAGATTAGAACACTATAAAAAGAAGCATTTTTTTAAATAACATTTCATAGCTTGCTTGCTTTAACGTGCATTCAACAGCTGTAACCATCACCATGAATGGTGAAGCATTTGCCGATTTACTGTCTTTGACGACTCAGTTGCGCGTAACATTTCAGGAAAATGAGGTAAGAAGTATTTAAATTGTATTTTCATTAACTCAGAAAGAAGAAAGTAATGGATCTGTTACTTGTCTTCAATACTTTTTGTGTCATCCTGCGTAGCATGGTAGGCACTTAGGGATTACTTTTTTGACCGTCGTCTGTCTGTCTGTCCGTCACACTTTTTCATCACACATTCAATGAGCAGGTGCATGTGACACACATGCTCCGCGGAGCACTCCATTCTAGTTCAATTATAAAACAGTGGTTTTCTCACATTGCACTTTTTTCACAAGCAATTGTTTACATAGAGCATTAGCTCGGTAATGCTTTTATGACTTTACTCAATCGATATATGTCTCATCGTTGTAAAAACGATACAAATATATCAATATACACGAATGTCGACAAAATATAAAATAACTTAAGCCATTGATATGGATCATGTGAGTAAACGTTTGTGTTAAGGTTTCTGAGAAATAATCTAGCGATTCGTTCGAACTTGACAATCGTAAATTCGACGGTTATAAGACGTTTGTGATATGTATACATAATCTGAAATTCAATGTCTAGATTTCGAGAGTTGACTAAACTTGGAAAATAATGTTTGAAGTAGACATTCCTCCTAATTTTAATATTTATATTTTAGGCTAAGATTGAGAAACTGAAAGAAGAAAAAACAACGTTAGAAGAAGAAAAGAGGGCGTTGGTAGAAGATATCAGATTGCTTAAAGAAGAAAACAATCAAGTTGATAAACTGAAGACAGAAAATGACTCATTGAAATATGATCGACTGATGCTAAAAACCGAAATAGCGGATCTTGAATTCAAGATCAAGGACATAAATAGCAGAAACGAACGTTTAACGGATCAATTAAAAGAACGTGAGAACACAATTAGTGATATAAATGAACAATGTGAAAGCTCTGATAGCAAATCACGAAGAGTGGAATTTGAAATATCTCAGTATAAGTCGTATCATGAAACAATAAAACGTATTACTCATTGTTTAGATGTAGAAAATAGTATGAAGCAGAATCTTAAAAGAAGGAGTGTATTTAGCGCCATATTTAACAGTGCTAAAAAGTTTAAAATGTCTGATAATTGCAGCCGCAATTGTTCCAGAAGGATGACAACGGTAAGATTAAGAAGTCATATAAAAGGAACGACCCGTTAAGTAGGTACGCAACATAAGATATTTGAGTGGAAACATGAAATACACACAGGTGGCTAAATGGACAACACAAAAATGTATGAACAAAATGAAACCAGCAGCCCCAGTACAACATAAAGACTAACAGTTTTGTAGAGACATTTATTTCCTTGAAACGCATTTTGTATATTTTATTTGCTTTTTTCCATGTGTATAATGTTTGTATACCATTCTGCAATTGTTATGGCAATGTTCAAGACCCAGTCAATGCCTTGTATTTGTTTTATTGCATTCAAATTCAATGCTTTTCCAATAATTTATTTGCATGCACAATGGAATAATTTATATTTGTACATGTTAAAGGTTATTCAAGTTAAGTGCTGACCTTGTACTAAAATTCATTTTTGTATTTTAGGATGTTTTTCTCCATTAATGTCAAGATCTATGAGAATGTCACCAGGGTTTGCATAGTCGCCGTCCAGTAAAACAATTCGTTAATCTTTCACAAAATTGTCAAATGTTTCACATTCGTCCGCCGTTTTACTTTGTTGTGCTTTGAATCGTGTCACTCTCTTATTATTCGCTGGTTTTGGATAATGTTTTACCTTTGACAAAACGCCATTGGTGTCATATTGTTGACCATCTTCCCACACACAGGTTTAATATACTTCCCTCCCTTGTTGTCCGATATAGATAATCTCAATAATTGAAATTACATATATTAAATGAGAGGTTAAAAACATTTTGGCAAAAGGAGCAATTGTTCATTGCATACATGTATGATCAAGATCTTTTGTTTCTACTATGACTGTACTTGTGTGTTTAGAACAGCGGTACTGGAATACATGCGTGTGTTGAGAACTCAGGTAGTGGAATGCGTGAGTATTTAGAAAAGCAGTAGTGGAATGCATGTGTGTTCCGAACCTGTAATGGATTGTTTGTGTGTTTCGAACTACTAGTGGGTCGATTGTGGGTTGTTGCATTTTTTTTTTTTTTTTTTTTTTTTTTGCCTTGTTCACACATTACAACCAGCGTTAAGATAGTCACGACGACAACAGTGTTCATATACTGAAGACAACATTGTTTTTGATTTACAATAAATATTGAAATATATTGAAATTGTCAAAAAGTCTAAATTAGCTATGGAAAATAATACAAATAATGGTAAGTCTCATTTACATTAATTTTTCTATAAAGTTAAATATTGTTTGTACATTTCATTTTTGACTTTATAAGTGTGTTAATTATGTATTGAAAAAACATTTCTACATGTACAGTTAAACGTGGAAATGAAATGCAGGAAATACTGCAATCCATTGAAAATTGTGAGAAAATGCAGACTGTAGACATTTCAGCTTCAACAAATGTGCCAAACGTACCAAACCAAGATATACAGTCATTCAACCAGGTGCTTAGCAAATCGTTGGGATTGGGAACACCAATGTTTTCCGGCGCGAACATTAATGGTGGAAATTTCACCATCAATATCAACTTGAATTCAACATAATATGTTTTGATGAGCTGTGCTTAAATTTTCATAAATATCCACTTTATGCAAACAAGTGAATACACTAACCTTAATGTCATTTCACCCTTTCCTGGTGTTTGGATAGCAAATCAGTGTTTGCTCAGTTCCCCATTATATGCTACTTGAGCTGTAGTCAGACAGCAGTTACTCTGATTTACTGCCATACCAGACAAACCAGAAATATGTCTTCTTGCTTGAATGATAGCAGCAGTTCAGACTTTGAAGGATGATGAATTATATTCAGAGGGTGCAGCACTGAAGAAAAAAAGGTACAAAAGAGCGCTGCACAATGGTTTAAACAAAAGACGAGCAAAATATTATGACTGACTTAAATGACAGTCTTGAATCGGTTCAACATGGTCAATGTTCCAATGTTAATCAGTTAACAACAGCTTATGACTGCACAGTGACTCATCACCAATTTCTACCACTCTGCAGTCAAGTGATTCAGAGAGTAGTTCAATTCTGTCTGATAGTGAGAGTGATATATATTTAAGTACATCATGCTCGTCCGGAAATAGTGACGAGGAAACATTATCTGACAATGAAGCTCAGGATGACCACGAGAACAGGCCTTTATATGATGGATGTAACCACACTTTGTCTACATCGTACATGATGGTTATGCTTCTTGTACAGAAGTATTCATTGACAAAAGAAGCATTTGCAGATATTCTTCGTCTTATTTCCACAGACTTACCATCAACATGTAATTACTCTAAATCTTCTTACAAAGTGAAAGATTTTCTTCAAAAGTTTGTGCAGTCACAACCTACCACAGAACACAAGTACTGTGAGCATTGTCATCAACTTCTACCGCTAAATTGAATCTCTGCCCATCTGAGGAGTGTCAACAAAGCAGAGCAAAAGTTCTACAATTCCATGACCTGCACTTGACTCAACAACTGAGAGATTTATTTCAAGGTAAAGTAAATATATACAGTTTATGCATGTCTTCACTATAAAGCCTATACAAATCCAAGAGTCGTTGATCCATGAGGTCAAATTCATTTTTTCAAGAATCGAGAAAATTAGGCGTTTTTTGGTCGGAAAATTTGCATTAAGTATTCAAGGTTTGTAATAACCACATTATTAAAGGCGTATGCTACAGTTATTTATCCAAAAATTGCCCAATCATAGAATTTCATTATTCTTTGTATTTTGCTAGTACATACAATAACTAGTTGAAATAAGGAAAAATGAAAATATGTTATGGATTTAAAAAATATATATTGGCCTGTCAATGACATGACCAATTTCATCAAAGTCACAAATATAGGCTTTTTGGCCGAAAACCTAAAACACACACACAAAAAAATGAAAACTACAAATCATGTTAAAGTTAATATATAACTTTATATATAGAATTTAAATCAATATGAAAAGAGAATTTGTGAGAAAAATATGAAAAAAAATATATTAAGCTGTTTTTCAAGATCGAAATGGTGTCACATTTTACCCGTGAAAAAGTTAAAATCATACGATTTTTCAAGAAATTTTCCGTTCTACATAATAGAATTTTCTGTAATTATCCATAAACAATGAACATGGTTCACTTTAATAAAAAATGCAAAAAAAAAAAGATAGGTCACCGTGCTCCTTTTCTGGTAAATCGACTTTTTCCTTGAAGCACGGCCTGTTTTTTAAGCAAAACTGCTGTATTTCTAAGAAAACCCAAGGAAAACGTCCCTTTACTCTAAAAGAAGTACGGTGACCTATATTTTTTTTGGCATTTTTTATTAAAGTGAACGATGTTTAGTGTTTATGGATAATTACAGAAAATTCTATTATGTAGAATGGAAAATTTGTATGATTTTAACTTTTTCGGGGGTAAAATGTGACACCATTTTCACCTTGAAAAACAGCTTAATATATTCTTTTTCCTATTTTTTCTCAAAAATTCTTTTTTCATATTGATTTACATTCTATATTTAAGGTTATATGTGAACTTAAATATGATTTATAGTTTTCATTTTAATTTTTTTGTGTTTTAGGTTTTTGGCAAAAATGCCTATATTTGTGCCTCTGATGAAATTGGTCATGTCATTGACAGTCCAATATTTATTTTTTAGATCGATAACAATTTTTTTTTCTTTCTTATTTCAACAAGTTATTGTATGTACTAACTTAATACAAAGAATAATTAAATTCTATGTTTGGGAAATCTTTGGTAAACAAACTGTAGCATACGCCTTTAAGTTCGTTTTACAATAAACATTTTTCCTGCCACAATGTTTCAAAAATCATTATTAACAGCCACCATTATTAGTCATTAAAATGACAACTTATCAAACTGTCTGTGAGTACTTTCATTTAACATGCCAGTTAATTAAATATTATATAGTGACTTGTGTTAGAAACACCCCTTTAGTGCATTTAACTTACATACACACTGTTAAATGTATTTACAAATAAGAGTGAGTGATCACTTTCTTGAATGAATAGAAAATTAAAAAAAAAATCATTATCTTTCCTTCTTCAGTCTTCAATGTTTGTTACCATCTTGTCACATTTTAAGTCCCGGGTCAAATGGATGGCCGAATCGTTTCTTTATGTCTTAAAAAGTTGATTTGCACCATTTTTTTCCTATTAAGTTTCTAAGCATTTAGCCATTATTATCCCTATGGATATAGATAAAGGGATAGAGTAATGATGTATGTCGTGTATGTCAGTCTCTATCATTTGTATTTAAAAGCTTTTAAGGCTAGTCACATTTCACAGCATATAATAGGAATCATATAATTTTGAGGGGGAAATCACTTGTTAAACATACATATTAAACTAATATTTATTACAGATGAACATTTTCTAACTCTGGTGGCATGCAGACAACCCATACATATTGCGGATGCTGACATTAAACAAGATATTACAGATGGATTGGAGTATAAGCGTCTGCAACAGAATGCAACAATAGATGCTGTGAATTTGACTTCACAATAAACACAGGCAAATAAATATAAAATATCTATACAGCAGTCTAAAAAACTTCATTATTCTTGCCAAACTCCGTCTACAGAGGTCATGAAAGGTCGACCGGTTCATACAAAATGAACAGAATTGTATTGTATAGA
This sequence comes from Serripes groenlandicus, assembly GCA_031761405.1. Lineage (NCBI taxonomy): Eukaryota > Metazoa > Mollusca > Bivalvia > Cardiida > Cardiidae > Serripes > Serripes groenlandicus. The sequence continues at coordinate 3,471,219 of JASEVX010000005.1, forward strand.
AAAGCAAGTGCGAATGTAAATATAATACAGCAACCACTTTTCCAAATTCAATTTCGCAATGTATCGGATAGATGATTATCACATATTTACATTTGCACTCGATTTTCTGTACAATAAAATTCTGTTCACTCAACTACAAGAACTGTCTGAAGATTAATTGTAATACATTAAAGAGAATGGTGACGGAGGACAAAGACGATATAGTTACAGTAACTGACCAGTTCAAAATTATTCGTGATCGAGATAACGTCCGACTATTGACCACATCTCAAAAGATTATATAGACTTGTGCTCGATAAAAGAGTTATCAAAGACGGCTACATGTCATACCCCTATGATTATTGAATCGGCTTAGCGTTATTGTGCTCTAAAATGTATTATACACTATTTTATATAATTCTGTGTTTATGATTGTATATATGTTAATCTATGAATAAAAACATTTTAATAATACTTCTGTTGTTATTATGTTTTGTGTTTCTTAATCTTCCTATTAAAGGTGTCATCTGGACGCAGTGAGATGTTGTTAGATCGAGAGCGATGCGGAAGTATTGTGTATTATTTATTATATACATAGGAGCATATAGCACCAAAATTAGACTCCACAAACTAGACGGCGTGTTCTTGTTGAAAACAAAGGAACATATAGAAATAGACTCATCAAAGACAAAGTTCTTATCAAATACATAGGAATATATAGCAGAAACATATGACTGCTAAACAAAATGTAAAGGATAAAAATCATCCAAAACAAAAAATTGACAAACAAACAAGATGACGGGTTCCTATTAATTATATAGGAATATATAGGAGAAAAAAATTGACTCCTCAAAACAAAATGGCGGATTCCTATTAAGTATATAGTAAACACTTTCGTCTAGGGTCACGCCCTCTACTACTAGAATAATTATCTGGTAGTCGAAATGTTATAACATCGCCATCAGCTGCCCTTTTGCCATCCTTAGAACCATCCGTATAAATACGCTCAGTTATAATATGTATTTTTAATTTCCATATACTTGGATTGAAAAACAATAGAATCTGCGCAGGCCTTTTTATCGGTCGCAAGATCATAAATGAATGATGGACTACTTCGAGTCCAAGGTTGAGCATCTGATATCTCTTGCTTCGCGATGTCGTCAAAATCAATATCGAGTTTTACGACTTCTGGGCCGTTACGGATACCAAAAGGCGGTATTACCCGTTCCTTCTTAAAATCCCCCTGCCGGTGGGGGTTAGAATACGCCGGCTGTCCGTCCTACAAGGGGTAGAAGTCCCCTAATGGACCCGCCTGTTTGCCGTGGGTGGATACTCGTAAGCAGGAAACGAGGATCCTGGCAGTTGAGGGAAGCGCAGGGATCTCCGGCTTTCCAACACACTGCTTTGGCCTCTGCTTCGGTGTAAACGGGAGCCTAGATGAGCCCGATCTAGTGCAAACGGCTGGTCATATATTAGATTTAGGCACACTTTTTCTTTTCTTACAAATACATGTATGTTAACTGTAAGGGTGTTAAAATGTCATAAATATCTGTGCATGTATCTACGTATAAGTTTGTTTTTTTCACTTGAAAATATTCCATCCGATCGTTTCTTTCATTTCATATACACCAACTTTATATTATATGTGTCATATTTAATTTGCATAAAGTTTACAGTTTATTGTGCCTCGTCTTTTATAGGCTAATGGGCTAATTGGGTGTCGCGGATGTTTTGGTCGGGGGCACTGACTTGCATGGCGGATCCCTGATATGGGGGACACATCCATGTTCTTCCTTGTCGCGCTAACTTATTTGCGGTATCTAGTTATACCATCTGTGGACCCCTGACACGAGGAGCTGGATTTCCGCTCCATATATCGTGTTCCCTTGTTGGACTCCGTGGCGGGTGGGGGCCGCGGTTGACGAAAAATAAAAACTTGGATATGTATCCTCAAACCAAAAAACGCACTTGTACTGAAATGGACTCGGACTCCGATATCGACAAACAAAATGGCAACACTTCAAACCCTTCATTCCCCCGATTCTTATTGATTGAATCAAATTTGCCTGAACAAGCTATAACTTCCCTTTCACCTTTCGTCATTCAGAAATGCCTTCTTTCTCTTGCTGGTTTACCTAAGTCTGTTAAGAAATTGAAATCAGGTGCTCTCCTCATTGAAGTTGAGAAGAAAGCACATGCAGACAACCTCTTAAAATTAAAAACTTTTTTCAATATCTCTGCCAAATGCTCCGCCCATAACACTTTAAATACTTCAAAAGGAATTATAAGATGCCCAAATCTTGCAGGAGTTTCTGAGGAGGAAATTGCTTCTGAACTGGCCGGCCAACTGGTCGTCCATGTCAGAAGGATGACTTCCTACAGGGACAGTGTCAGGAGACCAACAAACACCTTGGTGCTAACATTCAATACAGCTATTTTGCCAAGATCCCTTAAAGTTGGATACTTGAATGTCCCTGTTGACATGTACATCCCTAACCCATTGCAATGTTACACCTGTTATAAGTATGGGCATCATGAATCAAAATGCCGAAAAACTACAGAAGAAAGGGTTTGCCGTCGTTGCACTGCATTATGTTCAGAACATGATGCAGATGTAACTGAATGTAAAAATACACTTAAATGTTCAAACTGTGGTGGTGAGCATTATTCTACCTCCCGCTCCTGCCTTGTGTGGAAACGGGAGAAGGAGATTGTTACCGTCAAGTGTAAAGAAGGTCTTTCTTTTCCTGAGGCGAAGAAGATTGTTGAAACCCGATTCAATTTGACTGTTTCATATGCTAATGTCACCAAAAACAACTCAGGACCAACTACTATCAGGCCTGTTGTCAATACACCGCCACCCTCACAAGAATGTACTACATGCCATCGCCTTTTGAAGATTCTATCTCAAAAGTTTCCTGACATCAGTTTACAGTTAAAAGCAATTATGTCAAATGAACAGCCCTCTACTTCTATCCTTTCTTCATTACCATCAATGAACAAAGACACCTGTAGCAATACTGCATCTTCTTCGAAAGAAAATGAGTCTTCTTCTAAACAAATTGAGTCTTCTTCTAAAGAAATTAGGTCACCTTCTCCTGGAGAGGTTGAGTCTTCTCCTAGAGAAATTAAATTATCTTCTTCTGGAGAGATTGAGTCTTCTCCTGGAGGGATTGGGTCCTCTTCCGGGGAAGTTGATTCTTCAAAAGGAAAGGAATCTTCTAAAGTTGTAAAAAATAATTCAAACCATACAAGTAAATCACCTGATACGAAAAAATCTTCAATTATTTCACTTAAACCAAACCAACAAAACAAACCAAAGTTAAAATTACACTCAAAGCCCGATTCTGAAGGCTTCGAGAAACAAAAAACTAAAAAAAATAAGGTCCAATTAGATAGAGCTAGTGACTCTAAACCTAAAATTACAAATCGTTATCAGACATTGGATGACATGGAGACACAGGAAACTGAGCCTCCTAGTCCATGGTCGGGTACAACAGATGACTGGAATCAAAACATTGATTCCTGGCATAATGCGATACCTGAAATCAAAATTTGTGAACCTGTATCGAAATGAATTCCATAATCCAGTGGAACTGTCGTGGATTTAAAGCCAATTTTGAAGAATTGTCTCAACTAGTTAATGAAAAGAAACCAGTAGCTTTATGCTTACAAGAAACATTTTTAAAAGATAATGATAGTCTTTCTCTTAAATATCATTCATGTTATCATAAAACTTCCGACGCAAGTGCTCGAGCTTGTGGTGGGGTAGCAATATGTGTTAACAACTCTGTTCCCCATAGCTTAGTCTCACTTACTACAACTCTGCAGGCAACTGCGGTAAGAATTTCATTGAGCAAAACAATTACCCTATGTTCTTTGTATCTTCCGCCAAGTCAGCCTCTTGATACAGACAAGCTGGTTGAGCTTGTCAGTCAGCTTCCGACACCTTTTATGATAGTTGGTGACTTCAATTCACACAATAAGTTGTGGGGATGTAGTGACACCAATAACAAAGGCCAAATATTAGAAGATTTTATTTTTAAACATGACCTTTGTATTTTGAATAATAAATCTCACACCTATCTGCATCCTGCTACTGGTTCTTATTCATCTCTTGATCTTTCTATTTGTAGTCCTGATATATTTGTTGACTTTAAGTGGAAGGTGGAAGACGACCTTCATGGAAGTGATCATTTCCCTATAATTATCACTGAAACCGGGCCATCTGTCCAGGGGCGACCGAGACGATGGAGGCTCCACAAAGCGAACTGGAATTTATTCCAGATGCGATGTGAACGTTCCATTAATCCGGATGCTTTCTTGGAATGTGATGACCCTACACAACTATTTACATCTTTAATGTATCAGGCTGCTAAAGAGGCAATTCCCCAAACTTCGACAAATCCAAAGCACCCTCGCAAACCTTGGTTTGATGAGGATTGCAAAAAGGCTATAGGAACACGCAAATCGGCTTTAAGGCAGTTTAACCTGAGGCCAACCCATCAAAATCATGTATACTTTAAAATAGCTAGAGCAAAAGCTCGTAAAACTATTAAGCACAGTAAACGTGCGTCTTGGAGACAGTATGTATCTAGATTAAATTCTAGATCGTCTGTCAAAAAGACATGGGACATGATAAGGAAAATAAAAGGAAAGAGCAGTTCGCTTAGTGTGAGTCATCTGAACACCTCGGACGGTGTTGCTACTTCAAAGAAGGATATTGCCGATACGTTGGCAGATTCCTTTGCACAGAAGTCGTCCTCTTCAAACTATTCTCCAAAATTTCAAAAATTTCAACAGCAGAGGGAGAAACGGAAAATTAACTTTAAATCGAAAAATGAAGAGGCCTATAATAAAGCTTTTACGTTAAAAGAATTAAAATCGGCTCTAAAGAAGTGCCATGATACCGCTGCGGGTTCAGATGATATACACTATCAACTGATTAAGCATTTACCTTTCCGATCCCTTTCTTGTTTACTTGACGTCTATAATCAGGTTTGGCGAACGGGAAATCTCCCGAGATCTTGGAAAGAGGCCATCGTTATTCCAATTCCCAAGCCTGGTAAAGATACAACTAATCCTGGGAATTATCGTCCTATAGCCTTAACTAGCTGTATATGTAAAACCATGGAAAGAATGGTGAACGACAGACTTGTTTGGTTTCTCGAAAAGAACAAACTTATTACTACTTTTCAGTCTGGTTTTCGTAAACATAGAAGCACAATGGATCATTTGATTCGTTTTGAAACTTTTATCAGAGAAGCATTCATTAAAAAGGAACACGTTGTCTCCGTCTTCTTTGACTTAGAAAGTGCATATGACACTACCTGGAAATATGGTATTATGAATGACCTCTATGATTATGGAATAAGAGGTCGCCTTGCTTTTTTCATTTCTGCTTTTTTAAATGAACGTCAGTTTAAAGTTCGTGTTGGTGATACTTTGTCTGATCCACATGAACAGGAAATGGGTGTTCCCCAGGGATGCATTCTTTCTGTAACACTTTTTAGTGTAAAGATTAATAACATTATCAAATCTGTTAACCCTGGAGTTGAATGTTTTCTATATGTTGATGATTTCTGTATTTGCTACAGATCAAAACATATGCATACAATTGAAAGACAACTGCAACAAGTTTTGAATAATTTGCAAAAATGGTCAAACGAAAATGGCTTTAAATTCTCTAAAAGCAAGACCAAATGTATGCACTTTTGTCAACTTCGTAAACACCACCTAGATCCTGATTTAACACTAGATGGCACTCGTATTGACGTTGTGTCTGAATTTAAATTCCTTGGTCTATTATTCGATCCGAAACTGACTTTTGTTCTTCATATTAAATATCTTAGAAATAAATGCCAGAAAGCATTAAATCTTTTACGCGTTGTATCCCACATGGATTGGGGTGCTGACCGTAAAGTCCTCTTAAGACTTTACAGGTCATTAATACGATCTAAATTAGACTACGCATGTATTGTTTATGGCTCAGCACGAAAGTCATACATTGCAACACTTGATACAATTCACCATCAGGGTTTACGGCTAGCCCTGGGCGCTTTTCGAACTTCGCCCGTCAAAAGTCTCTATGTAGAAGCCAATGAACCACCCTTATATTTACGTCGACAAAAACTAGCTATGCAGTATCTTTTAAAACTCAAGTCTAACCCTTCAAATCCCACTCATAGAGTTGTTTTTAAACCTTTATACAAGGAATTATTTTTAAAGAAGGAACGGGTAATACCGCCTTTTGGTATCCGTTACGGTCCCGAAGTCGCTAAGCTTGATGTTGATCTTGAGGACATCGCGAGGCAGGAGATTTCAGATTCTCCACCTTGGACTCGAAATAGTCCATCATTCATTTATGATCTTGCGACTGATAAAAAGGCCTGCACAGATCCTATTGTTTTTAAGTCCAAGTATATGGAAATTAAAAATACATATTATAACTTTGAGCATATTTATACAGATGGTTCTAAGGACGGAAAAAAGGCTGCTGCCGCTGCAGTTCATGATGGCGATGTGATAACATTTCGGTTGCCAAATAATGCTTCTATATTTTCTGCCGAGTTAAAGGCAATTCATTTGGCTTTGGACCATATTGAATCCGACGGTTATTGGCGATATATTATTTTTACTGACTCATTGTCTGCTATGCAGGCACTTCAGAATGACAAAATAGATAACCCTATTATTGTTGACCTCCTTTCTAAGTTATCGCGTATTTGTGCAACAGCACATGTAGTATTTTGCTGGATCCCCAGTCATATGGGCATTCACGGTAATGAACATGCTGACTTGGCAGCAAAGTCTGCTCTTTTACAAGATATTTTACCTTTTAAAATACCTTATACCGATTTTAAACCTTTAATAAATGTTTTACTTCACGATAAGTGGCAAAGTGATTGGAATGAGCAAGTAAATAATAAACTGCACTCAATCAAGTCAGTACTTGGTGAGTGCCTGTCAGCTTTTAGATCCTGTCGCCGAGAAGAAATTGTCCTTGCTCGTTTACGCATTGGGCACACATGGTTAACTCATGCGTACTTACTGAAAGGTGAGGAAGCACCTCAGTGTATTCCATGTTTTACACAACTTTCAGTACAGCACATTCTTCTGGAATGTGCTGATTTCGCTCCAATACGTGATAGATTTTTCAAGGCTCAAAGTATGCGTCAGCTCTTTGAGTCTGTCAAACCTGAACTTGTATTTGATTTCCTTAGGGAAATTAATATTTTTAATAAGATATGATTATTTCTTAAATCGTGCTTTTGCACATGTATTACTTTTACAGATCCTGTTCCGCATTTTCTCAGATATTGTTTATCTTTATGTTAAGTATTTCATAGCAGTGTTTGGCTTGTTTGCCTAAATTCTGTTTTACATTGTTTTACATGTCGTTTTATATTAATGTTAAATATCGCGTACATCATGTTTAATTGTTTTGTCTAATAAACTGGTTAGTTATATTTCAATAATTTCATAATTTACAGTAAGTAAATCATTAAGCGCCCAAAATGACCTTAGTTGTCGACGGGCCTTAAAACACCATTCATTCATTCATTCATTCATTCCGACACCTTTTATGATAGTTGGTGACTTCAATTCACACAATAAGTTGTGGGGATGTAGTGACACCAATAACAAAGGCCAAATATTAGAAGATTTTATTTTTAAACATGACCTTTGTATTTTGAATAATAAATCTCACACCTATCTGCATCCTGCTACTGGTTCCTACTCATCTCTTGATCTTTCTATTTGTAGTCCTGATATATTTGTTGACTTTAAGTGGAAGGTGGAAGACGACCTTCATGGAAGTGATCATTTCCCTATAATTATCACTGAAACCGGGCCATCTGTCCAGGGGCGACCGAGACGATGGAGGCTCCACAAAGCGAACTGGAATTTATTCCAGATGCGATGTGAACGTTCCATTAATCCGGATGCTTTCTTGGAATGTGATGACCCTACACAACTATTTACATCTTTAATGTATCAGGCTGCTAAAGAGGCAATTCCCCAAACTTCGACAAATCCAAAGCACCCTCGCAAACCTTGGTTTGATGAAGATTGCAAAAAGGCTATAGGAACACGCAAATCGGCTTTAAGGCAGTTTAACCTGAGGCCAACCCATCAAAATCATGTATACTTTAAAATAGCTAGAGCAAAAGCTCGTAAAACTATTAAGCACAGTAAACGTGCGTCTTGGAGACAGTATGTATCTAGATTAAATTCTAGATCGTCTGTCAAAAAGACATGGGACATGATAAGGAAAATAAAAGGAAAGAGCAGTTCGCTTAGTGTGAATCATCTGAACACCTCGGACGGTGTTGCTACTTCAAAGAAGGATATTGCCGATACGTTGGCAGATTCCTTTGCACAGAAGTCGTCCTCTTCAAACTATTCTCCAAAGTTTCAAAAATTTCAACAGCAGAGGGAGAAACGGAAAATTAACTTTAAATCGAAAAATGAAGAGGCCTATAATAAAGCTTTTATGTTAAAAGAATTAAAATCGGCTCTAAAGAAGTGCCATGATACCGCTGCGGGTTCAGATGATATACACTATCAACTGATTAAGCATTTACCTTTCCGATCCCTTTCTTGTTTACTTGACGTCTATAATCAGGTTTGGCGAACGGGAAATGACCCGAGATCTTGGAAAGAGGCCATCGTTATTCCAATTCCCAAGCCTGGTAAAGATACAACTAATCCTGGGAATTATCGTCCTATAGCCTGAACTAGCTGTATATGTAAAACCATGGAAAGAATGGTGAACGACAGACTTGTTTGGTTTCTCGAAAAGAACAAACTTATTACTACTTTCCAGTCTGGTTTTCGTAAACATAGAAGCATAATGGATCATTTGATTCGTTTTGAAACTTTTATCAGAGAAGCATTCATTAAAAAGGAACACGTTGTCTCCGTCTTCTTTGACTTAGAAAGTGCATATGACACTACCTGGAAATATGGTATTATGAATGACCTCTATGATTATGGAATAAGAGGTCGCCTTGCTTTTTTCATTTCTGCTTTTTTAAATGAACGTCAGTTTAAAGTTCGTGTTGGTGATACTTTGTCTGATCCACATGAACAGGAAATGGGTGTTCCCCAGGGATGCATTCTTTCTGTAACACTTTTTAGTGTAAAGATTAATAACATTATCAAATCTGTTAACCCTGGAGTTGAATGTTTTCTATATGTTGATGATTTCTGTATTTGCTACAGATCAAAACATATGCATACAATTGAAAGACAACTGCAACAAGTTTTGAATAATTTGCAAAAATGGTCAAACGAAAATGGCTTTAAATTCTCTAAAAGCAAGACCAAATGTATGCACTTTTGTCAACTTCGTAAACACCACCTAGATCCTGATTTAACACTAGATGGCACTCGTATTGACGTTGTGTCTGAATTTAAATTCCTTGGTCTATTATTCGATCCGAAACTGACTTTTGTTCTTCATATAAATTACCTTAAAAATAAATGCCAGAAGGCTTTAAATCTGTTGCGCGTTGTGTCCCATATGGACTGGGGAGCTGACCGTAAAGTTCTCTTGAGACTTTACAGGTCGTTAATACGATCTAAATTAGACTACGCATGTATTGTTTATGGCTCAGCACGAAAATCATACATTGCATCACTTGATTCCATTCACCATCAGGGTTTATGGCTAGCCCTGGGCGCTTTTCGAACTTCGCCCGTCAAAAGTCTCTATGTGGAAGCCAATGAACCACCCTTATATTTACGTCGACGAAAACTGGCTATGCAGTATCTTTTAAAACTTAAGTCTAACCCTTCAAATCCGACTCATAGAGGTTTTTTTAAACCTTTATACAAGGAATTATTTTTAAAGAAGGAACGGGTAATACCGCCTTTTGGTATCCGTTACGGTCCCGAAGTCGCTAAGCTTGATGTTGATCTTGAGGACATCGCGAGGCAGGAGATTTCAGATTCTCCACCTTGGACTCGAAATAGTCCATCATTCATTTATGATCTTGCGACTGATAAAAAGGCCTGCACAGATCCTATTGTTTTTAAATCCAAGTATATGGAAATTAAAAATACATATTATAACTTTGAGCATATTTATACAGATGGTTCTAAGGACGGAAAAAAGGCTGCTGCCGCTGCAGTTCATGATGGTGATGTGATAACATTTCGGTTGCCAAATAATGCTTCTATATTTTCTGCCGAGTTAAAGGCAATTCATTTGGCTTTGGACCATATTGAATCCGACGGTTATTGGCGATATATTATTTTTACTGACTCATTGTCTGCTATGCAGGCACTTCAGAATGACAAAATAGATAACCCTATTGTTGTTAACCTCCTTTCTAAGTTATCGCGTATTTGTGCAACAGCACATGTGGTGTTTTGCTGGATCCCCAGTCATATGGGCATTCACGGTAATGAACATGCTGACTTGGCAGCAAAGTCTGCTCTTTTACAAGATATTTCACCTTTTAAAATACCTTATTCCGATTTTAAACCTTTAATAAATGTTTTACATCACGATAAGTGGCAAAGTGATTGGAATGAGCAAGTAAATAATAAACTGCACTCGATCAAGTCAGTACTTGGTGAGTGGCTGCCGGCTTATAGATCCTGTCGCCGAGAAGAAATTGTCCTTGCTCGTTTACGCATTGGGCACACATGGTTAACTCATGCGTACTTACTGAAGGGTGAGGAAGCACCTCAGTGTATTCCATGTTTTACACAACTTTCAATACAACACATTCTTCTGGAATGTGCTGATTTCGCTCCAATACGTGATAGATTTTTCAGGGCTCAAAGTATGCGTCAGCTCTTTGAGTCTGTCAAACCTGAACTTCTATTTGATTTCCTTAGGGAAATTAATATTTTTAATAAAATATGATTATTTCTTAAATCGTGCTTTTGCACATGCATTTCTTTTACAGATCCTGTTCCGCATTTTCTCAGATATTGTTTATCTTTATGTTAAGTATTACATAGTAGTGTTTGGCTTCTTTGCCTAAATTCTGTTTTACATTGTTTTACATGTCGTTTTATATTAATGTTAAATATCGCGTACATCATGTTTGATTGTTTTGTCTAATAAACTGGTTAGTTATATTTTAATTTTAATCATTTCATAATTTACAGTAAGTAAATTATTAAGCGCCCAAAATGACCTTAGTTGTCGACGGGCCTTAAAACACCATTCATTCATTCATTCATTCATTGTTTGCATGTACTCCAACCACTAGCTCCCCAGTTCTGTAACACTGCGCCCATTTCTATTTGGATTAGACAAAGACATAAAATACAATTGAAAAACATAAGAAAAAGTACCGGTATATTGTTATTTTTTTTTTTTAAACCAGTTTCTAAAAATAGATGTTTATATTTGTGGACTATTACAGTGACTACAGCTACTGTGTCTATTTAACAGCCATAGTAGGGCCACCTCCTGAGCGTTTTCTCTCTTGTTTTTAGCTCGCCTATGCACAAAGTGCAAGGTGAGCTATTGTGATCACATTTTGTCCGGCGTCCGTCCGTCGTCAACATTTGAGCGTGTTAACACTCTACAGGCTACATTTTGCATCCAATTTTTATGAAAGATAAGTTCGAAACTGGGCCATATGGGGTCAAAAGCAAGGTCACTAGGTCAAATTAAAAGGAAATCTTGTTAACACTCGGGTCGGAAAGCAACATTTTCAACTAGAGCATGTTGAAACTTAATCAGAATGGTTGTCTTGATGATATGTAAGTCAAGTTCGAACATGGGTCATGTCGGGTCAAAAAGTAGGTCACTAGGTCAAATTGAAGGAAAATCTTGTTTACACTCCAGAGGCCTCAATTTTTGCTTCATCAGTTTGAAATTTCGTCAGAATGTTTGTCTTAAATATCTAGGTTAAGTTTGAATATGGGTCAGAAACAAGGTCACTAGGCCAAATTGAAGGAAAATCTTGCTAACTATGCAGAAGCCGCTATTTTAGTTTTAGCAGCTTGAAATTTGGTCAGAATGTTGAGCTGAATGATATCTAGGACAAGTTCGAATATGGGTCATGCCGGGTCAAAAAGTATGTCACTTGGTCAAATTGAAGGGTAATCTTGTTAACACTCAAGAAGCCACATGTTCAACTTCAGCAGAATGTTTGTCTTGATGATATTTAGGACAAGTTCGAATATGGGTCATAATCTAGATCACTAGGCCAAATTGAAGGGGAATCTTGTTAACTCTGTAGAAGCCGCATTTTTGGCTACAGCAGCTTGAAATTTGTTCAGATTTTTTATCTAAATAATATCTAGGATAAGTTCGAATATGGGTTATGCCGGGTTACAAACTAGGTCACTAGGCCAAATTGAAGGGAAATCTTGTTAACACTAGAAGCTGCATTTTTTGCTTCAGCAGTTTGACATTTTGTCGGAATTATATCTAGGTCAAGTTCGAATATGGGTCAGAAACAAGGTCAATAAAGGAAAATATTGTTCAAACTCTGGATGCCGCAATTTATTTTGAGCAAGTTGAAACTTTGTCAGAATGTTGTCTCGTTGATATCTAGTCCATGTTGGAATATGGGTCATATCAGATAAAAAAAAATATAGATCACTTGGCCAAATGAAGGAAAATCTTGTTAACACTGTGGAGGTTGCATTCAGAGTAATTGTCTTGATGTGTTCTACATTACAGTATATTGTATAATTAAGGTGAGCAAGCAAGGACCATCATGGCCCTCTTGTTTATTATGAATCCAGCCAAATTCGAATTTTCTTCTTTTTCTCTTCTCCGATCCCACATTTGTCTCTTAACAAAATCTACATGACATTCAAATAGCTCAGAGGAATCCGCTGTGGTCGAGTGGTTAGCGTCGGGGATTTCGAAACCGGGTGTCCCGGGTTCGATCCCCAGTCGCGGCAATTCGGTCATGGTGGAGTGCCCATGGGCAAGGCACATTTTCTAGCCTAGTACTGGTTTGTTCACCCAGGGAACATGAATAATAAAATTTAAATGCGCGCTAAATGACCTTAGCTGTCGATGCGCCATAAAACAATATACATTCATTCATTCATTCATTCAAATAGCTCAGACCTTTTCGTGGTTTTCTTTTTCTCACCATCATTCTGTCTTTGACAAAAATTTCCTATTGCTATTCGGTCCCCTAGCTTTGGTATGTAATTGGCTATTATTGAGTCATCAACTCTACAAAGTGTTTCTTCATCAATCTGAATTGAAAGAAAATCAATGTTCTGATTTCAGAGGAAATTAAATCCCATGCCTATAGTCATTATTGTTTACAAGTGAAAATAATTTAACCATTTTAGTGGACGGTCATGATGAATGTGCTGGATTAAAAACAAAATGGAAGTAAATTTATTTTTCAGTGTAGTAACTGTTGTTTCCATATATAATTCTTAGTTGTTGTGGCCATATTGTTCAGTAAACAAATTTTTCGTTCGGACAAAAAGATTTTTCACAATTTTTACTATATGACTATATCTAAATTATTGACCTCCTTTGTCTGGAGCAATTTTTGACAGGGCTATAATTTGAACAATCTTATAGAGGTCCTCTAGATGAGGCTACATACCAAATTTGGTAGCCCTGGGCCAAATGGTTTCCGACAAGAAGATTTTTAAGATTTTCACTATATAAGTACATGTAAAGCTAGTGAGCCTCAGGACAGGGTGTGGCAATTTTGACCTCAGGGGCCGTATTCATAAAGAATCTAAGATGAAAATATTACTTAGTTTGTACATTTTTCTTAGTTTTTAATTATTTCACTATGTTTTTAAGATAAAAACTTAAGTGGCATTCATGAAATATCTTTCGCTAAGAAATTTCTTAGTTGGCGCTTTTTAAGGTAGCCTAATACCTACCTTAGAAATTAAGAAATTTTCTTAGGCAGAATTTATAATGTTTACTCGTTGATAATTTTCAAGCAGACGAACAAAATTAAATCATTTAGCAACAATTGGTAACATTTTTTTCTTGTTGTTGTATATTTTTAATAATTTTCGTTCAATATGTTTCTTATTATTTGTTGTTTTATTTAGCTATCGCCACGTCATCACGCTACAGTATGGATGAACCGAAACTAGCAGTTTTGAAGAAAGTCATCGCATTTCCCCGTTAAATAATGAGGTAAGTTGATTTTTTAAACATTATAACGATTAAATTCTGTCATATCGCACTGTTTATAACGCACGATTATCAACGGTTATGACAAATAATTGTGAAAATGATGCTCGTTTCGTACTCAAAGTATCTCGTACTACACTACACTGGCTAAAGCTATTATTGTAATTTTTACTAATCTTACCTCGCCTTGCCTATCTTCATAAATGATAAACCAAATTCCCATAAGATGTTTGAAGAAATGAAATTCGGTTTTAGGTTTACGCTCTCTAAGTGAAGATTTGTTTTCATTCAGACAGAAATATTGTCACAATCGGAGACATTTATTATAATTTATTTCTTTTTCACCACTTCTTTTGTGCAGACGACATTTGACACTGCAGCAGAGGACTTCTGCAAACAGGCAAAAAAGAGTTTCATTTCAACTCGTTATCAAAATTAAACCAACTATTTTCTAAATGAAGCTAACATTTCAGGACAAGGTAGAAAACATTTTTGGAAGAGGCGAATTTTGCCAGAAGTATTTCAAAAGTCGTCGGCATCAACATATAGATGCTTAACCCTGTCCCATCTATATACTCCTTTTAATGCACCTGCAGCAGACGGCTTTTGAAAGCGTTGTGGCAAAAGGTGAAATTGCTCATAATGACCAATCTTTCCTCTTGCCACTATGTTTTTTACTCATTTCATAATTACACTTTCCCTTTTAGAGAATGTCCATGTTTCTCATCCATGGGCCTGATTTAGCACTAAAGTATAACCTTGACAGACTTAATTGTGCTTATTTCAGGCACCCAAAACACACAGTTTAGCTACTTTACTGCAATTGATATGATTACTTATGTCAGCATTAGAAAATTTATTTTCCAAAGTCCATATTTATTTATTGTCCGGTAATATTACAACAGTTTAATATTAGAGCAACAAAGAGAATTTGACCAACAGAGTCATGCAGGAAGCTAAATTTAATATTTTGAGAGCCAGTGACAGTATCTCAGTAACTACTTTAGTGTAATACAGTATCAGATTTCAAACGGATTGTAAACAAATACATTTTAATACTGTTACATGAAATCCAACTTTGATTAAAAAAATGCAAGTTATGCTACCAAATTTTTTGATGGACAAGATGCTATCACAGATAGAAAAGTGAAATGAACTGTAAAGAACTGTTAAATATCTTATTTTGCAAATTATGCCATTTGATTTGTCTTGAAGTATTACTAGTTTAAAAAAACATCATTAATATCAGAATAAAAGTTTAACGTTGTTATATTAATGAAAGCGCTGTTTGAAACACAAACAAAATTACTCATTTTGTTTCAGACATGACAAGACGTCCAGATATCATAAACAGTTATACCAACTATGAACTGATCACAAGATATCGACTTGATCGAGAAGGAATTGAGTTCGTGAATGCGTTGCTACGTGATAGACTGAACCCCCCCAACCAACAGAAATAGGAGCATTTCTAGTGTTGAAAAGATTTTAGTTGCGTTACGGTACTTTGCCACTGGGGGCATTCAGACTAATGACGGTGATATTCACCGTATATCACAGCCCTCTGTGTCAAGGATCATTGGAGAGGTCAGTGATGCCTTAAGTCAGCCAGATACTGCCGGGCAATTCATCAAATTTCCCTTAACCAGGAATGAATTGAACGGTATCAAGAGTGACTTTCATGGAATCGCAGGATTCCCGAACATCATTGGTGTGATTGATGGCACCCACATCCAGATACAGGCACCCTCGAGGGATGAACCTGCATATGTCAACAGAATGGGATACCATTCCCTAAATGTTCAGGTTGTGTGCTACATTTATCATATAAAAGGATTTTATGAATGTGTTTTCCAATAGTGATTTTGCAGTTTTCATGCTTATTTACCAAATCAAGTAAACATGACTCATTGAGCATATACATTTTTATTTCAACATTGCACACATAATAAAGTGCACATAACAAACATGTATAATAACAACTCTTAAATTACATCAGAATTTAAGGTAAGCCACCCGTCATTAGTATGCAAAGGTGTGTTAGTGCATTTAGATATTGGATACATGGAGATTATTTCTATGTTTAATTTATATTGATTAACCATTATGATTATAGTATTTTTGCATGGATAACATTTTCGAATAACACCTATTATGATAGTATACATTAAAGGGACGTTAGGAAACAAAACGTTGATTCAATTATATAGCAATTTTAATAATTTGTTCCTTAAATAACATCATTTCTTTTCCAAAAAGAGAGGAAGACTAAGAAATTCAAGCTTAACATTGTGTTACTTTAAATTTAAATTTTTGATACTAGTTACACTTTCTAATGATGGATGGCTTACCTTAAAGAAATGTTATAATAATTAGACGATATGAAATCAAAGGATAAATTTGAAAATATCTACATATTAGACGGTTGCTATTGATCACACAATTTATATTTCATGTCATTTAATTACATCTACTCATTACCTTGCCAAGATACAAAATAAACAAATATTTCATAGAGACATTCTGATAACATTTTTATGATGAAAGGACTGAATTGTAATGTAACCTTTTTGCAACATGCAAGTGATGTTTGTGGACATATGCTTTAACGAATGTGTTTGAAGTAAATATTTATTGATAGATAATTATATTAGCTATACGATAGTGATTAGTTTTGTGTAATTATCGAAATGTGTTATAAAAAAACCAGCGTCAATTTAAGTAAGGTGAAAAATAGCCATTTTCTTAGTTATAACCCTTGTCTATATTTACACTATATATGACTAAAAATTCGTGCCGGCCCCCTTTGGTTTAAACCATGTCATATCTCCGTTTTTTACAGGAGTTTCGATTGGTGGTCAAGTTAACATTCTATATCGGACCGATGTCGGTCCGATGTATGCCCTACTTTCATATATGTTATCAGTGTGTATACCACCTGACTTTTAACGTCATATTTGCATCGTCAGACTGAGCAATGTGTATTCCTCGGCCATATCGATAACATTACACCCCCCGCCCTCCCCCTGCCAGTTTTAATAAATTTTCTGTCAAATTGAAGCTGACATTTCTAGCTGTAATTCGGTATATAAAACATAAAAAAAACTTAATTAATTTTAGAAATATCGTGCGATAAACATAACTGTTTTGATTGTTTGAGATTTCGCGTCATATAATTTCCGATTATAATAATCCGATTTTAATAAAATTGGTGTCAGATTAAAGCCGACTTTTCCAGCTTTGATTTGGTTTATAAAACATAAATATACAATGATAACTTTTAGAAATATTATTCGATAACCATGAAGACTTTTTTCATATTACAATCAGCGTATTTTCATCCAAAGGCAATTGCCGGCCACCCCCAAATAAATTTTTCTTTTTATTATATCTAACTATATATAATGGCAAAAGTGCATTTCAAGTTTAAACCATGTCATATCTCCGGGGTTTTACAGGAGTTTGATTGGTGGTCCATTTTTTTCAAACACCTCGACGAACCTGTTCTCAAAAATCCTGAATTTATAGATAGAAACAATACCCAAATAAAAAGATATACATCATTCTACATATACTTTGTTTTCATTAAATATGCAATTCCATGAAAATGCAAGTAAGATTTGCAATAAATCGGACCGCCGTCGGGCCGATATAAAAAATAAATAAATGTATGTCGGGATTTCTACAGCGGAAAAAGGATACAAGAAGAATTGTTATACCATAAGAAATATGTATGTCGTAAATATCTATTATCTCTATATCGAGCCAATAGTGGCCCGACATCGGCAGATTTGCCGTTATTCCGCTTCGTATCCGATATCGGGCCGAGATGGATATGTTTGCTGAACATGTCGGGCCGATGATGGCCCGATATAGGCAGTATTGCCGATATGTATCCGATATCGGGCCGATATGGCTAAGTTGGCTGGGTTGCTGGTCTCTAAATCATGGAAGGTTGGATAAGAGCGCTTTGTAACGTTAGTGTATGGAAATATTTCCGTCCTTAGTGCAATATCAAATGATATTGCATCCTTGGTTTATATGGAAACAAGAAGGAACAATATCAAAGTATACAATAACATTCGGATATAAGATTATCTTGGGAAACGATGCTCAGTTCAGAATTGATTCTGCTTCTTGTAAGTAATAACATGAAACAATATAACTTGTCAACTAATTGAAGGATATTCGGATGAAAATATTTCATATCATAAATGGGATGATGAATACCAAAATGAATTTTTACATGACATTACGTATGGAATATCTGACCTTGAACAAACATTTAAGGAAGGGATTGATAAAAAAAAAAGCGATAAAGATATTTTATTTTGATGAAGCCGTTTTGCTTCCTTTTGGGGAGGGGCTTGGTTTTGGAAATTATATAAGCTGGCAGATTGTCTTATGTATATTTTCATTATCAAAGTTGCATATTGTTTCATTCATCTGCTGTATGGCTTTAATAATGTGTGCTTATATGTGTTTAGATATATGTTGTTTTTTATATCCGACTGGCAAGCTTAGTATATTGTAGTAAATTATCCTCAGGTATGTGTGTGCGTCCCTCTTCTTTTTGTCCTGCCATTTTGCCAAGATCTTTAAAAGTTGGATACTTACATGTCCCTGTTGATATATATATTCCAAACCCCTTACAGTGTTCCACATGTTACAAATTTGGACACCACGAAAGTAAATGTAGAAAAAGCAATGAAGAAAAAGTGTGCCGTCGTTGCGCTAAATTATGTTCTGATCATGATACTGATGTTGCTGACTGCAAAATTCCACTTAAATGTTTGAACTGTGATGGTGAACATTATTCCACCTCCCGCTCCTGCCAATTTTTGAAACGGTAGAAGGCGATTGTTACCATCAAATATAAAGGTCTTTCATACCCAGCTAGGCAATAGGACTGAAAACAGTGTGGTAAGAGGAGCCATTGCTCATCATGTCTTCAAATGTCGTTTTGATTGCGTTGTTGGGTGTTTTACGCTGTTTTCAACATCATATCTGTCAAATCGCACGCACTGTTCACATACTCATGCGTCCTGGGTGATTCAACCCAGCTATGCGTTAGGACTGAAAACAGTGTGGAAAGACGAGCCATTGCTAATCATGATTTCAAAGGTCGTTTTGTTTGTATTGTTGGGTGTTTTACGCCGGTTTCAACGAGAGGCTGTGTGATAACAAGAGTGATACTTTAGTGTAAATTTGTCAGAATTTTTCAGGAAAGTTTCCTGTAAGCAAAGTGCTACTGGTTTATTAGCTCCACTGGCTGAAAGCCAGTCGAGCTTATGTCATGGCGAATTGTCCGTCGTGCGTGCGTGCGTAAACTTTTTCCTTTAAACGACTTCTTCTCAATAACCACTTGGCCAATTTGGTTGAAACTTCATAGGAAGCATCCTCTCAATGTCCTCTCTTAAATTCCTTCAATTTTTTTTTATCCATCCATCATTCTGGTTTCCATGGCAACCAAAAGAAAAAAATAGTGAAAACTTAAAAAATCTTCTTCTCTGAAAGTGTCAGGCCGATTTTCAAATAATTTTGTAGAAATGTTCCTTGGGTGACCCTTTATTAGATTCCTTCAAGAAATGTTGATTGGTCGAAAAACATGGTCGCCAGAGGGCGGGGCTATTTTGCCTTATATGACCATAGTGAAAACTTAAAAAATCTTCTTCTCCGAAAGTGTTCAGCCGATCTTCAAATAATTTTGTAGAAATGTTCATTGGGTGACCCTCTATCAGATTCCTTCAAGCCATGTTGATTGGTCGAAAAATATGGCCGCCAGAGGGCGGGGCTATTTTGCTCTATATGACCATAGTAAAAATTTAAAAAATCTTCTTCTCCGAAAGTGTTGAGCAGATTTTCAAATAATGTTGTAGAAATGTTCTTTGGGTGACCCTCTATCAGATTCCTTCAAGCCATGTTGATTGGTTCAAAAATATGGCCGCCATGGGGTGGGGCTATTTTGCCTTATATGGCTATTGTGAAAACTTAAAAAATCTTCTCCTCCGAAAGTGTCAGGCCGATTTTCAAATAATTTTGCAGAAACATTCCTTGGGTGACACTCTACAAGATTCCTTTAAGCCATGGTGGTTGGTAAAAAATATGGCCACTAGGGGGCAGGACTGTTTGGAGATTTAATTTTTGCCTTATGGCCGTGGAGCGATACTGGCCCTCTTGGGCCTCTTGTATTCATTGATAAGTAAAGATAATTCTTCAAAATTAGAATTTAAACCTCCACAATTCCATTCTAAAATAGTGTTACTCATTATCATTGAATGCATGAGTAAGACAGAACACAGAATAGGAAGTATGGATTTAATCATTTTGTAAAGGTAATCTTATAATTTTAACTTGCTTATTATTATCTGTAATAGTATCTTCTGCTTCCATGTCTACCCCAAGACACTGGTAGCTGTTATGGTTTTTAATTTGGTCATCGGATCCCTTGGGAATACGATCCGACGCAACCACTTTACTTGAACTTTTGTTTTTATTTGGTCTCGGACTCTTTTGAGTTTGTTTTGAGCTAGAAGTTGATGTTTTGGGGCTGTACTTTTTATTTTCAGTGACAACTTTAATTTGTTCAATAACTTTAAGAGGTTCAACAACTGTATTAGCTTCAATAACTTTAATGGGTTCGGTTTGAACAGCTACATCAGTCTGGGTGATAGCATCTTTCCTTTCCACGGGCTTAGAAGAGTTGTTTTTGGTGACATTAGCATATGAAACGGGTCAAATTGAATCGGGCTTCAACAATTTTCTTCGCCTCAGGAAAAGAAAGACCTTCTTTGCATTTGATGGTAACAATTTCCTTCTCCCGTTTCCACACAAAGCAGGAGCGGGAGGTAGAATAATGCTCACCATCACAGTTTGAACATTTAAGTGTATTCTTACAGTCATTCACATCTGCATCATGTTCTGAACATAATGCAGTGCAACGACGGCAAATCTTTTCTTCTGTAGATTTTCGACATTTGGATTCATGGTGGCCATACTTATAACAGTTGTGACATTGCAAGGGATTAGGGATGTACATGTCAACAGGGACATTTAAGTATCCAACTTTAAGGGATCTTGGCAAAATAGCAGTGTTGAAAGTTAATACTAATGTGTTTGTTGGTCTCTTGATATTGTCCCTGTAGGAAGTCATCCTTCTGACATGGACGACCAGTTGGTCGGCCAGTTCAGAAGCAATTTCCTCCTCAGAAACTCCTGCAAGGTCTGGGCATCTTATAATTCCTTTGAATGTATTTAAAGTATTATGGGCGGAGCATTTGGCAGAGATATTGAAAAAATGTTTTTAATTTTAAGAGGTTGTCTGCATGTGCTTTCTTCTCAACTTCAATGAGGAGAGCACCTGATTTCAATTTCTTAACATACTTAGGTGAACCAGCAAGAGAAAGAAGGCATTTCTGTATAACGAAAGGTGAAAGGGAAGATAAAGGCTGTTCGGGTAAATTTGATTCAATCAATAAGAAGCGGGGAAATGAAGGGTTTGAAGTGTTGCCATTTGGTTTGTCGATATCGGAGTGCGAGTTTTGAGGATCCATGTTTAAGTTTTGTTATTTCGTCAACCGCGGCCCCCACCGCCACGGAGTCCAACAAGGGAATACGATACATGGAGCGGAAATCCAGCTCCTCGTGTCAGGGGTACAGAGATGGTATACTTAGATACCGCGGATAAGTTAGTGCGACAAGGAAGAACATGGATGTGTCCCCCATATCAGGGATTCGCCATGCAAGTCAGTGCCCCCGACCAAAACATCCGCACCACCCAATTAGCCCATTAGCCCATAAAAGACGAGGCACAATAAATTGTAAACTTTATGCAAATTAAATATGACTTCGAACTTAAAACACCGATATGTGGCATTCATGCCCAATGTCTTATAAGAAGCGTCTCCGTTGAGGCAGGATGATAACCTTCATGCTCATTTTTTAATATTTGGATGACAAAATGCAACATGTATGATAGTATATTAACTACTTTAACAGTTTAAATTGTAAAACCAGTTTTTAAATTGTTACTCAACAAGTTCACTCATAAAAAAAAACAATAAAATAGGCGCAACATGTATGTTTTATTGTAGTTGAAGAAAAAAACCGGCATCCCCAAAACAATATATGTTATCCAGCTAACCAAACTCAAAGTACATGCAATGAGTCAAAAGATCCGGATCGCAAACTGTCAGGTCATGGTAAGAGAATATCTTTATGTATTCCCTCAACCTGATATATGAAATTGATTTAGTAGCTTAGATTTGGATAAAGCTCAAATAGAGACAAGAGTAAAGCACACATTTACACCACAGGCAGTCATTTGATATCATAGAAATTTTCCACACTTCCGTATCTACACAATTATTCTCCTCCTTAGTGGTAACATTTATTAGACAAAAAGATAACTGTTCCTTTATATTAAACCATGAAAATCAGCGGGCGATTCAGGACCATAATGACCCTCTTGTACATGGTGAATATTTAGAGAAAATTTCAAACATCTTTTTGTGATAAGCTATATGGCCCAGGGCCTTGATATTTGGTGTGTATCCCATCTCGTCATTTTTATTAAAGATTGCTCAGATTGAGCCCAATTCTGAGAGCCATTTAATCATGTAGGGCCATCATGGCCCTCTTGTCACGTTTTGCTCAAATAAAAACAAATTGCTTATGATGAACTGTTAGGATCATTGGTTGTAAGTCGTCACTGTCCTGTTTTCTGGCTTAGAGCAGACCAAGTTTAAACAAAAGAATTGTCCTATAGAATAAGGCTACAGCCCACGGATATTACGGATAATACATACGCCACATATAATAGTTGATTTTAGTTGATTGTTGCACATTCAGAAGCAGAACCTTTAGTCGCTGGGGAGCCACTAACAGTCATAAGCACTCAACAGTCCACAACAGTGACTTGTGATGCTCGGCAGCTTCGGGACAGTCGGCCGACTGCCAGAGACAAGGCAATGGAATCAGACATTGGTATGTTTATATATTTTGAATGTGTGTGTACACGAGTTTATGTAGCACATCTAAGGAAATCAGTTTTCTTACTGAAAGCAGATGAATAAAGAGATTTACGTGTAAAATACTGCTCCAATAGCCCATTGATATTAGATATTACAACATTTGCATACTGACGGCGAGATTAACATATGCGCCACATACATGTATTATAATTGATCTTTACTCTTTCATAAGCAGAACCTTCACATTGTTATGTTTATAGATTCCTATAGTGTGTGTGGGGGGGTGGGGGTGGGGTTATGCAGTACGTTGAGTGTGCTACATATAAAGGATTCTTTTTTATCTGTCTAAGAAAATCAGTTTTCTTACTGAAAGCAGATGAATTAAAAGAGGTTTACATGTAAATACTGATACTACAGCCCACGGTTATTAAATATTACAACAATTGCACACTGATAGCAAGATAAAACATGCTCCGCATAAATTAGTTGATCTTTGCCCTTTCAGAAGCAGAACCTAGTCTCTGGTGAGCAAGAGTCCACAACGGAGAGTTATGATGATCGGCAACCTTGGGGCAGTCGCCCGACTCCGAGAGACGAGGCAATGGAATCAGAGATTGGTACGTAATTTATATATTTTGTGTATGTGTGTGTGTGCATGTGAGTTTATGTAGCAGGCTTCTATATATATACAGTTATTGACATCATGGTTTTCAAATGTTCTGTTATGTTACGTTTAAGTCACATAATTTATATTTCACTTTGCAGACCTTGTTGGAACAGTCACTAAAAAAGAAAATTGTAGCTTTGAATCAAACGCATCATCTTTCAGTTTGGAGCTGCAGATAACAGTATGTTTGTATTCTGTTCAGTTTCTTTTCCCTCATTGAAATATCTTTTGAATCTTTAAAAAGCATCATCGGAAAAAGAAACTTTCTATCCTTTGGTGCAACATCCACAATGTTGTTTGGTCCTTTTATTATCCCCTTGTCAAACAGAGTTTGAGAGGGGATATAGTAACGGGGCTGTCCGTTTGTTTGTGCGTCCGTCCATAACAACCTTGTGACCACTCTACACTGAACATCCTTTGACCGATCTTAACCAAACTCGGTATACAGTTAGTATATGGCAAGGTCTAGAAACCTATTTATTTTCAAGGTCATACGGTCAAGGTCAAAATTGGACTGACTATTTTCCCATATAACAACCTTGTGACCACCCTACACTGAACATCCTTTGACTGATCTTAACCAAACTTGGTATACAGTTAGTATGTGGCAAGGTCTAGAAGCCTATTTATTGTTAGGGTCAAGGTCAATGTCACACTTGGACTTGGACTATTTTCTCTTATAACAACCTTGTGACCACTCTACACTGAACATGCTTTGACTGATCTTAACCAAACTTGGTATACAGTTAGTATATGACAAGGTCTAGAAGCCTATTTATTTTCAAGGTCAAGGTCATAATTGGACTTTCCGTTTATAACAACCTTGTGACCACTCTACATTGAACATCCTTTGACTGATCTTAATCAAACTGTGTATACAGTTAGTATATGGCAAGGTCTAGAAGCCTATTTATTTACAAGGTCAAGGTCAAAATTGGACTTTACGTCCATAACAACCTTTGACCGATCTTAACCAAACTTGGTATAGTTAGTATATGGCAAGGTCGAGAAGCTTATTCATTTTCAAGGTCATACGGTCAAGGTTAAAATTGGACTATTTTCCCATATAACAACTTTGTGACCATTCTACACTGAACATCCTTCGACCGATCTTAACCTTGCCATACAGTTAGTAATATGGCCAAATGTGGAGACAAGGACAAACTACACTTAGTTCTCTGGTACATAACATTAATAACAATTTGATAAAAGCAAAGACAAATAACTTTAGTTTTCTGGTACATAACATTAATATCCAGGTCATTGGCAATATTTTTTAAATTAAATACCGAGGGGATACATCCGCTTTGCGGTGCCCTTATATTTTTCTGACAGACATCTTTTACCACATCTCGGCAGACAAAGGATGATTGCTTAAAACAAATAACTTCTCCATTCCCCAAAAAGGAAAATTTTGTTAACACTCCCAGAGTCTGCAATTTTTGCTTCAGCAGTTTAAAAGTTGTCAGAATGTTTGTCTTAAAAATGTCTAGGTCAAGTTCAAATATGGGTCATATTGTGTCAGAAACTAGGTCACTAGGCCAAATTGAATGGAATTCTTGTTAACACAGTAGAAGCCACATTTTTTGCTTTAGCAGCTAAACTGAATGATATCTAAGCCAAGTTCGAATATAGGTCACGCCGGGTCAAAAACTAGGTCACTAGGCCAAATTGAAGGGTAATCTTGTAAACACTGCCGAGCCCCGGTAGCGACGCGGGCTGTCAATCGAGGGGTTGTGAGTTCGAATCCCGGCTCGGCCATCTTTCTTTCTGACGATTGACAAAAGTCATTGCGACACGCGTCATTCGTCTTCCACAAATGGGCTAAGTCTATGTGGAAAAGCAGCCAGTTGATTGGGAAGATTGTTGTGTGGAGTACTGGTGTGAGAAAACCAGGAAACACATGAGTAGGTGAACTGGCCGCCGTGATATGACTGAGAAATAGTTACAAACGGCGTTAAACCCCAATCAATCAATCAATCAATTGTTAACACTCTGGAGGCCACATTTTCAACTTGAGCATGTTGAAACTTTATCAGAATGTTTGTCTTGATGATATGTAGGTCAAGTTTGAACATGGGACATGTTGGGTTAAAAAGTAAATCACTAGATTAAATTGAAGGAAAATCTTGTTAACATCCTAGAGGCCGCAATTTTTGTTTCAGCAGTTTGAAATTTTGTCAGAATGTTTGTCTTAAAGATATCAAGGTCAAGTTCGAATATGGGTCTTGAAGGAAAATCTGGTTAACACTCTGGATACTGCATTTTTATACGACAGTTTCTTAAAAACGGTACGTATTATGGTATGGTCATGAATAAGGCTTTGTATTGATGTGTCACAGATCAAGTTCATATTTCCTGGGATTTTGAATGTGTTATGCCCCTTTTTGGACTTAGAATATTTGTTTTCCGCACTTTTTTTCTACATGCTTTAATGTATTGAGCTGACATTATGTATATGGCTTTGTAATCAAGTGTCACAGATCAAGTTCAATTTCCTCGAATTTTGTCAATTTTTGAATGAGTTATGCCCCTTTTTGGACTTAGAATATTTGTTGTCCGCACTTTTTTTCTACATGCTTGGATATATTGAGCTGAAATTATGTATATGGCTTTGTAAATTAGACTACGCATATATTGTTTATGGCTCAGCACGAAAGTCGTACATTGCAACACTTGATACCATTCACCATCAGGGTTTACGGCTAGCCTTGGGCGCTTTTTGAACCTCGCCCGTCAAAAGTCTACGTAGAAGCCAATGAACCATCGTTAAATTTACGAGGGAAAAAACTAGCTATGCAGTATTTCTTAAAACTTAAGTCTAATCCTTCAAATCCCACTCATAGAGTTGTTTTCAACCCTTTATACCAGGAATTACTTTTAAAGAAGGAACGGTCCAGAAGTCGCAAAGCTTGATATTGATCTTGACGACATCGCGAAGCAAGAGATTTCAGATGCCCCACCTAGGACTCTAAGTAGTCCATCATTCATTTATGATCTTGCGACCGATAAAAAGGCCTGCACAGATCCTATTGTTTTTAAATCCAAGTATATAGAAATTAAGAATACATATTATAACTTTGAGCGTATTTATACGGATGGTTCTAAGGATGGCAAAAGGGCAGCTGCTGCCGCAGTTTCTGATGGCGATGTTATAACATTTCGACTACCAGATAATTCTTCTATTTTTTCCGCCGAGTTAAAGGCAATAGATTTAGCTTTGGACTTTATTAAATCAGAAGGTTATTGGCGGTACATTATATTTACCGACTCATTGTCTGCTATGCAGGCACTTCAGAATGATATATATGTGCTACATCAAATGTAGTATTTTGCTGGATCCCCAGTCATATGGGCATTCGCGGTAATGAACAAGCTGACTTGGCAGCAAAATCTGCTCTTTCACAAGATATCTTGCCATTTAAAATACCTCATTTTGATTTTGGACCTTTAATAAACGTTTTACTATACGATGATTGGCAAAGTGATTGGTATGAGCAAATGAATAATAAACTCCACTCAATCAAGCAAGTACTTGGTGAGTAGCTGCAAGCTTTACGATCCTTTCGCCGAGAAGAAATTGTTCTGGCTCGTTTACGCATTGGACACACATGGTTAACTCATGCATACTTACTGAAAGGTGAGGAAGCACCTCAATGTATTCCATGTTATACACAACTTTCAGTACAACACATTCTTCTGGAATGTGCTGATTTCGCCCCAATACGTGATAGATTTGTCAAGGCTCAAAGTATGCGTCAGCTCTTTGAGTCTGTCAAACTGGAACTTTTATTTGATTTCCTTAGGGAAATTAATATTTTTAATAAGATATGATTATTTCTTAAATCGTGCTTTTGCACATGCATTACTTTTACAGATCATGTTCCACATTTCCTTAGATATTATTTATCTTCATGTTAAGTATTACATAGTAATGTTGGCCTTGTTTGCCTATATCTTATTATCCCCCGCTTTTTCGAAGAAAAAAGGGGGGTTATTAATTTGGGTTTGTCCGTCCGTACTTACAGGAGCTACATAATGGGGTTATTCTTAAGTATTTGCCTCACTTGTGGGGTTAACCCCATATCAAGTTGATTTCAAACTGTACATTTACTGTTTGTGAGGTTAAAAATATCGTTTAAAAAAATTAACCCCACAATGTATGTCCAAAGGGCTTGTGTCCGAGAAATGTTCTGTCCGTCGCTCAAAAAAACCCATTAGATTTCTATTTGAATTATTTCCGATCGAAAACTGACGGAAAATCCCGAACCCTCCTGGTATTAGGCTTGATATTTGATTGACGCGTAAAGCCGGGAACCATTATACAAGTTACAACGGTAACAACAAAGTATTCCGCATATCATTTGCGCCATTATTAACTACGAAAAACAACAACTGTTTTACAGCTCAGACATCATTTAACGAATGATCCGACATTTATAAGCGGGTCTCACCAATCGAGCACGTTGTGGAACGTGTCGGTAAGTTATACTATTTTATAATTTATTTTCTGGATGATCTACAGCTATTCTTGTCATTAATCAGTCATATTATTAGCGTAACCCCACAATTTATGATGGACAATAAAATCTCGTGTCGCAAAAATGGAAGCTTTTCAATTGTAGTCGCAGGTGGCTGTATCAGAGTGGGTATACTTTTTGTAATTTAAACATGCTTCTTAAAAAGCATTAAACTGTGCATAGAGAACAAAAAAGGAAAAAGAAAATATTGAGCAAATATTTACCCCACCCATTATAATACTAAACTTTCTTTGGTTCACAAGCACCACGTGTGGTGGCCATTTTGAAAAATGGAGTATTTTTACTTGGTGGAAGCAATTCTCTTAGTTTGCTGTTTGATATTACTAGTATTAGTTGTAATCTGCACTACTATAATTTATGTAGCAAGAACTTGGACGAGGCTGTTTCTGTTTTGGACAACGGGACGTAACGAGAATCCACGTATTGACACCCAATAATCAATGAGGTTTGTGAAGAATGAATGAATGGTGTTTTAAGGCCCGTCGACAACTAAGGTCATTTTGGGCGCTTAATAATTTACTTACTGTAAATTATGAAATGATTAAAATTGAAATGTAACTAACCAGTTTATTAGACAAAACAATCAAACATGATGTACGCGATATTTAACATTAATATAAAACGACATGTAAAACAATGTAAAACAGAATTTAGGCAAAGAAGCCAAACACTACTATGTAATACTTAACATAAAGATAAACAATATCTGAGAAAATGCGGAACAGGATCTGTAAAAGAAATGCATGTGCAAAAGCACGATTGTGCAAAAGCACGATTTAAGAAATAATCATATTTTATTAAAAATATTAATTTCCCTAAGGAAATCAAATAGAAGTTCAGGTTTGACAGACTCAAAGAGCTGACGCATACTTTGAGCCCTGAAAAATCTATCACGTATTGGAGCGAAATCAGCACATTCCAGAAGAATTTGTTGTATTGAAAGTTGTGTAAAACATGGAATACACTGAGGTGCTTCCTCACCCTTCAGTAAGTACGCATGAGTTAACCATGTGTGCCCAATGCGTAAACGAGCAAGGACAATTTCTTCTCGGCGACAGGATCTATAAGCCGGCAGCCACTCACCAAGTACTGACTTGATCGAGTGCAGTTTATTATTTACTTGCTCATTCCAATCACTTTGCCACTTATCGTGATGTAAAACATTTATTAAAGGTTTAAAATCGGAATAAGGTATTTTAAAAGGTGAAATATCTTGTAAAAGAGCAGACTTTGCTGCCAAGTCAGCATGTTCATTACCGTGAATGCCCATATGACTGGGGATCCAGCAAAACACCACATGTGCTGTTGCACAAATACGCGATAACTTAGAAAGGAGGTTAACAACAATAGGGTTATCTATTTTGTCATTCTGAAATGCCTGCATAGCAGACAATGAGTCAGTAAAAATAATATATCGCCAATAACCGTCGGATTCAATATGGTCCAAAGCCAAATGAATTGCCTTTAACTCGGCAGAAAATATAGAAGCATTATTTGGCAACCGAAATGTTATCACATCGCCATCATGAACTGCAGCAGCAGCAGCCTTTTTTCCGTCCTTAGAACCATCTGTATAAATATGCTCAAAGTTATAATATGTATTTTTAATTTCCATATACTTGGATTTAAAAACAATAGGATCTGTGCAGGCCTTTTTATCAGTCGCAAGATCATAAATGAATGATGGACTATTTCGAGTCCAAGGTGGAGAATCTGAAATATCCTGCCTCGCGATGTCCTCAAGATCAACATCAAGCTTAGCGACTTCGGGACCGTAACGGATACCAAAAGGCGGTATTACCCGTTCCTTCTTTAAAAATAATTCCTTGTATAAAGGTTTAAAAACAACTCTATGAGTGGGATTTGAAGGGTTAGACTTAAGTTTTAAAAGATACTGCATAGCCAGTTTTTGTCGACGTAAATATAAGGGTGGTTCATTGGCTTCTACATAGAGACTTTTGACGGGCGAAGTTCGAAAAGCGCCCAGGGCTAGCCGTAAACCCTGATGGTGAATGGAATCAAGTGATGCAATGTATGATTTTCGTGCTGAGCCATAAACAATACATGCGTAGTCTAATTTAGATCGTATTAACGACCTGTAAAGTCTCAAGAGAACTTTACGGTCAGCTCCCCAGTCCATATGGGACACAACGCGCAACAGATTTAAAGCCTTCTGGCATTTATTTTTAAGGTAATTTATATGAAGAACAAAAGTCAGTTTCGGATCGAATAATAGACCAAGGAATTTAAATTCAGACACAACGTCAATACGAGTGCCATCTAGTGTTAAATCAGGATCTAGGTGGTGTTTACGAAGTTGACAAAACTGCATACATTTGGTCTTGCTTTTAGAGAATTTAAAGCCATTTTCGTTTGACCATTTTTGCAAATTATTCAAAACTTGTTGCAGTTGTCTTTCAATTGTATGCATATGTTTTGATCTGTAGCAAATACAGAAATCATCAACATATAGAAAACATTCAACTCCAGGGTTAACATATTTGATAATGTTATTAATCTTTACACTAAAAAGTGTTACAGAAAGAATGCATCCCTGGGGAACACCCATTTCCTGTTCATGTGGATCAGACAAAGTATCACCAACACGAACTTTAAACTGACGTTCATTTAAAAAAGCAGAAATGAAAAAAGCAAGGCGACCTCTTATTCCATAATCATAGAGGTCATTCATAATACCATATTTCCAGGTAGTGTCATATGCACTTTCTAAGTCAAAGAAGACGGAGACAACGTGTTCCTTTTTAATGAATGCTTCTCTGATAAAAGTTTCAAAACGAATCAAATGATCCATTGTGCTTCTATGTTTACGAAAACCAGACTGGAAAGTAGTAATAAGTTTGTTCTTTTCGAGAAACCAAACAAGTCTGTCGTTCACCATTCTTTCCATGGTTTTACATATACAGCTAGTTAAGGCTATAGGACGATAATTCCCAGGATTAGTTGTATCTTTACCAGGCTTGGGAATTGGAATAACGATGGCCTCTTTCCAAGATCTCGGGAGATTTCCCGTTCGCCAAACCTGATTATAGACGTCAAGTAAACAAGAAAGGGATCGGAAAGGTAAATGCTTAATCAGTTGATAGTGTATATCATCTGAACCCGCAGCGGTATCATGGCACTTCTTTTGAGCCGATTTTAATTCTTTTAACGTAAAAGCTTTATTATAACCTCTTCATTTTTCGATTTAAAGTTAATTTTCCGTTTCTCCCTCTGCTGTTGAAATTTTTGAAACTTTAGAGAATAGTTTGAAGAGGACGACTTCTGTGCAAAGGAATCTGCCAACGTATCGGCAATATCCTTCTTTGAAGTAGCAACACCGTCCGAGGTGTTCAGATGATTCACACTAAGCGAACTGCTCTTTCCTTTGATTTTCCTTATCATGTCCCATGTCTTTTTGACAGACGATCTAGAATTTAATCTAGATACATACTGTCTCCAAGACGCACGTTTACTGTGCTTAATAGTTTTACGAGCTTTTGCTCTAGCTATTTTAAAGTATACATGATTTTGATGGGTTGGCCTCAGGTTAAACTGCCTTAAAGCCGATTTGCGTGTTCCTATAGCCTTTTTGCAATCTTCATCAAACCAAGGTTTGCGAGGGTGCTTTGGATTTGTCGAAGTTTGGGGAATTGCCTCTTTAGCAGCCTGATACATTAAAGATGTAAATAGTTGTGTAGGGTCATCACATTCCAAGAAAGCATCCAGATTAATGGAACGTTCACATCGCATCTGGAATAAATTCCAGTTCGCTTTGTGGAGCCTCCATCGTCTCGGTCGCCCCTGGACAGATGGCCCGGTTTCAGTGATAATTATAGGGAAATGATCACTTCCATGAAGGTCGTCTTCCACCTTCCACTTAAAGTCAACAAATATATCAGGACTACAAATAGAAAGATCAAGAGATGAGTAAGAACCAGTAGCAGGATGCAGATAGGTGTGAGATTTATTATTCAAAATACAAAGGTCATGTTTAAAAATAAAATCTTCTAATATTTGGCCTTTGTTATTGGTGTCACTACATCCCCACAACTTATTGTGTGAATTGAAGTCACCAACTATCATAAAAGGTGTCGGAAGCTGACTGACAAGCTCAACCATCTTGTCGGTATCAAGAGGCTGACTTGGCGGAAGATACAAAGAACATAGGGTAATTGTTTTGCTCAATGAAATTCTTACCGCAGTTGTCTGCAGAGTTGTAGTAAGTGAGACTAAGCTATGGGGAACAGAGTTGTTAACACATATTGCTACCCCACCACAAGCTCGAGCACTTGCGTCGGAAGTTTTATGATAACATGAATGATATTTAAGAGAAAGACTATCATTATCTTTTAAAAATGTTTCTTGTAAGCATAAAGCTACTGGTTTCTTTTCATTAACTAATTGAGACAATTCTTCAAAATTGGCTTTAAATCCACGACAGTTCACTGGATTATGGAATTCATTTCGATACAGGTTCACAAATTTCGATTTCAGGTATCGCATTATGCCAGGAATCAATGTTTTGATTCCAGTCATCTGTTGTACCCGACCATGGACTAGGAGGCTCAGTTTCCTGTGTCTCCATGTCATCCAATGTCTGATAACGATTTGTAATTTTAGGTTTAGAGTCACTAGCTCTATCTAATTGGACCTTATTTTTTTTAGTTTTTTGTTTCTCGAAGCCTTCAGAATCGGGCTTTGAGTGTAATTTTAACTTTGGTTTGTTTTGTTGGTTTGGTTTAAGTGAAATAATTGAAGATTTTTTCGTATCAGGTGATTTACTTGTATGGTTTGAATTATTTTTTACAACTTTAGAAGATTCCTTTCCTTTTGAAGAATCAACTTCCCCGGAAGAGGACCCAATCCCTCCAGGAGAAGACTCAATCTCTCCAGAAGAAGATAATTTAATTTCTCTAGGAGAAGACTCAACCTCTCCAGGAGAAGGTGACCTAATTTCTTTAGAAGACTCAATTTGTTGAGAAGAAGACTCATTTTCTTTCGAAGAAGATGCAGTATTGCTACAGGTGTCTTTGTTCATTGATGGTAATGAAGAAAGGATAGAAGTAGAGGGCTGTTCATTTGACATAATTGCTTTTAACTGTAAACTGATGTCAGGAAACTTTTGAGATAGAATCTTCAAAAGGCAATGGCATGTAGTACATTCTTGTGAGGGTGGCGGTGTATTGACAACAGGCCTGATAGTAGTTGGTCCTGAGTTGTTTTTGGTGACATTAGCATATGAAACAGTCAAATTGAATCGGGTTTCAACAATTTTCTTCGCCTCAGGAAAAGAAAGACCTTCTTTACACTTGACGGTAACAATCTCCTTCT
This sequence comes from Serripes groenlandicus, assembly GCA_031761405.1. Lineage (NCBI taxonomy): Eukaryota > Metazoa > Mollusca > Bivalvia > Cardiida > Cardiidae > Serripes > Serripes groenlandicus. Next base: position 3,504,819 of record JASEVX010000005.1, read on the forward strand.
CCCGTTTCCACACAAGGCAGGAGCGGGAGGTAGAATATTGCTCACCACCACAGTTTGAACATTTAAGTGTATTTTTACATTCAGTTACATCTGCATCATGTTCTGAACATAATGCAGTGCAACGACGGCAAACCTTTTCTTCTGTAGTTTTTCGGCATTTTGATTCATGATGCCCATACTTATAACAGGTGTAACATTGCAATGGGTTAGGGATGTACATGTCAACAGGGACATTCAAGTATCCAACTTTAAGGGATCTTGGCAAAATAGCTGTATTGAATGTTAGCACCAAGGTGTTTGTTGGTCTCCTGACACTGTCCCTGTAGGAAGTCATCCTTCTGACATGGACGACCAGTTGGCCGGCCAGTTCAGAAGCAATTTCCTCCTCAGAAACTCCTGCAAGATCTGGGCATCTTATAATTCCTTTTGAAGTATTTAAAGTGTTATGGGCGGAGCATTTGGCAGAGATATTGAAAAAGGTTTTTAATTTTAAGAGGTTGTCTGCATGTGCTTTCTTCTCAACTTCAATGAGGAGAGCACCTGATTTCAATTTTTTAACAGACTTAGGTAAACCAGCAAGAGAAAGAAGGCATTTCTGAATGACGAAAGGTGAAAGGGAAGTTATAGCTTGTTCAGGCAAATTTGATTCAATCAATAAGAATCGGGGGAATGAAGGGTTTGAAGTGTTGCCATTTGGTTTGTCGATATCGGAGTCCCGAGTCCATTTCAGTACGTGTGCGTTTTTTGGTTTGAGGATCCATATCCAAGTTTTTATTTTTCGTCAACCGCGGCCCCCACCCGCCACGGAGTCCAACAAGGGAACACGATATATGGAGCGGAAATCCAGCTCCTCGTGTCAGGGGTCCACAGATGGTATAACTAGATACCGCAAATAAGTTAGCGCGACAAGGAAGAACATGGATGTGTCCCCCATATCAGGGATCCGCCATGCAAGTCAGTGCCCCCGACCAAAACATCCGCGCCACCCAATTAGCCCATTAGCCTATAAAAGACGAGGCACAATAAACTGTAAACTTTATGCAAATTAAATATGACACATATAATATAAAGTTGGTGTATATAAAATGAAAGAAACGATCGGATGGAATATTTTCAAGTGAAAAAAAACAAACTTATACGTAGATACATGCACAGATATTTATGACATTTTAACACCATTACAGTTAACATACATGTATTTGTAAGAAAAGAAAAAGTGTGCCTAAATCTAATATATGACCAGCCGTTTGCACTAGATCGGGCTCATCTAGGCTCCCGTTTACACCGAAGCAGAGGCCAAAGCAGTGTGTTGGAAAGCCGGAGATCCCTGCGCTTCCCTCAACTGCCAGGATCCTCGTTTCCTGCTTACGAGTATCCACCCACGGCAAACAGGCGGGTCCATTAGGGGACTTCTACCCCTTGTAGGACGGACAGCCGGCGTATTCTAACCCCCACCGGCAGGGGGAGTTTGTGAAGAATAACTGTGGAATATCAATTATTTTTTACCTCGACCTAGCTGTCAACATTTGTCTATCTATTCTGACAGCAAATAGGAAAATCAATTTTTGAAAAAATATTATTCTTGAGAAAAAATCAAATCGACCTATTTATGTACGTGGAATCAAAAGATGGATACCATATTCGACCCATTAACTGTATATGCTCCTAACAGAAGTCGTAATGTTCGACAACTCTCGCCGAAATTATATTTTCAACCAATCGATAGTCCGCATCTTTGGAAATAATAAGCAAACGACCAATCGTATTTCTTGTTGTATTTTGAAATTATTGACGCGAAAACGGTACTTTCAGGAAATGGGTCGAAAATAAAAATGTCTCGCAGAATTTTAACCGTAGCGGATGCTGCTCGGGTTCGAGAGCTTGATGCAGGATAAGAATAAGTTTGTTTGGAGTTGGGTTGATCGTGAAATCGACATAAAGAATGTGTCAAGGAAATTTAAACTTTCCGAGTTCATATGGCAAGCTTCTGCCAGCACAGCAGCCGGCCCTCAGACAGGAAAGACTGAATCTGGTTTCAAACCTATGATCAACATGATGAATCGTGAAGGTATTTATATTTTGAATGTTGTGTTGTTGTTTATAAACCTTATGGGAATTGGGTCGGTATTATCTTTATAAAATGCCATTCCCCCACCCTTTTCCATTTTCTGTCTTCATCCCCACTTTCAAATGGCCTTAAGTGTTTAAAAGAAATATAAAAAAAGCATAAAATATAGGGGAACCCCTTCCCGATTTTTCAATCTTGACAATATACAGGGACCCCTGCCCAATTTTTATAGAATACAGGGAACCCACTGCCCTATATTTGTTGCATATAGTGGTCCGAGTTAATTGGAGGTCAACTATGTGAAGGAAAAATAACAATGTAATGGGGAATCTATATCAAATTATTATATTTTGTTTTTCAGAGTATGGTGCTTCGAGTTGTTGCAGAGCAAGTTTCAATTACAAAGAACAGACTGAAACACTAGATGCCCAGAAGCAACATGTCAAAGCATTTATACAGTCTTCTTGACTCTGTGACCTTGACATAGAGTTACGAGTCTTGTATGGGACACATCTACATATTATTATAGTGATAATATTTACCAAGTATCGTGAATATATATATAACAATAACTTGTGAAGTTATACCACTGACAAGGTATGAATCACCTCACTGAGTAGTGACTACTGTAAACAAATAAATGTAGCTTATAATGATAAATGTTTGATGTCAATTTTTTTTTTGAATAAAACTATATATTTTTGGGAATTTTTTTGTTGAAATTTGTTGTATTAATTCCCAAAAATAAAACCATAGAATAGAAAATTAAGCCCTCTTAAACACTCAAAATCCAAAAGCTTCGGGCGGCTCTGCACCCCCAGCCAGAGCTTTTCCCTGGACCCACCAAGGGGCCTTAAGCCCCCCCCCCCCCCCCCCCCCGGCAGTATTTCAGCTGTTTTCAATAAAAGCTGTTCTCATCCCTGGTTAATAAACTATAAAAAATGTAAACTGTTCAGTTTTAGAACTGGCCTGGTAGCGTAGTGGATATCGCATTGGACTGTGAATCCGGAGGTCCTGGGTTCGAGCCTCGGTGGCAGCACCACTGCAGTATACAGGCTATGTCCTTTGGCAAGGCACTTCCCTCTAGCCACGTTCGTCGAATGGGGATGTTAACCATGCGGTCCCGTGTATCGGAGTCTATCCTCTAGGCACGTAGAACCATAGAAATTTGAAAGTGGATTTCCTGTGTATCCTTCCCCTCTCTCTGGGGCAACCCAATATAACCATAGCTGTCGAGTATCCATAAGTTGTGGGGTTTGTCATATTTAAACAGGAAATGACATCACACTGACAGGAAGTGGAAGAACATGTGCTTTCTGGTTTAATGAAGAGTAATTTAAAAATGCATTTATTCATTGTCAGTTATCCTGTCTACATTTGGATTTTAAATACCATGCCTGCTAATGAGTACCATATTCATGAATATGACAATGGGTTTTTGTTTTGCTTTAAGACTCAACGCTTGTTTTCTTATGTAAAAACTCAGTTAAGACCCAATGGAATATTTTATACACGTCCAGAAAAATGGTAAAGGTAAATATTTTACAGTTATTGCCTTTTGGATTACATATTAGATTTTGAACCATTGCTTATATAATTTAAGCATTTTACAAGTGGCATCTAAAAAAACAAAGTTCAAATTATCTTTTGGGGTTTGACACAAAATTTGCCCAGCTTGGACCCCAACATATGAAATTTACACATGTCTATTCATTTATTTGATGGCCTAGATTTACACAATAAGCAAACATTGAAAACTCTTATTTCTCTTCTACATATATATTGTGTTTGATATAGGTTGAATGCAGCAACCTCAACTACTTGAACTTCTACAATTGACCGCTAAATGCGCCCACAACTTTGACTACCGGTAGTTTAGTGTTTTTTAAAAAGAATTTATATTGACGGATTCATGAGTTTCATCGATTAAATTGGGCCTAAAAAAAGAGGTTTGTTTCTGGTTACATGCCCAAATTATCCTACACAAAATAATTTGAAAATTTCTTAAAAGGATGTGGGTAAACATATGAAGAAAACCATACCCTCGAGTACATTCATGAATTTTTCACAAAATGTTGCTTAATTTAATTACTTTACAAAATCACAAATATCTAAGGTAATTTTACATAGGTTATAGGCAATGACTTGAGGTTCGCCAGATATGCCATATAAGGCCTAAAAAAAAAAGAGGTTTGTTTCTGGTTACCCGACCGTTTTACCGCCGACCGTAAAGTTTTTATGGACCTCCGAAAAAGTCAAGGTGCCCTTCCAAAAAAAATTAATTTAATTTTACATATCACTTCTCATTCATGGGATCTAATTTGTCTTCCAAAACGTGATGTGGTATTGCAGTTTTTATGCATAATAAAAGTAAATATTTATGATTAAAAAAAAGGCCTACCTACCGACCCATTCTTTTTTGGGCATGTAATTGTAACCAGACACAAACCTAATTATTTTTAGGCCTAATTAAACTTTTAGAAACAAAAATGTGAGAAAATGACGAGAGATAAATAAACGTCTTTATAAAGCATTTGACCTAACAGGAATTTTTCAATTATGTATGAACCTGAAACTATATATACATAATTAACACTTTTATAAATCATTTTGATAAAAAAAAATATTAATATGGAAAAAAGAGGAGTTTGGTATGACCATATGTCATTTTTACCGAAACGACCCACCATACTTATGTGCCAGAAACCGGTCTTGGGACTCTGTATTTAACTTATTATTTTGTGATTTTGTAAAGTAGACACAATAAGCTACATTTTGTAAAAAATTCATGAATGTACTCGAGGGTACAGTTTTCTTCATATGTTTGCCCACGTCCTTTATAAAATGTATTGACCCGGCTGGGATCATTTCCGGATCAGGCTTAAACATAAAAACTAAAATTTCTTAAACAATGATGAAGACATTTATTCCAACCATAGACTAGTCCATTTATGTAGCCTTACATATTTATGTAGCATTACATATTTATGTAGCATTACATATGACAGTACTATTATAAAAAAAATAACTTCTCTTTTCTCTTAATTTTCTTCAGTTTTGTTAGAATTATATCCCTTTTTCAGATTTTTATGATACATACATGTATAATATTTGAAGTCCGGGTTTCTTTTGGCCAAAATATAAGGCGTTGTTAGGTAGCTTCCACCCTGTGAAAAGTATGTTTTTTCCCCCCATTTTAAAAAACAATCCCCCCTCCAACGAAATTTTCATCTTCCAAATTCAGTAATAAAAATTAATGACAAAATGACCTAAAAATATGCCCAGAACTGCCTCAGAAGCCACCTCCTGCAATGTAAATTTTAAAAAATTCCAGGGGGAGGCCCTGTGTTCACCCCCTATGGTGCTCAAATTATTCCCCCCAGGACAAAAAAAAAATTCCCTACCTAAGGGTAGTGACCCCCTTCCCCAAAAAGCCAAAAGAAACCCTGGAAGTCCTTAAAAATTATGTTCTATTTAATGCAAAAATTTAAATAAAAAAAGGTGGAATTGCTTTCTAATGCTCTACATTATTGCGCCAATACATGAAAGTAAACATGTTAGTGTGACTTCACTTACAAAAATCAAAGAAAAATATCGATGTCAAAAAAATGTTTCTATATGCACTAGAAACAAAGTATTAACCCTAAATATATAGAATAAAGGGATTGAAGCAATAGATGTGGCTAGAAAGAAGTGCCTTGCTAAAAGGCACAACCGGTATACTGCAATGGTGCTGCCACTAACTGACTGAGGCTCGAACCCTGGACCTCCGGATTCACAGTCTAGTGCACTATCCACTATGCTACCTGGTCCTCTTATAGACAAGTTGCAATTTAAACTAGAAGAGGGCAAAGAGGGCCTCTTCTTTTACCTCCTAAAACTTTAATAAGTTGCAAATATAATGAGGTTTTATTGACGATTTGGTTACAAACTTTAAAAATGTCATTTTTTTGAAAAGAAAGGTTTTGTCGGTCAAAACAATAATGAACAAACATTTTCGATTCCTCTGGATGCATACACACTGTTGTCACCACATCATAATTGAAATGTGTTATACATAATGTGGAATTGTGTCTATTGTTTATGGGGTTATATTGTCCATGCATAATGGGGTCCTCTACAAAATGTAAAATTGTGTCCGTTGTTTATGGGGTTATGTTGTCAATGCATAATTTGGTAATCTACATAATGTGGAATTGTCTGTTTATGAGGTAAAATTGTCCATGCATTAAGGGGTTATCTACATAATGGAGAATTGAGTCCGTTGTTTATGGGGTTGGGTTGTCGATGCATAATGGGGTGATGTCAACAATTTGCAAGACCTACAGAATGCTCTGCAGATGGAGTGGAACAACATTCCTGCTAACGTCGTTCAACGTTGCGTCAATCCCACGAGACGCCGCATAGTACATGTTATTCGACAAAATGGTGGCCATACCCGGTATGAATCAAATAACCACAACAAAGTCATAAGGAGAGTTGCAAAACATAACTACATAATGTATAGTTGCAATGACGTCCATATCACATTTTGTGAATGTTTCATTTTGACCCCTGACAGATATTACTAAATTTTGTGCATCTACAGGTACAGATTTTTAAATATGATTAATTGGGGTTGTGCACAATTGAATAAGGTACACAATGGTACCAAACATCATGATTTCTATTAATATTAGTAAATACCCCATGCAAGAGGGCGTCTTGTATTATTTAATATTCCTTGTGATATTAGTTGGTTAAATGTATAATGTTTATTTTTGAATTTCAGATAGTACTTTAAGTATGTCCTTGTTTGTTTGGGCGTGGATGCCAGGCCTCCCAAAGAAAGTTAAATGGCCAGTGCAGTTGGTCACCGACATAAAGGAAGAAGCCGGGATGGTGACTGTTTACAGCAAGTGTGATCAAGCCAAGTAAGTAACGGTTAACAATTTATTGTACCCTGACCAAGAAAGAGGCATGCATCATTAAACAGCACTAAAATAGAATAAATCCTGTACATTTTGTGGTGTTTAGGTAAAAAGAAATATATGTGGTTCAGGTAAAAGAGGTCGGAAAAACGTTTATTTTTATTTTTTTATAAACAATAGATTGTGTGATTTGCCATGTCGAGTGATCAGTTATTTTGATATACCGTATTTCTTGTGACAAGATGTGTTGACCTTGTGTCCTTGACCGTGGCCTTTGACCACTGTGGCAAAAAACATTAACCTTGATTATTATTTCCCGCTATATCGGACCGTGTGGACTGTATAAGTATATGGTTAAAGGTGCCAGGAAGCTGTGTATCGGTGCTTTACACCGGGCACATTAAAGAACCAGGCTGTCTATTCTTAACAAGAGCTAGGTGCACCCTGCAGTGCTGGACATACCTGTATCTAATGTCTCTCTCTCCCTTCTGGGGGCCTTCTCTCGGTCTGTCCCTCTGGTCAGATCATGCTGTATCTGCACTGGTAGAGGATGCACCTGCGCCCTTGTGGCTGCAACTGGGGTTTACTATGTAAAGCGCCTTTGAACGTGCGTTCGCATGAAAAGGGCGCTATATAAATCTGGTATATTTATTTATTACTTCCGAACCATTACAGATAGGGCTTTCATATTTAACATGTGTCATGTGTTAACGGTACCAAAATATTTGACCTCATGACCTTGACTGTGAGCTTTGACCTACATTTTGAAAAATTTAACCTTATAACCTTTTAACTGTAAGATATTTTGCTTCCTGGGAGAACCAGTACTTGTGCCCAGTATCATGAGTTCAACTTCCAGAACACAACTTGTTTCATATTGGTTTATCCAAAGTGATTATTAATTTAATCACATACGGTAATTAACAGTGAATCATTAGAACTGAACTCCCATTTTTAAAAAATATTAAAACTTTTCAGCTTTCAAGTGAAAGTTGACCAAATACAGACTTTTCCTGATGAAATCTTGTATCAAAGAGGACTTGGTATTAATATTATAAAGTTTTGTTCCAACTTTGTTAAGTTGACCTGTCTTGATTCCAAATTTGAGGATTGCTTTAATTAATACAGTATAGGGTCTTTTTTCCCCTATATAACTGGGGCCGACATTCGGTGACTTGCCAATTGAAAAAACAACATTGCAAGACTGAAGTGATAACCATTTTGATATGGCTAATAACAGGTAGATTAACCTTGACAAAGGTAAAATGCTTGTTTTATTGTTGCATAATATAAAGCAAGTCTTCAGTTTAAAACAAAAGGCTATTTATTTAGCCATTTATAACAAGTATACTTTTCTCCAATTTTGGCAAAAATCACGCTTAAATTTCCCAAAATAAAAGGCTATAAATAGTCCTCTTCCCAATTTCTGGAAAAAAGGCCCTGCAGTACTGGAATTGTCGTCGTTCAGGGTTTTCCCCAGAAATTTGTGAAGACATGTTCCATTTGAGATATAAATCTGATTTCAATATAGAGGCAACAGTTACTATAATTTCATTTGATAGGTTTTTCAAGCAGTTTATTATAATGATACGTCCGTGTGCAATAATTTTAATTTGAGCAATAAGCTCAATAAAGTAATAATATCCTTTTATAATTAAGGCTTTGGTTGTAAGACATGTTGCATTCGACATGCCTTAATACCTGGGCAAAACCTTGAAATTAAGACATTTATAAATTTAATAACAAATCGAACCATAGTGACAAATACTGTATAGACTTGAGAAATTAAAAAAAAAATCAGTGGCCTTTGGGTATACCATAATATTAAGTTATTTCAAGACAGGCCTTTGTTGAGAGTTAGTTGCATTTTTGTTTGTTGCTATATGGGTTCATATGGTAGTGTTTCCCCTAGTGAGTTATAGCAAGGTGCTGCGCCCTGCTGCCCTTTTAGCCCTGCCCTGCTGCCCTCCCCCCAAAAAAAATATTATTATTATTTTTATAATTTATGTAAATTAGACCTTCCACCAATATACTATCAATCTAAAAGTTCCTTTGAAATGTGAAGGGCATAGTTAAAGCAATATGTTACCATGACTCCAAAGTGAGAAGAGAGGCACAAATTAAGGTATTTTCTTGTTTATTTAACATGCAGCCAGGCGTCGTAACTTGTTTTGATCTTAAAAGAAAAGTATGAAAAGCCAAGTAAATTGTTTGTTTACATAACATAATTTTCTTAGAAAAAGGTACTGCTATATAGATATGCCGTGACATTTGAGGTGCGACCTCTTGATCAATGAATACTGTTTTCAATTGCCCTCACAACTCGATTCTCGCGGCATATCTGTACCCCTTTTTGTGTATCTGGATGCCAAAAATATTTTACAAATATTAACCCAATAGTTTAAGATGTAGCTCTCATTAACTGATTAAGATAAACATTATTTTTAAAGCAGTAGAAATTTCACATGGTTTATGAAGGTGATTGCTTTTGTTGGTTGATAAAGAGCTTAAGTTGCTCTTTTTTGTCGACAACGCGCTAGAAGTGCCCTTTTTTCCTTGCACCCTGCCCTTTATAAATCCTGGGGGAAACACTAATATGGTCCAAATTATTGGAACGTACATTGTTTGTTTCATTATATTTTGAATTGTTGATTTTTTATGTTGTTTATATAGGGATGTGTACATTCTGTTATTTTATTACCGAAACTGGTTAACCATTTACTCTTCAGATTGGTTAACCTGTTGACTGTTTAGTCCAATTGTTTCAATTTTCAGACTCTTGATTTTTAGCTCGGCTATCGATCTAGAGGGTAATTTGGAGACATTGATAACCATTAGAGGACTCTTGTATTAATTATTATGACTTGTAACATTAAATTTAACATTGAAATTGACAATTGATTGATATTTACACAATTTATTAAAATAAAAAAAAAAAAATCTTAAAACTATCAATAAAAACTTTAGGGTCGGGGGTAAAAAACTAGGGACGGTCGGGTTAGCGGAAACAAGTAATTTTTTTTTCTAGGCCTTATGTAAAAGGAGATTATAATGTATATTCAACCTGACTTTGTATTTAAAGGCCGGTATGAGTATAGTTGAATTACCGACCGGCAGGCAATTAGTGATAAACATAAATATACTGTAGTATTTATGTCGGCTGCTACAATATGTTAAAAGTAAAATCAGCTGTGAAATATTGTAAACCTTTACTGAACCTTTCTCTCAGCCCATGATAATACAGGAGCCAAATTCAAAATTTATAGCAGTCGAAAATACTTTTTTCTGACAGATACATTTCTAAACTTAATATCAACTTAAAACTTTCAGCAGTGGAATTATGTATATTAATGTCAATTTGTACCTCTTTTTTAAAAAAACTGTTCAGTAATTATTTTATAATAGCAGATAAAAGTTAATAAACTTCTGATGTTGAATGTTTTGTGTACAGATTCAGTATGGCCATACTGCTTTTTGACTGTCTTTTATACTTCTTGTCCGGTCTTTAAGATAAATATATAACCACAGTAGAAGTTTATATTCCTGTATTGTTGACAAGTGAATGTTATACAAGTAAAATGTAATTTATATTTTGTTTCAGGTTTTTTTGGAAAGAAACCAAAAACATTGGCTGCTTTCAAAGCAGACGTAACATGGGCCTCAGGTAAGATGCATCAGTTTCATTAAATACACATATGAAATTTAATCTGATGGCTTTATAAAGTATAGAAGTTCTGTTTTTACTGGTTTTCATGCAACACTTAAATTATCTGTGTGGTCTGATGGGCATAGTGACATTGTGGTTTAAATGCTAAAGTGCCAAACAGTTGAATCAATTCACAGCTGTCACCTTATTGTTCCGAATAATCCTTGGCAGAACACTGTGCCCAATGACATAACACTCTTAAAGTACATGATTTACTTCCGTAGGCAAGCAACGATAAATTGCACGAAGCTACACCCTGTAAATACGTATGAATAACTCATTTCAGATTTGGATTTTTAGTGATTTGATCATTTCTTATAGAAAATGCGCCATCTTGATGCACATGTTTAAAAACATATTTTGATAAATTTATGCGTAAAATATGCAAACGCACACGTAAAATTATCTCTGAATCTACCATACATGTTTGAGTTATATCCTTTGTTTTTACATTCTCCTGCTGTAATGTTTCAAGTTTAGAGCAGTCATGTATTGTTTTGTTTCAATTTTTTTATCTCCAAAAGATAGGTATCGGAGGGGATATGGTAATTGGCGCCGTCCTTCGTCTTTCCGTCCGTCCCTCATTCCCGATCTTGTCCGGGCAGTAACTCTAAGACTACAAGGGCTATTAACTTGAAACTTCATAGGCGGATATATCTCATTGAGGAGAAGTGCAGTGCATAAGAACCGTTACTCTGCACTTCATATTTCTGGAGTAATTGCCCGTTATTTTTCATACTTTATTTTTGTCCGCACCATAACTCTTTGACTATAAGGATTATTAACTTGAAACTTCATATGCAGATATATCTCATTGAGGAGAAGTGCAGTGCATAAGAACCATTACTTTGCACTCAATATTTCTGAAGTTATTGCCCTTTGTTATTTTTCATACTTAATTCTTGTCTGCACCATAACTCTTAGACTATAAGGGCTATTAACTTGAAACTTCATAGGTGGGTAGATCTCATTGAGGAGAAATGGAGAAATGCAGTACTAATGAACCATTTTTACTCTGTACTTCATATTTCTATTGTTATTGTGTGAGTTATTGCCCTTTGTTAGTGTTCATACTTCATTCTTATCCGGACCATAACTCTTGGACTAATAAGGCCTATTAAATTAAATTTTTATCGGTGGATATATCTCACTAAGGAGAAGTGTAGTGCACAAGAACCATTATTCTGCGCTTCATATTTCTGAAGTTATTGCCCTTTGTTCTTTTTCATACTTCATTCAGCCCAATTACGATTATATCCGAGTTGTGTTGCTTGCTTTGGCAAACACTTTTTTTTTTTAATTTTAACTTTTATTTTGTTTAAGTTTTGGCTTTATTCAACCTTAGCATATTATATCAGATAAACAAAGTTTTAAATTCTATTTGTTATATCATTTTACCATATTTTTTCAATTTTAACAAAATAACACGCTTCATTCTTAGGCCTAGAAAATAAATTAGTTGTTTCCGCTAACGGCTCTGAAAAAAGTAGGGTCGGTAGGTTGGTAAATGATTGATATTTTCTCAATTTATTAATTAACAAATTTTTTTTTCAAAATATCAATAAAAACTTTATGGTCGGGGGTAAAAATCTAGGGTCGGTCGGGTTAGCGGAAACAAGTATATATTTTTTTCTAGGCCTTATTTGTTCTGATATTTTTTTTTCATGCTTCATTCTTGTCCAGACAATAACTCTTAGACTATAAGAGCTATTAAATTGGGGTTCATACTTCATTCTTATCCGGACCATAACTTTTAGACTACAAGGCCAATTAACTTTATAGATGGATATATCTCACTAAGGAGAAATGCAGTGCACTCTAGTTATCATATAGAAATGTCTCTAGGTTTTCTTTCCAACATACATTATTTTTTTTATCAGAAGAACAACTATACCAAGAACAAAACAGGAATCTGATGGGGCAGGTGAGCAGAACACAAAGGCTTCAGATGATTGGAGGAGACCAGAACAAGACAAAGAGAAAAAAGGGTACAGATGAAGAAAGTGACCAAGACATAGAGACAAAGAGAAAAAAGGGTACACATAAAGGTAGTGACCAGAACATAGAGACAAATAGAAAAAAGGGTACACATGAAGGTAGTGACCAGAACTTAGAGATGAAAAGAAAAATGGGTACATATGAAGGTAGTGACCAAGACATAGAGACAAAGAGAAAAAAGGGTACACATAAAGGTAGTGACCAGAACATAGAGACAAATAGAAAAAAGGGTACACATAAAGATAGTGACCAGAACATAGAGACAAATATAAACAAGAGGGCCATGAAGGCCCTGGAATCGCTCACCTGTTGTTTTTTTTCACTTTAGCTATATAAGCCCCGCCCCCTGGCAGCCATAGTTTCCGACCAATCAACTTGGCTTGAAGGAATCTGATAAAGGGTCACCCTAGGAACATTTCTACAAAATTATTTAAAAATCAGCCTGACACTTTGGGAGGAGAAGATTTTTTAAGTTTTCACTTTGGCCATATAAGGCAAAAACGCCCCGCCCCCTGGCTGCCATGTTTTTCGACCAATCAACATGGCTTGAAGGAATCTGATAGAGGGTCACCCAAGAAACATTTCTAGAAAATTATTTGAAAATCGGCCCGACACTTATGGAGAAGAAGATTTTTTAAGTTTTCACTATAGCCATAAAAGGCAAAATAGCCCCGCCTCCTGGCGGCCATGCTTTTTGACCAATCAACATGGCTTGAAGGAATCTGATAGAGGGTCACCCAAGGAACATTTCTACAAAATTATTTGAAAATCGGCCTGACACTTTTGGAGGAGAAGATTTTTTAAGTTTTCACTATAGCCATATAAGGCAAAATAGCCCCGCCCCCCCTGGCGGCCTTGTTTTTCGACCAATCAACATGGCTTGAAGGAATCTGATAGAGGGTCACCCAAGGAACATTTCTACAAAATTATTTGAAAATCGGCCTGACACTTTTGGAGGAGAAGATTTTTTAAGTTTGCACTATAGCCATATTGGCAAAATAGCCCCCCCCCCCCCCCCCCCCTGGCGGCCATGTTTTTCGACCAATCAACATGGCTTGAAGGAATCTGATAGAGGGTCACCCAAGGATCATTTCTACAAAATAATTTGAAAATCGGCCTGACACTTTGGGAGGAGAAGATTTTTAAGAATTTTGAAGTTTTTTTCATTTCGTTGCCATGGAAACCAGAATTCTGCATGGATCCCAAAATTTTTAAGGAATTCTGGTGAGGACATTGCGAGGATGCTTTCTGTGAAGTTTCATCCCAGTTGACCCACCGGTTACAGAGGAGAAAATGTTGACGGACGCGACGGACGCCGGACATAGGGCGATCACAATAACTCACCCTGAGCACTTCGTGCACAGGTGAGCTAAAAAGGGCAATAACTCATCCAAAAGTAGGTCAAATTAAACGCCCTTGTAATATGCGCAACAACACATTGTACCGATGACTCTGTGAAGTTTCATAGAAATGTGGCAAAGGGGTTGTGAGATGAAGGCCGGACAAGAATGAAATGGCAATTTTAAACAAGAGGGCCAAGATGGCCCTAAATCGATCACCTAATTGATAGTAAATTAGTAGCAAATATTTAACTGCAAATATCTGGGAAAATGTTATCAGGGAATGCAAATGAAACTGCAAAGGAGTGGACACTTCTCAAGAAACAGCTTATCAGTAAAGGCCATTTATATCTTGAAATCTAACAAGAACTTTAATAAGAATGGAATTATAAAGTTTTTGTCATTTTGCACCTTTCCTGATGCCGCCTTGCTGCCCTGTTTTTCAACGAAATCAATATGGCTTCAACAGTTTATTTAGAGGGTCACTTAAGGAACATTTCTACCAAATTATCTTGCAATCGCACAAGTAGATTATGGAGGAAAAGGATTTTAAAATTTGGGTATTTTTCTCACTTTCTGATGCCGCAGCAACCAAAGTTATCAATGGAATTTAAATCTTTGAACAATTTTGAAAGAGGACCACCAAAGGAACATTCTTGTGATGTTTTGTGGAAATTGGTCTATTGGAATGGTAGGAGTTGGTTGTCATTTGTAGCTAAAAGTTCAATTTACCCTTTTTGTGACGACGCCTGGTTGATATGATTGTGTAACCAATCAAAACGGCTTAAACAAATTAAATAGAGGATCATTACAGTAAGATTCGTATTATATTTTCTTAAAATCAGACAAACACTTTCATAAAAAATGGAATTTTCAAATTTTGTCATTTTGCCCCTTTTCTGATGCCGCCTGACTGCCATGTTTTTCGACCAATCAGTATGGCTTGAACACATTTTATAGAGGGTCACCCAAGGAACATTTCTACCAAATTATATTTGAATCTGACAGGCAGATTCGGAGGAGAAGATTTTTAAAGTTTGGACATTAAATCGATCACCTGATTGATAGTGTATGGTGATTGTAAGGAACGACAACTCTGCGAAGGAGATTGCCCTTGCATAATACTCTGCCAAGTGTTACCTCCCTTAACCATCAATCTAATAACCATATGTCATTTGAAGCAAAAAGTTAATTTTACTCCTTTTCTGATGCTGCTTGGTTGCTATGCCTTTCAACAAATCAATATGGCTTGACAAAGTATGTAGATGATCAATGAAAGAACATTTCTACAAAACTATCTTTAAATCAGACAAGCACTTTTATAAGGATGCTTTATTAAAGTATTGTCATTTTGCCCCTTTTTTGATGCCGCCTGACTGCCATGTTTTTCGACCAATCAGTATGGCTTGAACAACTTTTATAGAGGGTCACCCAAGGAACATTTCTACCAAATTATATTTGAATCTGACAGGCAGATTCGGAGGAGAAGATTTTTAAAGTTTGGACATTTTGCCCCCTTTCTGATGCCGCAGCAACCAAAGTTCTCAATGGAATTTAAATCTTTGAACAACTTTGAAAGAGGCCAACCAGAGGAACAGTCCTGTGATGTTTCACGAAAATTGTCCTTGGAGTTTGGGAGGAGTTGATGTTTAAAGCTAAAAGTTAACACCAGACGGACGACGGACGACGGTCGACGGACAAAAAGTGATCAGAATAGCTCACCTTCAGCCTTCGGCTAAGGTGATCTAAAAAGGGCAATAACTCATCCAAAAGTAGCTCAAATTAAACGCCCTCGTAATATGCGCAGCTAGACGTTGTACCGATGACTCCTGTGAAGTTTCATAGAAATGTAGCAAAGGGGTTGTGAGATGAAGGCCGTACAAGAATGAAATGGCAATAACTCATCCAAAAGTAGGTCAAATTAAACGCCCTCGTAATATGCGCAACTAGACGTTGTACCGATGACTCCTGTGAAGTTTCATAGAAATGTGGCAAAGGGGTTGTGAGATGAAGGCCGGACAAGAATGAAATGGCAATTTTAAGAAAGGGCAATAACTCATCCAAAAGTAGGTCAAATTAAACGCCCTCGTAATATGCGCAACTAGACGTTGTACCGATGACTCCTGTGAAGTTTCATAGAAATGTGGCCAAGGGGTTGTGAGATAAAGGCCGGACAAGAAATGTGGACGTACAGACGGACACAATTTTAAAAAAGGGCAATAACTCATCCAAAAGTAGCTCAAATTAAACGCCCTCGTAATATGCGCAGCTAGACGTTGTACCGATGACTCCTGTGAAGTTTCATAGAAATGTGGCAAAGGGGTTGTGAGATGAAGGCCGGACAAGAATGAAATGGCAATTTTAAAACAAGAGGGCCATGATGGCCCTTGAATCGCTCACCTGATTTTTTTTTTTTTCACTTTAGCTATATAAGCCTCGCCCCCTGGCAGCCATAGTTTCCGACCGATCAACTTGGCTTGAAGGAATCTGATAGAGGGTCACCCTAGGAACATTTCTACAAAATTATTTGAAAATCGGCCAGATACTTTTGGAGGAGAAGATTTTTTAAGTTTTCACTATAGCCATATAATGCAAAATAGCCCTGCCTACTGGCGCCATGTTTTTTGACCAATCAACATGGCTTGAAGGAATCTGAAAGTGGGTCACCCAAGGAACATTTCTACAAAATTATTTGAAAATCGGGCCGACACTTTTGGAGAAGAAGATTTTTTAAGTTCGCACTATAGCCATATAAGGCAAAATAGCCCCGCCCCCCTGGTGGCCATGTTTTTTGACCAATCAACATGGCTTGAAGGAATCTGGTAGAGGGTCATCCAAGGAACATTTCTACAAAAATTATTTGAAAATCTGCCAACCAGTTTGGGAAAAGAAGAATTTTGAAGTTTTTTTCGTTTCGTTGCCATGGAAACAAGAATTCTGCATGGATCCAAAAAATTTGAAGAAATTCTGGTGAGGTCATTAGAGGATGCTTTCTGTGAAGTTTCATCCCAATTGACCCACTGTTACTGAGGAGAAGAATGTTGAAGATTTTTAAGTTTATACTTTGGCCATATAAGGCAAAATAGCCCCCGCCCCCTGGCGGCCATGTTTTTCGACCAATCAACATTGCTTGAAGGAATCTGATAGAGGGTCACCCAAGGAACATTTCTACAAAATTATTTGAAAATCGGCCTGACACTTATGGAGGAGAAGATTTTTTAAGTTTTCATTATAGCCATAAAAGGCAAAATAGCCCCGCCCCCTGGCGGCCATGTTTTTTTACCAATCAACATGGCTTGAAGGAATCTGATAGAGGATCACCCAAGGAACATTTCTACAAAATTATTTGAAAATCGGCCCTGACACTTTTGGAGGAGAAGATTTTTTAAGTTTGCACTATAGCCATATAAGGCAAAATAGCCCCGCCCCCCCTGGCGGCCATGTTTTTCGACCAATCAACATGGCTTGAAGGAATCTGATAGAGGGTCACCCAAGGGACATTTCTACAAAATTATTTGAAAATCAGCCTGACACTTTCGGAGGAGAAGATTTTTTAAGTTTTCACTATAGCCATATAAGGCAAAATAGCCCCGCCCTGGCGGCCATGTTTTTCGACCAATCAACATGGCTTGAAGGAATCTGATAGAGGTCACCCAAGGAACATTTCTACAAAATTATTTGAAAATCGGCCTGACACTTTCGGAGGAGAAGATTTTTTAAGTTTTCACTATAGCCATATAAGGCAAAATAGCCCCGCCCGCCCTGGCGGCCATGTTTTTCGACGAATCAACATGGCTTGAAGGAATCTGATAGAGGGTCATCTAAGGAACACATTTCTACAAAATTATTTGAAAATCTGCCAACCAGTTTGGGAGAAGAAGAATTTTGAAGTTTTTTCAGTTTCGTTGCCATGGAAACCAGAATTTTGCATGGATCCCAAAAATTTGAAGGAATTCTGGTGAGGTCATTGAGAGGATGCTTTCTGTGAAGTTTCATCCAAATTGACCCACTGGTTACTGAGGAGAAGAAGTTGACGCACGACGCACGACGCACGACGCACGACGGACGCCGGACAAAAGGCGATCACAATAACTCACCTTGAGCAAAGCTCAGGTGAGCTAAAAAGGGAACACATAAAGGTAGTGACCAAGGCATAGAGACAAATAGAAAAAAATGTTCAAATGAAGATAGTGACCAAGACATAGAGACAAATAGAAAAAAGTGTTCAAATGGAGATAGTGACCAAGACATAGAGACAAATAGAAAAAAAGGAACACATAAAGGTAGTGACCAAAAAATAGAGACAAATAGTAAAAAGGGTACACATAAAGGTAGTGACCAAAACATAGAGACAAATAGAAAAAAGGGTTCAAATGAAGGTAGTGACCAAGACATAGAGATAAATAGAAAAAAGGGTACACATAAAGGTAGTGATCAAAACATAGAGACAAATAGAAAAAAAGGTACACATAAAGGTAGTGACCAAAACATAGAGACAAATAGAAACAAGAGGGCCATGATGGCCCTGGAATCGCTCACCTGATTTTATTTATTTTTCACTTTAGCCATATAAGCCCCGCCCCCTGGCAGCCATAGTTTCCGACCAATCAACTTGGCTTGAAGGAATCCGATAGAGGGCCACCCTAGGAACATTTCTACAATTTTTTTTGAAAATCAGCCAGACACTTTTGGAGGAGAAGATTTTTTAAGCTTTCACTATAGCCATATAATGCAAAATAGCCCTGCCCACTGGCGGCCATGTTTTTTGACCAATCAACATGGCTTGAAGGAATCTGAAAGTGGGTCATCAAAAGAACATTTCTACAAAATTATTTGAAAATCGGCCGGACACTTTCGGAGAAGAAGATTTTTTAAGTTTTCACTATAGCCATATAAGGCAAAATAGCCCCGCCCCCCTGGCGGCCATGTTTTTCGACCAATCAACTTGGATTGAAGGAATCTGATAGAGGGTCATCCAAGGAACATTTCTACAAAATTATTTGAAAATCGGTCTGACAATTTCGGAGGAGAAGATTTTTTAAGTTTTCACTATAGCCATATAAGGCAAAATAGCCCTGCCCACTGGCGGCCATATTTTTCGACAAATCAACATGGCTTCAAGTAATCTGATAGTGGGTCACTTAAGGAACATTTCTACAAAATTATTTGAAAATCGGCCAGACACTTTCGGAGGTGAAGATTTTTTAAGTTTTCACTATAGCCATATAAGGCAAAATAGTCCCGCCCCCCTGGCGGCCATGTTTTTCGACCAATCAACATGGCTCGAAGGAATCTGATAGAGGGTCATCCAAGGAACATTTCCACAAAATTATTTGAAAATAGGCCTGACACTTTCGGAGGAGAAGATTTTTTAAGTTTTCACTATAGCCATATAAGGTAAAATAGCCCCGCCCCCCTGGCGGCCATGTTTTTCGACCAATCAACTTGGATTGAAGGAATCTGATAGAGGGTCATCCAAGGAACATTTCTACAAAATTATTTGAAAATCGGTCTGACAATTTCGGAGGAGAAGATTTTTTAAGTTTTCACTATAGCCATATAAGGCAAAATAGCCCTGCCCACTGGCGGCCATATTTTTCGACAAATCAACATGGCTTCAAGTAATCTGATAGTGGGTCACTTAAGGAACATTTCTACAAAATTATTTGAAAATCGGCCAGACACTTTCGGAGGAGAAGATTTTTTAAGTTTTCACTATAGCCATATAAGGCAAAATAGCCTCGCCCCCCCTGGCGGCCATGTTTTTCGACCAATCAACATGGCTTGAAGGAATCTCATAGAGGGTCATCCAAGGAACATTTCTACAAAATTATTTGAAAATCTGCCAACCAGTCTGGGAGAAGAAGAATTTTGAAGTTTTTTTCATTTCGTTGCCATGGAAACCAGAATTCTGCATGGATCCCAAAAATTTGAAGGAAATCTGGTGAGGTCATTGAGAGGATGCGCTCTGTGAAGTTTCATCCCAATTGACCCACTGGTTACTGAGGAGAAGAAGTTGACGCACGACGCACACCGCACGACGCACGACGGACGCCGGACAAAAGGCGATCACAATAACTCACCTTGAGCAAAGCTCAGGTGAGCTAAAAAGTGTTCAAATGAAGGTAGTGACCGAGACATAGAGACACATAGAAAAAAGGGAACACATAACGGTAGTGACCAGAACAAAGAGACGAATAGAAAAAAGGGTTCAGATGAAGGTAGTGACCAGAACATAGAGACAAATAGAAAAAAGTGTTCAAATGAAGGTAGTGACCAAGACATAGAGACAAATAGAAAAAAAGGAACACATAAAGGTAGTGACCAAAACATACAGACAAATAGAAAAAAGGGTACACATAAAGGTAGTGACCAAAACAAAGAGACAAATAGAAAAAAGGGTTCAAATAAAGGTAGTGACCAAAACATAGAGACAAATAGAAAAAAAGGTTCAAATAAAGGTAGTGACCAAGACATAGAGACAAATAGAAAAAAGGGTTCAGATGAAGGTAGTGACCAAAACATAGAGACAAATAGAAAAAAGGGTTCAAATAAAGGTAGTGACCAAAACATAGAGACAAATAGAAAAAAGGGTTCAAATAAAGGTAGTGACCAAGACATAGAGACAAATAGAAAAAAGTGTTCAAATGAAAGTAGTGACCAGAACATAGAGACAAATAGAAAAAAGGGTACACATGAAGGTAGTGACCGAGACATAGAGACAAATAGAAAAAAGTGTTCAAATAAAGGTAGTGACCAGAACATAGAGACAAATAGAAAAAAGGGTTCAAATAAAGGTAGTGACCAGAACATAGAGACGAATAGAAAAAAGGGTACACATAAAGGTAGTGATCAAAACATAGAGACAAATAGAAAAAAGGGTTCAAATGAAGGAAGTGACCAAGACATAGAGACAAATAGAAAAAAGGGTACACATAAAGGTAGTGACCAGAACATAGAGACAAATAGAAAAAAGTTTTCAAATAAAGTTAGTGACCAAGACATAGAGACAAATAGAAAAAAGGGTTCAAATGAAGGAAGTGACCAAGACATAGAAACACATAGAAAAAAGGGAACACAGAAAGGTAGTGACCAGAACATTGAGACAAATAGAAAAAAAGGTTCAACTGAAGGTAGTGACCAGATCATAGAGACAAATAGAAAAAAGTGTTCAAATAAAGTTAGTGACCAAGACATAGAGACAAATAGAAAAAAGGGTTCAAATGAAGGAAGTGACCAAGACATAGAAACACATAGAAAAAAGGGAACACAGAAAGGTAGTGACCAGAACATTGAGACAAATAGAAAAAAAGTTCAACTGAAGGTAGTGACCAGATCATAGAGACAAATAGAAAAAAGTGTTCAAATAAAGTAAGTGACCAAGACATAGAGACAAATAGAAAAAAGTGTTCAAATGAAGGTAGTGACCAAGACATAGTGACACATAGAAAAAAGGGAACACATAAAGGTAGTGACCAGAACAAAGAGACGAATAGAAAAAAGGGTTCAGATGAAGGTAGTGACCAGAACATAGAGACAAATAGAAAAAAGTGTTCAAATGAAGGTAGTGACCAAGACATAGAGACAAATAGAAAAAAGGGAACACATAAAGGTAGTGACCAAAACAAAGAAACGAATAGAAAAAAGGGTGCAAATGAAGGTAGTGACCAAGACATAGAGACAAATAGAAAAAAGGGTACACTTAAAGGTAGTGACCAGAACATAGAGACAAATATAAAAAAATGTTCAAATGAAGGTAGTGACCAAGACATAGGGACAAATAGAAAAAAGGGAACACATAAAGGTAGTGACCAAAACAAAGAAACGAATAGAAAAAAGGGTGCAAATGAAGGTAGTGACCAAGACTTAGAGACAAATAGAAAAAAGGGTACACTTAAAGGTAGTGACCAGAACATAGAGACAAATATAAAAAAATGTTCAAATGAAGGTAGTGACCAAGACATAGAGACAAATAGAAAAAAGGGAACACATAAAGGTAGTGACCAGAACATAGAGACAAATATAAAAAAATGTTCAAATGAAGGTAGTGACCGAGACATAGAGACAAATAGAAAAAAGGGTTCAAATGCAGATAGTGACCAGAACATAGAGACAAATAGAAAAAAGTGTTCAAATGAAGGTAGTGACCAGAACATAGAGACAAATATAAAAAAATGTTCAAATGAAGGTAGTGACCGAGACATAGAGACAAATATAAAAAAATGTTCAAATGAAGGTAGTGACCAAGACATAGAGACAAATAGAAAAAAGGGAACACATAAAGGTAGTGACCAAAACAAAGAAACGAATAGAAAAAAGGGTGCAAATGAAGGTAGTGACCAAGACATAGAGACAAATAGAAAAAAGGGTACACTTAAAGGTAGTGACCAGAACATAGAGACAAATATAAAAAAATGTTCAAATGAAGGTAGTGACCAAGACATAGAGACAAATAGAAAAAAGGGAACACATAAAGGTAGTGACCAGAACAAAGAGACGAATAGAAAAAAGGGTTCAGATGAAGGTAGTGACCAGAACATAGAGACAAATATAAAAAAATGTTCAAATGAAGGTAGTGACCAAGACATAGAGACAAATAGAAAAAAGGGAACACATAAAGGTAGTGACCAGAACATAGAGACAAATATAAAAAAATGTTCAAATGAAGGTAGTGACCGAGACATAGAGACAAATATAAAAAAGGGTTCAAATGCAGATAGTGACCAGAACATAGAGACAAATATAAAAAAATGTTCAAATGAAGGTAGTGACCAAGACATAGGGACAAATAGAAAAAAGGGAACACATAAAGGTAGTGACCAAAACAAAGAAACGAATAGAAAAAAGGGTGCAAATGAAGGTAGTGACCAAGACTTAGAGACAAATAGAAAAAAGGGTACACTTAAAGGTAGTGACCAGAACATAGAGACAAATATAAAAAAATGTTCAAATGAAGGTAGTGACCAAGACATAGAGACAAATAGAAAAAAGGGAACACATAAAGGTAGTGACCAGAACATAGAGACAAATATAAAAAAATGTTCAAATGAAGGTAGTGACCGAGACATAGAGACAAATAGAAAAAAGGGTTCAAATGCAGATAGTGACCAGAACATAGAGACAAATAGAAAAAAGTGTTCAAATGAAGGTAGTGACCAGAACATAGAGACAAATATAAAAAAATGTTCAAATGAAGGTAGTGACCGAGACATAGAGACAAATATAAAAAAATGTTCAAATGAAGGTAGTGACCAAGACATAGAGACAAATAGAAAAAAGGGAACACATAAAGGTAGTGACCAAAACAAAGAAACGAATAGAAAAAAGGGTGCAAATGAAGGTAGTGACCAAGACATAGAGACAAATAGAAAAAAGGGTACACTTAAAGGTAGTGACCAGAACATAGAGACAAATATAAAAAAATGTTCAAATGAAGGTAGTGACCAAGACATAGAGACAAATAGAAAAAAGGGAACACATAAAGGTAGTGACCAGAACAAAGAGACGAATAGAAAAAAGGGTTCAGATGAAGGTAGTGACCAGAACATAGAGACAAATATAAAAAAATGTTCAAATGAAGGTAGTGACCAAGACATAGAGACAAATAGAAAAAAGGGAACACATAAAGGTAGTGACCAGAACATAGAGACAAATATAAAAAAATGTTCAAATGAAGGTAGTGACCGAGACATAGAGACAAATAGAAAAAAGGGTACACATAAAGGTAGTGACCAAAACAAAGAGACAAATAGAAAAAAAGGTTCAAATAAAGGTAGTGACCAGAACAAAGAGACGAATAGAAAAAAGGGTTCAGATGAAGGTAGTGACCAGAACATAGAGACAAATATAAAAAAATGTTCAAATGAAGGTAGTGACCAAGACATAGAGACAAATAGAAAAAAGGGAACACATAAAGGTAGTGACCAGAACATAGAGACAAATATAAAAAAATGTTCAAATGAAGGTAGTGACCGAGACATAGAGACAAATAGAAAAAAGGGTACACATAAAGGTAGTGACCAAAACAAAGAGACAAATAGAAAAAAGGGTTCAAATAAAGGTAGTGACCAAAACATAGATACAAATAGAAAAAAAGGTTCAAATAAAGGTAGTGACCAAGACATAGAGACAAATAGAAAAAAGGGTTCAGATGAAGGTAGTGACCAAAACATAGAGACAAATAGAAAAAAGGGTTCAAATAAAGGTAGTGACCAAAACATAGAGACAAATAGAAAAAAGGGTTCAAATAAAGGTAGTGACCAAGACATAGAGACAAATAGAAAAAAGTGTTCAAATGAAAGTAGTGACCAGAACATAGAGACAAATAGAAAAAAGGGTACACATGAAGGTAGTGACCGAGACATAGAGACAAATAGAAAAAAGTGTTCAAATAAAGGTAGTGACCAGAACATAGAGACAAATAGAAAAAAGGGTTCAAATAAAGGTAGTGACCAGAACATAGAGACGAATAGAAAAAAGGGTACACATAAAGGTAGTGATCAAAACATAGAGACAAATAGAAAAAAGGGTTCAAATGAAGGAAGTGACCAAGACATAGAGACAAATAGAAAAAAGGGTACACATAAAGGTAGTGACCAGAACATAGAGACAAATAGAAAAAAGTTTTCAAATAAAGTTAGTGACCAAGACATAGAGACAAATAGAAAAAAGGGTTCAAATGAAGGAAGTGACCAAGACATAGAAACACATAGAAAAAAGGGAACACAGAAAGGTAGTGACCAGAACATTGAGACAAATAGAAAAAAAGGTTCAACTGAAGGTAGTGACCAGATCATAGAGACAAATAGAAAAAAGTGTTCAAATAAAGTTAGTGACCAAGACATAGAGACAAATAGAAAAAAGGGTTCAAATGAAGGAAGTGACCAAGACATAGAAACACATAGAAAAAAGGGAACACAGAAAGGTAGTGACCAGAACATTGAGACAAATAGAAAAAAAGTTCAACTGAAGGTAGTGACCAGATCATAGAGACAAATAGAAAAAAGTGTTCAAATAAAGTTAGTGACCAAGACATAGAGACAAATAGAAAAAAGTGTTCAAATGAAGGTAGTGACCAAGACATAGTGACACATAGAAAAAAGGGAACACATAAAGGTAGTGACCAGAACAAAGAGACGAATAGAAAAAAGGGTTCAGATGAAGGTAGTGACCAGAACATAGAGACAAATAGAAAAAAGTGTTCAAATGAAGGTAGTGACCAAGACATAGAGACAAATAGAAAAAAGGGAACACATAAAGGTAGTGACCAAAACAAAGAAACGAATAGAAAAAAGGGTGCAAATGAAGGTAGTGACCAAGACATAGAGACAAATAGAAAAAAGGGTACACTTAAAGGTAGTGACCAGAACATAGAGACAAATATAAAAAAATGTTCAAATGAAGGTAGTGACCAAGACATAGGGACAAATAGAAAAAAGGGAACACATAAAGGTAGTGACCAAAACAAAGAAACGAATAGAAAAAAGGGTGCAAATGAAGGTAGTGACCAAGACTTAGAGACAAATAGAAAAAAGGGTACACTTAAAGGTAGTGACCAGAACATAGAGACAAATATAAAAAAATGTTCAAATGAAGGTAGTGACCAAGACATAGAGACAAATAGAAAAAAGGGAACACATAAAGGTAGTGACCAGAACATAGAGACAAATATAAAAAAATGTTCAAATGAAGGTAGTGACCGAGACATAGAGACAAATAGAAAAAAGGGTTCAAATGCAGATAGTGACCAGAACATAGAGACAAATAGAAAAAAGTGTTCAAATGAAGGTAGTGACCAGAACATAGAGACAAATATAAAAAAATGTTCAAATGAAGGTAGTGACCGAGACATAGAGACAAATATAAAAAAATGTTCAAATGAAGGTAGTGACCAAGACATAGAGACAAATAGAAAAAAGGGAACACATAAAGGTAGTGACCAAAACAAAGAAACGAATAGAAAAAAGGGTGCAAATGAAGGTAGTGACCAAGACATAGAGACAAATAGAAAAAAGGGTACACTTAAAGGTAGTGACCAGAACATAGAGACAAATATAAAAAAATGTTCAAATGAAGGTAGTGACCAAGACATAGAGACAAATAGAAAAAAGGGAACACATAAAGGTAGTGACCAGAACAAAGAGACGAATAGAAAAAAGGGTTCAGATGAAGGTAGTGACCAGAACATAGAGACAAATATAAAAAAATGTTCAAATGAAGGTAGTGACCAAGACATAGAGACAAATAGAAAAAAGGGTGCAAATGAAGGTAGTGACCAAGACATAGAGACAAATAGAAAAAAGGGTACACTTAAAGGTAGTGACCAGAACATAGAGACAAATATAAAAAAATGTTCAAATGAAGGTAGTGACCAAGACATAGAGACAAATAGAAAAAAGGGAACACATAAAGGTAGTGACCAGAACAAAGAGACGAATAGAAAAAAGGGTTCAGATGAAGGTAGTGACCAGAACATAGAGACAAATATAAAAAAATGTTCAAATGAAGGTAGTGACCAAGACATAGAGACAAATAGAAAAAAGGGAACACATAAAGGTAGTGACCAGAACATAGAGACAAATATAAAAAAATGTTCAAATGAAGGTAGTGACCGAGACATAGAGACAAATAGAAAAAAGGGTTCAAATGCAGATAGTGACCAGAACATAGAGACAAATAGAAAAAAGTGTTCAAATGAAGGTAGTGACCAGAACATAGAGACAAATATAAAAAAATGTTCAAATGAAGGTAGTGACCGAGACATAGAGACAAATATAAAAAAATGTTCAAATGAAGGTAGTGACCAAGACATAGGGACAAATAGAAAAAAGGGAACACATAAAGGTAGTGACCAAAACAAAGAAACGAATAGAAAAAATGGTGCAAATGAAGGTAGTGACCAAGACATAGAGACAAATAGAAAAAAGGGTACACTTAAAGGTAGTGACCAGAACATAGAGACAAATATAAAAAAATGTTCAAATGAAGGTAGTGACCAAGACATAGAGACAAATAGAAAAAAGGGAACACATAAAGGTAGTGACCAGAACATAGAGACAAATATAAAAAAATGTTCAAATGAAGGTAGTGACCGAGACATAGAGACAAATATAAAAAAGGGTTCAAATGCAGATAGTGACCAGAACATAGAGACAAATAGAAAAAAGTGTTCAAATGAAGGTAGTGACCAGAACATAGAGACAAATATAAAAAAATGTTCAAATGAAGGTAGTGTCCGAGACATAGAGACAAATAGAAAAAAGGGTTCAAATGCAGATAGTGACCAGAACATAGAGACAAATAGAAAAAAGTGTTCAAATGAAGGTAGTGACCAGAACATAGAGACAAATATAAAAAAATGTTCAAATGAAGGTAGTGACCAAGACATAGAGACAAATAGAAAAAAGGGAACACATAAAGGTAGTGACCAGAACATAGAGACAAATATAAAAAAATGTTCAAATGAAGGTAGTGACCGAGACATAGAGACAAATAGAAAAAAGGGTTCAAATGCAGATAGTGACCAGAACATAGAGACAAATAGAAAAAAGTGTTCAAATGAAGGTAGTGACCAGAACATAGAGACAAATATAAAAAAATGTTCAAATGAAGGTAGTGACCGAGACATAGAGACAAATAGAAAAAAGTGTTCAAATGAAGGTAGTGACCAAGACATAGAGACAAATAGAATAAAAGGAACACATAAAGGTAGTGACCAGAACATAGAGACAAATAGAAAAAAGGGTTCAGATGAAGAAAGTGACCAAGACATAGAGACAAATAGAAAAATTGGTACACATAAAGGTAGTGACCAGAACATAGAGACAGATAGAAAAAAGAATTCAGACTCAAAGAATGTTCATGAGAAGAAGAAGATAGTAGGTATTGCACATATTTTGCGAAGAAAAGTAGACTTAGTGGATCCTGGTACATCTGGAAATGAACTTGACTTCGATGAAAGTTCAATTAATACGGATGAAGACTCCTTTTATGAACCATATGACGACAGTGATGTAGATTCCTTGTATAAACCAGATGACGTCAGCGATGTAGATTCCTTGTACGAACAAAATGAGATTTGTGTTAGTGATAATGTCAAGGAAATAGAGCCAGAGAGTGATGTATCTTCAATTATTAGTTACAGTGACATACATGTCGTTCCAGAGTCAGTAAAGGACAGTGATGATGATATAGATATCGACAAAATTTTAATGAAACATACAAAAGTGACATTAAAACACTCCATCAGTATTTCAGACGCAGAGCAAAGTGAAAGTGATTCGGAGGATGAATTGGTAGAAAAAAAAACAGATGTTAAAAATAAGGCGATATATTTGGCAAAAATTGTGAAGAGTAAAACCACAAAACTTGGAAAAATGAAGAAAAATGATCGGGTGTATAACTCAACAAACGTGTGTCCATTTTGTAATCAGTCACAGACAAATTTTTCCCACCATTTATTCTCTAAAAAACATGAAGATGAAGAAGAGGTTAAACAAATCCCAGCTATGGAGAAAAAAAGTGTGGAGAAAAGGCGGGCAATTGAACTTTTGAGGCTAAAAGGGAATCATTTAAAGAATTTGAAGGTAATAAAAAAACAAAAGGGTCAAATTCGACTTTTCAGAAGAAAAGATACAACAGAAGATGAATTATTCTTTGACACAGATGACTATGGACCGTGTCCATGCTGTTTTGGATGGATTATGAAAAAGAACCTGTCGCGGCATACTAAAACTTGCCCAGGAAAAGATAGCTCGGACAGCACTCTTTCTTGCCTAATTGTTCAGTCGGATATTATTTCAGGAAGAGTTTCATCAAAAGCATCTAAGTTGTTAGTGAATGAGGTTTACACAATAATGAAAAACGATGAAGTATCGAAGATGGCCAAAGATGACGATCTTATTGTGAATCTCGGCAATATATGGCTAAAAAGAAATATTGGAAACAAGGTGATGCGAAAATACTACACATCAAGTGTAATGAGGCTAGCTTCAAAATTACTAATAGAGTTAAGAAAGGCAACTGGCAAGAACATGGACATGTGTAGTTTTATAACTCCAAAACATTTCGACAATTTTGTACTGGCTGCTTTAAAATGTTCAAAGCAATCTGCAGATGATGAAGAAGAACTAAAGTCCCCATCTAATTGTATTAAACTTGGTTATGACATTAAGCGTCTGGCATCCACTAAATATGCATTAGGTATATCCACTGATAACAAAGTGATGAAAAAGGAAGGGAAGGACTTTCTGACATTAATGGGAATCCACTGGGCTATTGAGGTCACAAGACTTGCAAGAGAGGTCTTGAATGAAAAAGCAATGTACAAACCAAGGAACCTTCCACTGCCAAAGGATATCCAACAACTAACTGAATTCATGAAAGCAAAGCTGAACAACTTTGATTTGACAGATAAGTCTTCCAACAACTTCAGGGATGTAGCATGTGTGTCACTGGCACGACTAACGTTGTATAACAGAAGAAGAAGTCACGAGGTTCAAGCCGTAAGGTAGTCTAATTTAGATAATGTTTCATTGATAAAATATAATTAATTCAAAATAAAATACTTGTTACAACCGTGGTTCTGATTTGGAACTTCAGTGATCAGTGTTAATATTGCAGTTTAGCAACAGCTTATGCATAACTCTAAATTCACACAATGTTGGTTTTGAAATGCAAATCAAGGATTACAAGATTCATTTTCAGGTTTACAACATTATGTCGTTGTACATGAGCACTTTGAGTGAATGTAATCAAATTTGTATATTTTAGTTCAAATATTTACAGGCTAGTTAGTTACCAGCAAAGAAAGATTGGGGTTGACGCTGTATCACTTGAAATGATGAGGCAGCTTTCGGACTGGGAGAAGAAGTTGCTTGAAACACAGGAACTGCTGCAAGTGCGCGGAAAGGTAACGTAAACTATGAATGCTAATTGTACTGGTATTGCTATGTGGTACCAGTTTATCTGAAAATTATCCACCTTACATAAAGCAGTGTTAGAAATAGCTTCTTGCACACTTGCCTGACAAAGTTAAAGTCCTGCCGGGCAAGTTAGAATAGACTGGAACTTTGCTTTGGACAAGTCTGAAAAAAGTGTGTACCTGTATTTGTCCTGAAATTTGTCTCTGTCTTTTGATCTTGATCCACCTTACGGTTTGACTTTAAAAAACATTTCTATACATTTCTGACATGTAGTTCTCAACATATTTTAATTCAAAAGATAAGCAAATTATTAAAGATTATACAAGGGCAATTTGAAATCCCTGGGGACAAGTCAAAAATGACTTTAACTTGCCCTTGGGACAAGCTCAATTAAAAATCTATTTCTAATACTGTAAAGTACACAGACACCATTTTCTCATCAAATCATTCTGAGGTTATTTGTCTGTAATACAATAATAATTATTATTATTATATACCATATTTATATAGCGCCCGTTTCATGCCGGTTCACACGTTCACAGGCGCTTTACATAGACTCCAATTGTTGCAGCCACAAGGGCGCAGGTGCATCCTCTACCAGTGCAGATACAGCGTTATCTGACCAGAGGGACAGACTGAGAGAAAGCCCCCAGAAGGGAGAGAGATAATTGTGATACAGACATGTCCGGCATTTCTGCCTAGCTCTTATATGAATAGACAGTCTGGTTCTTTAATGTGCCCGGTGTACAGCACCGATACACAGCTTCCTGGCACCTTTAACCAGTAATCATACAGTCCAGGCGGTCCGGTATACTGGGAAATACTACGAATAGAATTTCAGAAATTTCCAGAGGTTTGTCCGGGAATTGAACCCGGGACCTCTGGATTGACAGTCTTGTACGCTACCAACTGCGCTGTCACACCAGTGTATAATAATCATTATGAACTAGACTGAGACTTGGGTGTTGAACTG
Source organism: Serripes groenlandicus (assembly GCA_031761405.1). Taxonomy (NCBI): domain Eukaryota; kingdom Metazoa; phylum Mollusca; class Bivalvia; order Cardiida; family Cardiidae; genus Serripes; species Serripes groenlandicus. The sequence goes on from JASEVX010000005.1 coordinate 3,535,737, forward strand.
AATATTAATATAGGCTGTATATAATGCTGAAGCATTGCATGTATTTTTGTTTTAACTCCAAGATTTTGATGAGTCAAGGTATTGTTGAAGTTCCCCAGTATGAGGTAGCTGTTTTATTATCCCTTCACATTGTAGATGGCAAAACCAGTTCCAGTGATAATTCCTGATGAAACAAGGCAAGTTCTACAGTACTTGGCGAACCCGGAAGTTCGAATACAGGCTGGAATCAAGACAGAAAACACATATTTGTTTGCATCAAGTGGTAATTTCTTTCTTTTTATGTTAAAAACTATATATACTGAAATGAAAAAGTTTAGTTGGTACTTTCATGCAAGTATACTTAAAATACATAAAGGGTTTTGAGCACTCTTACTGGTTTAACTGTATTGGCTGAACATTGAAGAATAACTTAAAAGATTGTTGAGTGTATTTTATAGTCGGGGTTGAAAGGTTATATCCCCTTTATGTCAAAAAGCTTTTTGTGGAATAAAAGTTATATTTGTCCAGTTATACCACTGAAACTGTGTAGATCAATTGAAAAAACAGTAGAGAACAAAAACCCAGTAAAAGGTACCATAACAAATCTTGGCTGTATGTTCATTCAATCTCCAAAAATTTGAAACTGGAATATTACCTCCCTTTACATTAAATTAAGAACGATTTAGAAAGACTGGTACAATTTAAACGAACGTTTGTAAAATTAATTTAATTACTGATTTTGTTGGAATCAAGTCTAAATTCAATTTTAAAACATGTCGATATTATTTCATTAATGCATCTATGAACATTTTTTCTATCTGCCAGAACAATGAATGTCATCAGGTTAATCTGTCTGGCTGATGACTGATGTTGTTGATCATTTAAAAATCAAAGACTAGTCAGACTTCACGAATAAGTTTTGTTTAAAAGCATGTATACCATTTGGAAAACAGCAACTGTTAAGAAAAAATTGCATAATTTGAAAATTATAATTTTAAATCAACAAACTTGAGACAGTACTTTGCTTTTAAGGTGTTGGAGTTGTACGTGCGTACGATGCAATCAAGAAGATGACTGATCAGGCAGGACTGGAAATGCCCAACCTCATACGTACTTCGAACATGAGGAAATACATGGCCACAATGGTTCAGGTTTGTGTTCATATTATGTTTTTCAGGGAAATGTTTGATAATCAGTATCCTGCCAATGCATGTATATGGAGATTAGAACTCATTTATATTAACTGCATTAATCAGTTATCACTAGGCCTTTGCCTTTCTTGACTTCTGAATTTCAATAATTTAATCATCACAGCCTTGACCACTGAATTTTGCGATTGTCATGTTACTTGGTAAAATACACTGTTTACTTGATTTGAGAAATAACAAGTCATTATAAATATGCATTTCACTGTTTAATCATTGGTTTAAACCTATTTATTTTACATTGATTATGAACAAGTTATTACAACTTAGCTAAGCCACTCTCGATGACTGCTTCCTGGGTGAACAAATCGACCAGTACTTGTGCCCATTGCGTGGTTAATGAAAGCCATGACCCTGAATTTTACTATTGTTTGTCATGTTACTCGGTAATATACACCGTTTACTTGATTTAAGATGAAACATGGAACATTAAAGATGTATTTCACTGTTATGAAAGGACTTTTAACATAAAGTTGCAACAAGGCAATGTTGTTTATCTTTTTTTTCAGTGCCTGGATACAACAGATGCCCAGAGGCAGTGGATAATAAATCATTTAGGGCACACCATGGATGTCCATATGACCCACTATCGGCAGACATCAGACATACTAGAAAGAGTAGACGTGGCAAAGATGCTTCTGATACAGGACACCAATCAAGTCGGTAAATTTGTTGGAAGAAAAATAGACGATATTAACCTTGAAGGTATGCATTATTTATCACGAATTATTATTACCCCTGGCATAAAGCTGTTGTATAAATCATTACAAAGTTCAACAATTGAATTTGTTTAAGTTAAATTTGTAAAATGATGAGGTATTTTTAGCTTTACTGGCTTATGCGATGGCCTTTCGTCCGTCCGTCTGTTAGCAATTTTGTTGTTTACACTCTAGCAACCGTAAATCTTAATCAAACTTTGTCACAATGTATATGGCCATAAGACCTTGAATGAGTTCGATTATGGGCTTGATCGGACAAATATGTCTGGAGTTATCTGCCCTTGAATTATAAAATATGCTGTATTTCACTTTGTTTACACTCTAGCACCTTCATTTCTTTACCAATCCTAATAATATTTTTATAGAATGTTTATGACATAAATATGTCGGATGAGTTTGATTTTGGGCGTAATCGGAGTAGTTGGACCAGAGTTGTGGGCCCTTGATTTTACAAAAAATGCTATATTTTGCCTTGTTTACACTCGAGCATCCATAAATCTAAAGCAATCTTAATTAAACTTTGTCACAATGTATATAGCCATAAGACCTTGGATAAGTTCGATTATGGGCTAGATCGGACAAATATGTCTAGAGTTATCTGCCCTTGAATAAGAAAAAATGCTGTATTTCACTTTGTTTACACTTTAGCACCTTCATTTCTTTACCAATCCTAATAATATTCTAATAAAATGTTTATGATATTAATATATCAGATGAGTTTGATTTTGAACATAATCAGAGTAGTTGGACCAGAGTTATGGGCCCTTGATTTTACAAAAATGCTCTATTTTGCCTTGTTTATAATCTAGCAAATTACCTCCCTTTATTTTAATTAAAATCATTGTTTCGGCAGGTCAAGCATATTGGCGAAATATCATATTTATACATGTAGTCTATTTTATCTAACAATATAGACGAGTTGCAATGTACACCAGTAAAGCGTATAAGAGGGCCTCTTGTTTCTTGGTTGTATTTCATTACATTTATATATTAACATCAACTTAATACCTCACATGATCTTGTAATTACTTTTTTCATATTTCATAAAAAAAATGGAACTCCAGCCATGTTGAACTATTTTTCTCTTAACTCTTTGTTCAAATGTTGGTGTCCTGTGTCATAAAATGGTGTCTTCGGGATCGCGGGACTGTGTTAATGTTGAGGCTTGCTTTTATTTTAATTTCATTAGCATAGAATTTTATATTTATAACAATGAAGATGTAAATTTGAATGTTGTTTGTAGACATCATTACACCTGAACCTGACGAACCTGAACCTTCAGATGTTACCCAGGACGAAGTTATTCCAGATATCTTTGACTACTACGACGAATCCTTGGATGAACCATCGGATGAACCATCAGCAAAGAAAATCAAAAGTGAGAAAGAGATAATTACCATTACTTTTAATGTTATAATAAATGGTAATGATGGAAGCACACAGTCATTATTAGGATCCGAGTGCTGGTATTAATGTTTAAATTTACAGTACATGCATGTAAATATCTTTGATCATATTTATGTATAGGAGGTGTCTTTTTTGGTTATTACAGAGAAGCTACCTGTACGGCAGAAATGGTTGGAGGAAGAAGAAAATGAGTTACAACAACTTTTCGGGCGCAACTTTCGTCAAAAGAAGACTCCAAATACTAAAGAAATCGAAAAAGCAGTTAGGACGAGTATGAAAAATCATGGTGTAATCCATCACAGAAAACCTGACAATATAACAAAGAAGATGAGTCATATGATAATTAAGCTAAAAAACTCTGAGAACCAATAAATGCAACATAGCATGGTCAATTTGGACGAAACTTCACAGAAAGCATCCTCTCAATGACCTCTCAAATTTCCAAAGACATTATGGGGTTAGTCAGACTTACATTCTTGTGGGGTTGAGTTTAATTTCCAAAGACACTATGGGGTTAGTCACTTTCATTCTTGTGGGGTTGAGTTTAGTTTCCAAAGACATTATGGGGTTAGTCAGACTTTCATTCTTGTGGGGTTGAGTTTAGTTTCCAAAGACATTATGGGGTTAGTCAGACTTTAATTCTTGTGGGGTTGAGTTTAGTTTACAAACACCCTTTTTAGCTGAATTACATGAACACCTTGTACTCTTGGTGTTTTAGCAACAGAGGTTTGACTCTACCATTAAAAATTGTTTACAGTTAAAAATTGTTCAAATGTTTGGGAGTTGTTTTTTTTTTGTGTCAATACATAATATTGCCTTGATGTTGAATATAGCATTATAGAACACCAAAGTTAAGGTTTACATGCAAGTTTATGTTTTCTATTGACTGTCTCGTGTATTGGATTGAAAGTTCAAAATCATTAAAGCAATTAGGTAGAGTAAAGACAACTCTTAATTGATTTATAGCCTATAATAGGGGACCCCCCCCCCCCCCCCCCCCCCCCCCCCCCCCCCCTTTGGACTTAAAAAACCAACATTAAGGTTTGCCTGCCTCTGCAAGTTTTTGAAAACTATCAAAAAGCGTTCCTTTCATAAACCAATTAGGCAGAGTACATATATCAATACGGACTTAATTGACTTGAGGATGAGCTGTTGTCCTTTTTTGGACTAAAATTAAAAAAACAATGATAAAGATTCATATTAATAGGTTATAAGTAACTTATTTACTGTTAAAGCTTATTTTACAGACAAAAGTTTTTCATTTCTGATCAAGTTTATTTTTGATACAAAATATATATAGTCCAGCGTCTTGTTTATGGAAATTGTAATTTTATTTGACCTGTGTACCATCTGTGACGCAGCAGCTTTAACATGGTAAAAGTTTCTTGCTAACTCTGATATCTACAGTCGAACCTCTGTCGCTAGAACATGCACTCAATGGAAACCCTTCTCTCCTGAGAACTGACCCACTGGTCACTTTAATTTCTCGTCTTTGTTCTATATAAATTACTCTTGCGTTGCTAGAACACATGATCGCCTAAATTGTCAAAATAGTTTGGCCCCTAAATGGCTACTTAGCTTCATTTTCATACCTCAGTCCCTAGAACCAAATCCGCTGATGTTGGGACATTATGGGGTTAGTCAGACTTTTCATTCTTATGGGGTTGAGTTTAGTCAGACTTTCATTCTTGTGGGGTTGAGTTTAGTTCCAAAGACATTATGGGGTTAGTCAGACTTTCATTCTTGTGGGGTTGAGTTTAATTTCCAAAGACATTATGGGGTTAGTCAGACTTTCATTCTTGTGGGGTTGAGTTTAATTTCCAAAGACATTATGGGGTTAGTCAGACTTACATTCTTGTGGGGTTGAGTTTAATTTCCAAAGACACTATGGGGTTAGTCAGACTTTCATTCTTGTGGGGTTGAGTTTAGTTTCCAAAGACATTATGGGGTTAGTCAGACTTTCATTCTTGTGGGGTTGAGTTTAGTTTCCAAAGACATTATGGGGTTAGTCAGACTATAATTCTTGTGGGGTTGAGTTTAGTTTACAAACACCCTTTTTAGCTGAATTACATGAACACCTTGTACTCTTGGTGCTTTAGCAACAGAGGTTTGACTCTACCATTAAAAATTGTTCAAATGTTTGGGAGTTGTTTTTTTTTGTGTCAAGACATAATATTGCCTTGATGTTGAATATAGCATTATAGAACTAGGAACAGTTCACCATTGAATTGCACGAGTGCTTGCTTTTCATTCTCTAGTAACTTAACCAACAACAAACAGTTGGGAATGTATGTAGCTGTATAAGTAATTTCTTTAGTTAGAGCACAGTTTGTGTTAAAATGAATATATTTTTATACGCCGGTTTAAAAAAACGGACGTATTATGGGAATACCTGGGGCGGGCGAGCGGTCGGTGGGGCAGTGTCATCTGAGGTTTCCGCTCTCTAACTCGAATAATTGGTCACAATACTTATAGGCATAATAATAATGTCAAGTTCGATAACCAGCAAGATCGTGGAAGACACTTAGGAGTTAAGGCCCCTTAATTGGTGAAATCCGTCGAAATGGACTTTGTCAGCTCTCTAACTCGAGCAATTCTTATCAGATCCTGACCAAACTTGGTCACAATACTTATAGGCATAATATCTCGGGTCAATTTCAATAACCAGCCAGATCGTCAAATACACTTGGGAGTTATGGCCCCTTAATTGGTGAAATTCGTCTAAATGGAATTCATCCTCTCTAACTGGAGCAATACTTACCCGATCATCACCAAACTTGGTCTCAATACTTATAGGCATAATATCTTGGGTCAAGTTCGATTACAAGCCCGATTGTCCTAGACACTAAGGAGTTGTTGCCCCCTTAATTGGTGAGTTCGTTCAAATTGACTTTGTCTGCTCATTAAACTTGGTCACAATGCTTATAAATAGGTATGATATATCGGTCAAGTTCGTTAACTAGCCAGATTGCCCTAGGCACTTCGGAGTTGTGGCCCCTTAATTGGTGAAATTCGTCGAAATGGACTTTGTTCGCACTCTAACTTGAGCAATTCTTACCTGATCCTCACCAAACTTGGTCACAATGCTTATAGGCATAATATCTCGGTCAACTTTGATAACCAGCCAGATGGTCCAAGGCACTTTGGAGTTACGGCCCTTAATTGGTGAAAATCATCAAACTTGACTTTGTCCGCTCTTTAACTCGAGCAATTCTTACCCGATCCTCATCAGACTTGGTCACAATGTTTAGAGGCATAATATCTTTGCCTAGTATGATAACCAGCTTGATTGTCCAAGACACTTGAGTTATTGCCCCTAAATTGGTGAAATTGACTTATTCCACTCTCTAATTTGAACAATCCTTATCCAATCATCACCAAACTTGGTAACAATGTTTATGGCCATAATATCTCGGCCAAATTCGATAACCAGCCTGGTTGTCTAAGTCACTTAGTAGTTATGGCCTCTTAATTGCTGAATTTCGTTGAAATTGACTTTGCCGGCTCTCTAACTCGAAGCTTCCTTACTCGACCATCACCAAACTTGGTCAAAATATTTATGGGCATAATATCTTGGCCAAGTTGGATAACCAGCCTGATCAGATTATCGCCTCTGAATGATTCATACCTTACCGACGGGCGTATTTTGTGGCAGTTTGGCACTCTTGTTTTTAATTGTGAAGAGGTTTAAATTTTGATTGCTATCTACAGCTGCTGAAAAGAAAATGTACCATGTGTAGAGCTGAATCTTATCTGAATAGAAATACAATGTATAATCATGTAAATTTAGCAGATATGTGAGCATTTTTTGTATCTACCAAAATGATCATGGAAGTAACTTGAGCTGTTGGTGAGATGTGTTAATGGTAAGATTAATTATGGTCAACTGTTTTAAGCAGGTTTCAGTATTGCACAGTGGAAGATTGGATTAGATTTTAGTGAAGTTGATGTACTATCATTATGAAACTTCACACAAATGACAATCAACATATCATTGTTTAAAAAATTGTATCAATTTGAGGTTGGACCAACTGTTCGTCCGTCTGTTCGTCTGTCTGTTCGTCCATTCCATTCTCAGGTTAAAGTTTTTGGTCAAGTTAGATTTTAGTGAACCTGATGTCCTATCATTATGAAACTTCACACAAATGACAATCAACATATCATTGTTTAAAAAATTGTATCAATTTGAGGTTGGACCAACTGTTCGTCCGTCTGTTCGTCTGTCTGTTCGTCCATTCCATTCTCAGGTTAAAGTTTTTGGTCAAGTTAGATTTTAGTGAACCTGATGTCCTATCATTATGAAACTTCACACAAATGACAATCAACATTTTATATTATTAACCACTGACTGTGTTTTTTATTTAGATAAAAGTTTTGTTTTAAAATATAGTTAACAACCGGGGCATCCGTGTTCCATGGACACATTTTCTTGTTTTGTATATATCATTTAGACAAACATTCTGCCAACATTTCAACATGCTCAAGCCAAAAATGAATGAATGGTGTTTTAAGGCCCGTCGACAACTAAGGTCATTTTGGGCGCTTAATAATTTACTTAATGTAAGTGGTGAAATAATCAAACATGATGTATGCGATACCTAAAATAAATATAAAATAACATGTAAGCCAATATAAAATAAGATATAGGCAAACAAGCCCAACATTACTATGTAATACTTAAAGTGGCATTTCTATCCAGAGGGAAGAAAACTCATGTAAAAAAAGTTCAAATCGATTTTTTTAAATGTAAGAAGCTGAATGGGTTTGGGATTAACCACAAACATGTTACCCAAGAGCCCACCCTCACAAATTATACTTTTCTCCAAGATTTCAGGATTTTAAAAAAGGAGCCGTTCATGTACATTTTCATTCCGGAATTTATTTAAAGGTTGGATGTCATATACAAACCGTGTTGAGATAAAATGTACTGTTAACTGTTATAACAAGAGTACCGCAAACGGTACATAATACGCCCGTCAGGAACTTGTAAGTTTCCTCTTTGTTTTGATATATTGTTTTTTGTAAAAAGTTAATAAAGTCGTTCAGGAATATGTTGTTAAAGAATAATGGGAAACTATGAAAAATGCATAACTCATGCAGAAATTGACAAATATTCTAAGTCCATAAAAGGGCATAACTCATTCAAAAATTGACGAAATCCGAGGAAATGTGAACTTGATCTGTGACACATGATTACAAAGCCATATACAAAATTCCAATAGCTCAAGTATGTAGGAAAGAAGTGCGGAAAACCAATATTCTAAGTCCAAAAAGGGGCATAACTCATTGAAACATTGTGAACTTGATCTGTGACACTTGATTACAAAGCCATATACATAATTTCAGCTCAATACATCAAAGCATGTAGAAAAAAAATATTCTAAGTCCAAAAAGGGGCATAACTCATTCAAAAATTGTCGAAATCCCAGGAAATATGAACTTGATTTGTGTCACATCACTAAAAAGCCTAATACACAATTTCAGGTCAATAGCTCAAAGTATGTAGGAAAAAAGTGCGGAAAACCAATATTCTAAGTCCAAAAAGGGGCATAACTCATTTAAAAATTGACGAAATTCGAGGAAATGTGAACTTGATCTGTGTCATTTGATTACAAAGCCATATACAAAATTTCAGGTCAATAGCTCAAAGTATGTAAGAAAAAAGTGCGGAAAACCAATATTCTAAGTCCAAAAAGGGGCATAACTCATTCAAAAATTGACGAAATTCGAGGAAATGTGAACTTGATCTGTGACACTTGATTACAAAGCCATATACATAAGTTCAGCTCAATACATCAAAGCATGTAGAAAACAAGTGCGGAAAAAAAATATTCTAAGTCCAAAAAGGGGCATAACTCATTCAAAAATTGTCGAAATCCCAGGAAATATGAACCTCTGAAAGCAGGGCGGGCAATTGCTCCCTTTGTCACAGTGTGTTCAGTTCGATTGAGTAGCTGGGTTGAATCACCCAGGACGCATGAGTATGTGAACAGTGCGTGTGATTTGACATATATGATGTTGAAAACGGCGTAAAACACCCAACAATACAAACAAACGACCTTTGAAATCATGATTAGCAATGGCTCCTCTTTCCACACTGTTTTCAGTCCTAACGCATAGCTGGGTTGAATCACCCAGGACGCATGGGTATGTGAACAGTGCGTTCGATTTGACATATATGATGTTGAAAACGGCGTAAAATACCCAACAACGCAAAAAAACATGAGTATGTGCAAACAAAACGACATTTTAAAGCATGGCGGGCAATTGCTTCTCTTGTCACAATGTGTTCAGGTCTATTGCATAGCTGGGTTGATTCACCCAGGGATCACGAGTGTGTGAACTGACGGGGTGGTATGACTGGAATGATGTGGAAAACGGCCTAAAACACCCAACAATACAAACAAAACGACCTCTGAAAGCAGGGCGGGCAATTGCTCCCTTTGTCACAGTGTGTTCAGTACTATTGAGTAGCTGGATTGAATTACCCAGGACGCATGAGTATGTGAACAGTGCGGGTGATTTGACATAAATGATGTTGAAACCGGCGTAAAACACCCAACAATACAAACAAAACGACCTTTGAAATCATGATTAGCAATGGCTCATTATACCACACTGTTTTCAGTCTTATCGCGTAGATTGGTTGATTCACCCAGGAAGCATGTGTGTGTGAGCAGTGAGGGGTATTTAACATAAATGCTGTTGAAAACGGCCTAAAACAACCAACAACGCAATCAAAACGACCTTTGAAAACATGATAACCAATGGCTCCTCTTACCACACTGTTTTCAGTCCTATTGCCTAGCTGTGTAGAATCACCCAAAAAACACGAGTATGTGCACCGTGATGGCGATTGGGCGTACATGCTGTTGAAAACGGCCTGAAACCCCAACAATGCAAGCAAAACGACCTTTGAAAACATGATGAGTAATGGCTGTTTTTATCACAATGTTTTCGTTAGTTCATTTATAGGGAGTGTATGCATATGTGGGAACGGGGTTATGGGAAAATCGTTCACTGTACCGCCGGAAGGGATTTGGCCTGCAGAGGTGCGAAGACCCGTGAACAGATACTAACCCTTTCCCACATGCAGCTATTGTATGCCTCTTTCCACACTTATTTAGTCATGCAACAACTCGCTTCCAAGATCAAAACCCATACACAATGCAAACAAAACGACATTTTAAAGCATGGCGGGCAATTGCTTCTCTTGTCACAATGTGTTCAGGTCTATTGCATAGCTGGGTTGATTCACCCAGGGATCACGAGTGTGTGAACTGACGGGGTGGTATGACTGGAATGATGTGGAAAACGGCCTAAAACACCCAACAATACAAACAAAACGACCTCTGAAAGCAGGGCGGGCAATTGCTCCCTTTGTCACAGTGTGTTCAGTACTATTGAGTAGCTGGATTGAATTACCCAGGACGCATGAGTATGTGAACAGTGCGGGTGATTTGACATAAATGATGTTGAAACCGGCGTAAAACACCCAACAATACAAACAAAACGACCTTTGAAATCATGATTAGCAATGGCTCATTATACCACACTGTTTTCAGTCTTATCGCGTAGATTGGTTGATTCACCCAGGAAGCATGTGTGTGTGAGCAGTGAGGGGTATTTAACATAAATGCTGTTGAAAACGGCCTAAAACAACCAACAACGCAATCAAAACGACCTTTGAAAACATGATAACCAATGGCTCCTCTTACCACACTGTTTTCAGTCCTATTGCCTAGCTGTGTAGAATCACCCAAAAAACACGAGTATGTGCACCGTGATGGCGATTGGGCGTACATGCTGTTGAAAACGGCCTGAAACCCCAACAATGCAAGCAAAACGACCTTTGAAAACATGATGAGTAATGGCTGTTTTTATCACAATGTTTTCGTTAGTTCATTTATAGGGAGTGTATGCATATGTGGGAACGGGGTTATGGGAAAATCGTTCACTGTACCGCCGGAAGGGATTTGGCCTGCAGAGGTGCGAAGACCCGTGAACAGATACTAACCCTTTCCCACATGCAGCTATTGTATGCCTCTTTCCACACTTATTTAGTCATGCAACAACTCGCTTCCAAGATCAAAACCCATACACAATGCAAACAAAACGACATTTTAAAGGATGGCGGGCAATTGCTTCTCTTGCCACAATGTGTTCAGGTCTATTGCATAGCTGGGTTGATTCACCCAGAGATCACGAGTGTGTGAACTGACGGGGTGGTATGACTGGACTGATGTGGAAAACGGCCTAAAACACCCAACAATACAAACAAAACGACCTCTGAAAGCAGGGCGGGCAATTGCTCCCTTTGTCACAGTGTGTTCAGTACTATTGAGTACCTGGATTGAATTACCCAGGACGCATGAGTATGTGAACAGTGCGGGTGATTTGACATATATGATGTTGAAACCGGCGTAAAACACCCAACAATACAAACAAAACGACCTTCGAAATCATGATTAGCAATGGCTCATCTTTCCATACTGTCTTCAGTCCTAACGCATAGCTGGGTTGATTCTCCCAGGTCCCACGAGTGTGTGAACTGTGAGAGTGATTGGACATAAATGCTGTTGAAAACGGCCTAAAACTCCGTACAGTGCACTCAAAACGACCGTTGAAAACATGACGAGCAATGGCTCATTGTACCACACCGTTTTCCGTCTTATCGCGTAGATTGGTTGATTCACCCAGGAAGCATGTGTGTGTGAGCAGTGAGGGGTATTTAACAGAAATGCTGTTGAAAACGGCCTAAAACAACCAACAACGCAATCAAAACGACCTTTGAAAACATGATAACCAAAGGCTTCTCTTACCACACTGTGTTCAGTCCTATTGCCTAGCTGTGTAGAATCACCCCAAAAACACGAGTATGTGCACTGTGATGGCAATTGGGCGTACATGCTGTTGAAAACGGCCTAAAACCCCAACAATGCAAGCAAAACGACCTTTGAAAACATGATGAGCAATGGCTGTTTTTATCACAATGTTTTCGATAGTTCATTTATAGGGAGTGTATGCATATGTGGGAACGGGGTTATGGGAAAATCGTTCACTGTACCGCCGGAAGGGATTTGGCCTGCAGAGGTGCGAAGACCCGTGAACAGATACTAACCCTTTCCCACATGCAGCTATTTTATGCCTCTTTCCACACTTATTTAGTCATGCAACAACTCGCTTCCAAGATCAAAACCCATACAATGCAAACAAATCGACATTTTAAAGCATGGCGGGCAATTGCTTCTCTTGCCACAATGTGTTCAGGTCTATTGCATAGCTGGGTTGATTCACCCAGGGATCACGAGTGTGTGAACTGACGGGGTGGTATGACTGGAATGATGTGGAAAACGGCCTAAAACACCCAACAATACAAACAAAACGACCTCTGAAAGCAGGGCGGGCAATTGCTCCCTTTGTCACAGTGTGTTCAGTACTATTGAGTAGCTGGATTGAATTACCCAGGACGCATGAGTATGTGAACAGTGCGGGTGATTTGACATATATGATGTTGAAACCGGCGTAAAACACCCAACAATACAAACAAAACGACCTTCGAAATCATGATTAGCAATGGCTCATCTTTCCCTACTGTCTTCAGTCCTAACGCATAGCTGGGTTGATTCTCCCAGGTCCCATGAGTTTGTGAACTGTGAGAGTGATTGGACATAAATGCTGTTGAAAACGGCCTAAAACTCCGTACAGTGCACTCAAAACGACCGTTGAAAACATGACGAGCAATGGCTCATTGTACCACACCGTTTTCCGTCTTATCGCGTAGATTGGTTGATTCACCCAGGAAGCATGTGTGTGTGAGCAGTGAGGGGTATTTAACATAAATGCTGTTGAAAACGGCCTAAAACAACCAACAACGCAATCAAAACGACCTTTGAACACATGATAACCAAAGGCTCCTCTTACCACACTGTTTTCAGTCCTATTGCCTAGCTGTGTAGAATCACCCCAAAAAACACGAGTATGTGCACTGTGATGGCAATTGGGCGTACATGCTGTTGAAAACGGCCTAAAACCCCAACAATGCAAGCAAAACGACCTTTGAAAACATGATGAGCAATGGCTGTTTTTATCACAATGTTTTCGATAGTTCATTTATAGGGAGATATGTTATAGGTAAATATAAACATTTGTCAGAAGTTTCAATGTAATCCTTTGAGTAGAACTAGTTATTTGAAAACGTGACGAAAAAGTGTGACGACAGACAGACAGACGCCGGACAAAAACAAAAGTAATTCCTTAGTGCCTACCATGCTACGCAGGTGACACAATAAAAGGGAAATCTATCTTTATCCATAATGAAATAACACGGTCTGAACCATAACAAAAATATCATTAGTGGTTCTACTTATCTGACAAGCAGATAAACTAAAGACGATACAAATTGTTCACAACTTCACATTTGACTATGATTCATTACTAGGAGTGCGATAAACATTGGGTACGAAACAGAATCATGGTTTCATTTTAGGCAATAAGAAGCATTTAAAATGTCTGACATGGAAAGAATGTTGCAAGGTGCTTTTAATAATATTTATATAATCATATGCTTGTGAGCATGCAGCTCAAACTTACATTATGGCTAGGCAAAACACTCCTGAGTCTGCACATTTTTGTTTCAGCATGTCAAACATGAACAGTAACTCTAACCTAACCCGGGAAAATGCAAATAAATCTAACGTTTCGACCCAATATGGTTTCGTGACAGTATCTATCACGTGAAAAAAGTTAGATAACAGATATTCAAATTTAACTTATCTTGTTTAGCAATTACTGAAAAACAGCAGACATCTCTAAAAAACATTGTGAAAAAAGGAGAAATATATTTTGTTGTCCTTGCAAACAATAAAAACACTAAGCTAAATCCTGTCCCTCGTACAGAAGCATTTCGACGCCAGAAAACTTTTGAAAAACATTGTGGCTAAAGGAGTAATTACTCATAAAGAGCAATTTCTCCTTTTGCAAGAATATTTTCCACTCATACAGGCAAACCGAATATATTTTGTTGTCCTTGCACACAATAAAGACACTAATGTAAATCCTTTCCCACATACAGACACATTTTTGACATCTCTGCAGCAGACAACTTTGAAAAACATTGTGAGGAATTGCTCCTTTTGCAAGAATATTTTCTACTCTTTTAAATAACATTTTTTTCATTTGTTGAGATTTCCTATATTTGTAAAATTGTCTCGATGTTTTCAGTCGTCTGCTGCAGATTTGTTGTATGTGGGAAATTGATAATGTTCTTCTTACAAACCTATCATATATGTTAAAATCACATGAAAATGTGTTTCTGTGGAGAGTTAAAAATATGTAAACCCACTGAAAAATTGATAGCATAAACTTACTTTATATGTGAATACTAACCAAGTAATGTTAATGTCATTAACTGGCAACGGACAATTCGCCATGACATAAGCTCGACTGGCTTTCAGTCAGTGGAGCTAAAAATTGACCTATTTTTTAACTGGATAGAGCCAGTTCCGAATTTGACCTACATGTCACTAAGAAAATCATTCTGACAAAGTTTCAACATAGCCAAAAATGTGGCGTCATTATTGTAGGGAAAAGAGACAGATATACTGCAGAGTTGGACCTCCGAAACCTACTTTATGCTCACTACACAAACATGGGTGGTCTATCTAAATGTCCTCATGACAGCAGTTAAACGCTGAATCCAAGTGTTATTTAGTCTTTTATTTTGAGGAAATCGATGTAACGAAATCGTTCTGTAGTCAACAACTTTACCATATATACAACAATTCTACGGCATTATTCTATCTTGGGTTTAATAACTTTGTTTTATCAAATTCTCCAGTTTTAGTTAGCAATGTTGTTATTATATCGCTTGAATGACTTCGAAAGTAATATCTGGAAGTAAAATTTGCAGGAATGCCAATTGAAAAGTATTCAAATGTTGATAACCAAAGGGCATGGCTTGTTTGTTTATTTAAAAACTTTGATAACTATTGACCTTCCTATTCATTCAGGCGAGCGATATATGACCATCATGGTATTCTTGTTTAATTGTTGTCTATGCTTATACAAATTGACAGGACTCAGGTGAAGAGTATGTTCCAAGCAATGCTTCAGAGACATGCATCACTATCATATCATACTCGGAATCAGATATTATTCCTACATTTCATGGAAGATCGGAAAATCCTTCTGAAAACATTCTGAATGATCATCAATTTGAATGTTCATCACTAAATACTAGGATGGAGTTGTCATCAGGCCTTAATAAAACAAGCTCCAGTATCATACCATCATGCAGTGTAGTTGTACCAAAAACATACAATTCAAGTGTCAGAGTTTACGACAAAATTTTTTACTGTTTGTTTTGTGAAAAACCACAATCAAAACTCAAAAAACACCTTACAAGAATTCATCAAGATGAAAAAGAAGTACATGAAATGAATAACGAAACAGATACAACCAGACATTGTCAAAAATACTTAAAAATCAAGAATTTAGGTAACCACTTGCAAAATATTAAAACTCTCAAAGCCGGTAATGGGGAACTTGCAATATCCTACAGGGTTAGAAAAGACAATGTTACAAGGTGTCCGTCAGATTATGGTCCTTGCCAGTATTGTTACTCATGGTATGTTAAGGATGAGCTGTGGCGGCATGCACGATCTTGCAAGTTCTCCAGTACTGTGTCTTTTCGTGGAGGTCAACAAATGGCAAGTAATTTACTACTACCTACCACTGACACCAGCCAAAAGCTGAAGGAAATTCTTGTAGCGATGAAGAGTGACACAATTGGGCGAGTTGTCAAAAGTGACTTATGAAGTGTCTTATCATTGGGCTTGGAGAAAAGTTGGTCAAGCGCTACGCTCAAGACCCTGATCAACATAATTACATTCGACGAAATCTAAGAACTGTTGGGAGGCTATTAATCGAATTAAGAAAAAACAGCGGTCAAGAAAACAGCCGACTCATTGACTACATGGATTCTTCTCATTTTTCACTTTTAGTAGAAAGTCTTAGAATTGTATCAATGTTTGATCAAAATACAAATCGCTATGCAATACCCTCACTAGCTATTAAAGCAGGTCAAGCCTTTAACAAATGTGTGAACATTGCAGTAAGAAAAGGCCTCGAAGCACACAATATGGATCTAGTTCAGTCTTGTGAGCGGCTAAAAAGTATAATGGGTCAGGAATGGGAGGAGAAGGTGACCATCAATGCACACAAGACTTTATATGAACAAAAAAGGAATACTTCAAAAGGACAATTGCCATTAACTAATGATGTAAAACTGTTAGTTGATTACATTAACAGGGAAAGTGACCTAAATTATAATATATTGAACAAATCAAATAGTGATACAGAACTGTTGAAAAGTGCATAGCTGCAACTGTCCGAGCTCACTTTAGCCAGTACAATCGTTTTTAACAGAAGGCGTGCTGGAGAAGTATCGAAAATGCAAGTCTTGGACTATACCAAGAATCGCATAGCTCCAATTGAGCCAGCAGTGCAGAAATGCCTTTCGACATTCGAACAATCATTGTGCAAAACAATATGTAGGATGGAAATTGCTGGTAAGCGGGGCAGAACTGTTCCCTCCAAATGCCAAGAGGAACTTTGACATATTAATTGAAAAAAGACAGAGTGTAGTCGGTATGCCAAATACATACATGTTTCCAGTCATTTCATCACTAAGCCACATAAGAGGAACTGACAGTCTGCGAAAGTTTTCGAAATTGTGTGGTGCAAAGAAACCTGAACTTCTTAGAAGTATTAAGCTTAGAAAACAGATAGCGACATTGTCACAAATAATGAATCTTAAGGAAAATGAGTTGGACATAGTAGCTCAATTTTTAGGTCATGACATTCGAGTTCATAGAGAGTATTATCGACTTCCAGAGGCAAAATTACAGGTGGCCAAGGTTTCGAAGCTTCTTTTGATGTTGGAGAAAGGCGATATTGACCAAGGAAAAACTCTGGACGAAATCAACATAGAAGATGCAATTGAAAGTACGGTTTTAATGTTTAAATTGTTCATGTTCAAATCCATTGGAAACTATTTTCACTAATATATTTGATTTATTTAACCTTTTCCCTATTAGACTCTTCTTCAGCAGAATACATTATTGCAAAAAGAAGGTCTCATAATGAGCAATATCACCTTCATCCAAAATGTTTTCAAATCTAGTTCAAGATTTACAATTTCAAAAACATTATGGATTTTCAGGATCATTTGCAAGATGTTCTAGAAGTTGTCTGCTACAGAATTGTGTATGTTCAAAAGGGTTAACCCTTTCCCTCATATGACAATTCTGCAGCAGACGACTTTGAACATATTTTGTGAAAAAATGAAAAATCTCTATAATTCAATGGATAACCTATGACAAAAATTGTGGCAAAAGGAGAAATTGCACGTTATGTGCAATTTCTTCTTTTGTCATCATGTTTTCAAAAAGCCGTCTGCTGCAGAGGCGTCAGAAAGCGTCTATATGAGGGAAAGGGTTAAACAAACATTTTTCTAATAAATTTAGCTCACCTTGAGCTTGGTTTTGTAAAGATAACATAAGACCTATAGAGTACCCTTTCAGAATTTGAATTGAATTCAATTAATTTCTTACATCTAGCGCTACTCTAATTTCTTTGAAAGTGAACAAAATCAAAAAGTAAATATAATTTTCAAAACTTAGATCAGTCAATTATTTGCTGTTCAATAAACACACACACACATCTATATATATATAGATGCTTTCTGATGTCTCTGCAGCAGGCGGCTTTTTTTAAACAAAGTAACATAAGAAGAAATTGTTCAAAATAAACAACTTCTCCTTTTGCCTCAATGTTTTCCACTTTTAGTCATAGTTTATCCATATAATTATAAACATTTTCAATTTCTTTACAAAATAATGTTCTAAGTCTTCTGCTGTAGAATTGTAGTATGTGGGAAAAAGTCTTATTTTAAAAATGCTGTCACAAGATTGTTCTCAAGTTCAGCTCTAAAACTTAGCCAAAATATCCTCAAGATAAACATTCTGAACAAGAGCGCCATGATAGCTCTGAAGCCCTGAATCGCTCACCTGTTTTTTTTTTACTTTAGCCATATAACCCCCTGGCGGCAATAGTTTTTCGTATAATCAACATGGCTTGAAGGAATCTGATAGGTCACATTTTTTACATTTATGTATATATCATTTAGACAAACATTCTGCCAACATTTCAACATGCTCAAGCCAATAATGAGGCTTTCCAGTGTTTACAAGATTTTACTTAAATTTGACAAGACCCATATTCAAACTTGTCCTAGATGTCACCTTGACAAACATTCCGACAAAGTTTCAGAATGCTCAAGCAAAAAATGTGCATTCTATTGAGTAATTCAAGAATTTCCTTAAATTTTACGTAGTGACCTTGTTTTTGACCGGACATGACCCAGTTTTGAACTTGGCCTAGGTATCACTTGGACAAACATTATGACGAAGTTTCATCATGCTTAAGTAAAAAAAAAAGTGGCTTCCAGAGTGTTAACAAGCTTTTCCTTCAATTTGACCTAGTGACCTAGTTTTTTACCTTATATGGCTGTATCCCAAGATTTGATGGAGCTGAGTGGTCTGAAAACTTTTCATGAAGAAAGAATGCAAAATGTAGCCTGTAGAATGTTAACAAGGGACAGGACGAAATGTTATCACAATAACTCCCCTTGCACTTCTTGCAACGTTGAGTTAAAGAGTTAAAGAGGTCTAAAACTTCCATTGTGTAAAAATATTTACCTTCAATATGAAATAGTGACCCAGTTGTCAGCCCATTTTTTATACTTTGTCTAGATACACTGGAGCGCCGATAATTCGCGGTTGGATAAAACGCGATATCCAGTAGAACGCGATGGCGGCTTGGCTCCCGTTACAATCTTGAAAAAAGGAGCCTATTTTCCTTTTTTTATTTGAAATTGAACCCAAAAATTGACAACTTAAAAAAAAAAAATCCAAAAAAATACGACAAATTATTCTGTAAAACATAGTACTAGTTTCAAAACTTGAACATAATACATTTAAATAAATAATGTACAAACCTGATTTTATAAATCCAAAGAAAAAAAAAACTGAATTCACGTAATCCAAATTCAATGAATGAATGAATGAATGAATGGTGTTTTAAGGCCCGTCGACAACTAAGGTCATTTTGGGCGCTTAATAATTTACTTTATGTAAATGATTAAATAATTAAAATTGAAATATAACTAACCAGTTTATTAGACAAAACAATCAAACATGATGTTTGCGATACTTAACAGTAATATAAAATGACATGTAAGCCAATGTAAAACAGAATTTAGGCAAACAAGCCAAACACTACTATGTAATACTTAACATAAAGATAAACAATATCTGAGAAAATGTGGAACAGGATCTGTAAAAGTAATGTATGTGCAAAAGCACGATTTAAGAAATAATCATATCTTATTAAAAAATATTAATTTCCCTAAGGAAATCAAATAAAAGTTCAGGTTTGAGAGACTCAAAGAGCTGACGCATACTTTGAGCCTTGAAAAATATATCACGTATTGGAGCGAAATCAGCACATTCCAGAAGAATGTGCTGTACTGAAAGTTGTGTAAAACATCGAATACATTTAGGTGCTTCCTCACCTTTCAGTAAGTATACATGAGTTAACCATGTGTGACCAATGCGTAAACGAGCAAGGACAATTTCTTCTCGGCGACAGGATCTAAAAGATGGCAGCCACTCACCAAGTACTGACTTGATTGAGTGCAGTTTATTATTTACTTGCTCATTCCAATCACTTTGCCACTTATCGTAAAGTAAAACATTTATTAAAGGTTTAAAATCGGAATAAGGTATTTTAAAAGGTAAAATATCTTGTGAAAGAGCAGACTTTGCTGCCAAATCAGTATGTTCGTTACCGTGAATGCCCATATGACTGGGGATCCAGCAAAATACTACTTGTGCTGTTGCACAAATACGCGATAACTTAGAAAGGAGGTTAACAATAATAGGGTTATCTATTTTGTCATTCTGAAGTGCCTGCATAGCAGACAATGAGTCAGTAAAAATAATGTATCGCCAATAACCTTCGGATTCAATATCATCCAAAGCCAAATGAATTGCCTTTAACACGGCAGAAAATACAGAAGCATTATTTGGCAACCGAAATGTTATCACATCGCCATCAGCAACTGCAGCAGCCCTTTCGCCATCCTTAGAACCATCCGTATAAATACGCTCAGAGTTATATGTATTTATAATTTCAATATACTTGGATTTAAAAACAATAGGATCTGTGCAGGCCTTTTTATCGGTCGCAAGATCATAAATGAATGATGGACTATTTAGAGTCCAAGGTGGAGAATATGAAATCTCCTGCCTCGCGATGTCCTCAAGATTAATATCAAGCTTTGCGACTTCTGGGCCGTAACGGATACCAAAAGGCGGTATTACCCGTTCCTTCTTTAAAAATAATTCCTTGAATAAAGGGTTAAAAACAACTCTATGAGTGGGATTTGAAGGATTAGACTTAAGTTTTAAAAAATACTGCAAAGCCAGTTTTTGACGGCGCAAATATAATGATGGTTCATTGGCTTCTGCATAGAGACTGTTCACGGGCGATGCTCGAAAAGCGCCCAGGGCTAGCCGTAAACCCTGGTGGTGAATGGTATCAAGTGTTGCAATGTTCCAAAATTGTAATACAGAAATAATCCTCCATTTGACTTCTACCAGAATTCAACCGTCCGTCAGTACTTCAATCATCAAAAAATCACTCTAAGGGCAAACATTTGAACAAGGATGCTTGTCTAGTTGATGACTTGGACAGTCTGAATATGTGTCATCTTTGGTCATAAACTAGGTCAAATTTCTTGTAAACCTTGTGTGCACTGTATTGACCTAATGAAATTAGGCCAGAATGATATCTCAATCAGTTTTAATATGGACCATGTTGGGTCACTAGGTCAAATATTTTAAATTTTAGTTTGAACTGTAATGGCTACAATGTTGACCAAATATTCAAGGAACTTCAAATTTTAATGAAAAATCTGACTATGTCCCTTTATTATTATGCTTATTGTAATATCATATTGGGTAAAAGTGACTCAGATAAGCGATTCATGACCCTCTTGTTCTAAGTAAATCCCATTACCCGAAAAAGAGATATTTTGACTATCAGAAACCTTTTTGACACGTTACCAAGCGAAAATTGACTATATGACAGTGATATTTTGAATGGCATATAAGGGCAAATAACTCCTTCAATATTTTAGCTTAATCATGACGTGATTGCCTCCCTTATACACATACAGCAGTGACGTCACTATTCAATGTGTACATAGAAACAGCAGACAACAGGAACTGTCAGCATTTCATGTCACGATTTGCAAGTATTTGCAAGCAATTAATAACAATTTAAAACTTTTTTATGTACTTAATTTTGTTCGGTATAATATTTATATTATGTTAATTGAACAATTTAAAAAGCTGATAATGGTTGAAGTAAATTTGATGTAATGTCTATATGTCAAAGTTTTAAATCTAATTCTCCAAATTCAGTCATTTTTAGCTCTACTAGCCATAAGAGATTGTTGAATGGTGTTGTTCCTGTCGTCTGTCTCTGTCCTAACTTTAGCTTTGTAGTTAGCGTGGTAGAGCCTCAGTCTCTGGTACCAAATCCTGTGATGAGCAGGTTCTGCTTTTTTAGCTCACCTAAGCATGAAGTGGAAGGGGGGGGGGGGGGGGGGGGGGTTGTGATCACTCACCGTCGTCGTCTCTTGTGCGTCCGTATGTTAACAATTCCCTACAAATGACTTCTCCTATAAAACCAATGGACTGATTTCAAAATAACTTCACATGAATGTTAAATGGCTTTCAAAGTTGTTCAAAGAATTTAAATCAAGTAGAGCTTTGATGGCTGCGGCATCATAAAAAGGGAAAGTTGCCCAAACTTAAAAAAATCTTTTTGTCCAAAAGTATTAGCACAATTTGAAAACTATTTTGCGCAAATGTTCCTTGGGGCACTCTACCAAGACTTCAAATATTTCCGATCCGTTGAAAAAATGGCCACCAGGGTTGGAGCTTGTTTTCCTTATATGTGTATTGTTAAAACTTTAAAAATCTTCTTGTTCAAAAGTACATGCCACATTTAAAGACAATTTGGCCCAATTGTTCCTTGGGTGTCCTCTACTAAGATAGTTTAAATTATACCAATCTTATGAAAAACATGGCTGCCAGGGGGCGGGGCTTATTTTCCTTATATGTAATATAGTGAAAACTTAAACAAATCTTCTTGTACAAAATCACTGGCCCGATTTGATAATAATTTGGCACAGATGTACCTTGTGTTACTCTCAGCCAAGTTTGTTCAATTTATTCTGATCCGTTAAAAAACATGGTCTCCAGGGTGATTACTTGCTTTCCTTTTATGTATAGAGTAAAAACTTTGAAAAATATTGAAGTTCTATCAAATCAAGTGAGCGATAAAGGGCCATCATAGCCGTCTTGTTGATTTTTTCCCACTAACTCTCAAGTACTGGTTAATATAAAAAGATAGTTGTGTAAGTACTTAATTTCCTTTTCTCACTATGTATTCAAAAACCGCCTGCTACTTGACCCGCCACGTGTCGGTCTCAACAGGGAAAGTGTTAAAGAAAAACTACTGGTGACTCTGTTTCTGGTAAATTGGAGCAATATTGGTCTCTGGCAAATGCTTTATTTTATGTATTTCAGACATCAAAAGATGGAATATCTGTCCAAGTAGGATGGTCAAACTATTCGTTCAAAGAGGGGCGATCCAAGTTAATAAAATCCACAAGGTACGTCCTGATTCAGGTCCAAAAACAATAAAGCTCAAAACCATTGCTAAAGGTGAAGAGATAAAAAACAAAACTTAAATCATTATTTTTTCCTAGCAACACGAGTCCCATTGGACATGAGAAAAATTTCACTTTTGGACCAACAATGGAGATCTCATAGACCCTAAAACAACCATTGGGGAGTTATCATGTTCGACAACTAGAGTGAGGATGTATCTACTTTCGAAAAAGGTGAATATTTTTTTTTTTGTTGAGTATGACTAATCACTGAACACTTATCCCATTTTAGACGAGTACGGCTATTGTGAGAACTTAAAAAAAATATTCTTCCCCGAAAGTGTCTGACCGATTTTTAAATAATTTTTTAGAATGTTGCTTAAGTGACCCACTATCAGATTCCTTCAAGCCATTGGTAAAAAAACCTGGCCTCCAGGGCGCGGGGCTATTTTGCCTTATATTGCTATAGTGTAAACTTAAAAAATCTTCTCCTGAAAGTGTCACCCCGATTTTCTAATTATTTTGTAGAAATGTTCCTTGGGTGACCCACTATCAGATTCCTTAAAGCCTTGTTAATTTGTTGAAAAACAAAAATATGGTCGCCACAGAGCGGGGTTCTTCGGCCGTATATGGCTATTGTGAAAACTTAAAAAATCTTCTCCTGCGAAAGTGTTCTGCCAATTTAAAAATAATTTTGTAGAAATATTCCTAGGGTGACCCTCTATCAGATTCTTTCAAGCCATGTTGAATGGTCGAACACTATGGTGGCCAGGGCTTATATGGCTTAACTGGGGGGGGGGGGGGGGGGGGGGGGGGGGGGGGGGGGAAACGGGTGAGCAATCCAGGGCCATCATGTTAATCACCTAATTGTTAAAAAGTTATCTATGTTGAAATGATAAATTTGATGGATTTCTTCAATTTATTTCTTAAAAAACTTGATACCTACTTAAAGTGGAGTGGGAAAGTTACATGAAAACTCCTGAAAGTAATGTATAGATAAACTTGATCCTTTTAGATCACTAAAACATAGTCAAAATGACAATAAACTCTACAGAAAAAAAATGTTTCTTGGCTTTGCATTTCCTATTTTTTGTCAACGCACTCAGCCAGTGGACAGACCTCAAATTCCATGTAGCTGGAAATGCTAGGTACCAAGGACTCCACCCCCTTTTAGTGTGGCAACCTTATCAGTCAGGCTGATAAAGACAAGGGAGACTAGAAGGACATTCTGCAAGTAGTTCATCTGACCAGCATCCTACCACTCTCCAATGTGACATGCGAAAGGGCCTTCTCTACAATGAAGATAATCAGTCTGATTTGAGGTGTGCACTGGACAGTGTTATCATGGACATTCTTATGAGAATTAAAATCGAAAACATCAGTCTGAGGGATTTTGATCCAAAGGTGGCTGTTAGGAGGTGGTGGTTGTCGGGCGAGAGGCAGAAGAGGCCAACAACATTACCATATGGACATAGAAGATGATTTATCATCATATTCAGTATAGATGCCTTATACAGTTACTGTGCTTTTGTTTATTATTGTTGATTATTGTTATGTATTGCTTTAAGATAGTTTGTATTGTTTAAAGATAGTTTAATAGAAGTTTTATTTAGACCTTTGGATCAAAATCCCTCCGAATGTCTGATGTTTTCAATTTTAATTTAAATTCGAGCCCTGTTTATTATCAAGTGTTATTATGAAAATCACTTGTTTATTAAACATTTAACTAAAACGCACTTGCACTGACTTTAGTTACTTTATTATATGCATATAGAATGCTTAATCAACCTAATTAAATACTTTGAAAAAAAGCAAGTAACTTTTAGAAATTGCAAGTTGAACATTTTCCCACTTGCTAAAATCTGCAGGTGGGGAAAACGTTTAAATTCGAGCCCTGTCAGCAATCAACTAGGTCCAGGAGTCAGCAATCAACCCAGTTCAGGAGAGAGAGATTGTCCCGGTCCAGGTCAAGCAGCCAACTGAGGACTCCGTCCATTTTTGCTGCAAATGAGACTCCAACAAGAAAAGAGGCCTTCCCAATGATTGAAGCAGGTATGTGAAAAACCAGATAAATGATATTTTAATAGTTGGTTTATTCCAATTTATTTTAGCTTGATTGTAACGAAGGCTTACAGCTTAAAGAGTCACTCCCGAGTCCGTTTCCTGGGTCAAACCAGTACGGAATGTCCATTGTGAAAGCTACGAGAACGTTATAGTTATTGACCGACTTTTAAAGGTACTGGCAACCAGATGATACCATTGCAAGAAAAACTTACATAAAATTGATATTGGTGTGTATAATACCTTGAAACTTACTTAATGATGTAACACATTGTTTTTTTTCATGTATCTTTCTCATTTTTTCGTATTTTTCTATTTCAAAAAGTCACTGGGTTAGTCTACCAGGTAAAACTAACTAGAATGGAGTGCTCCCCGGAGCACGTGTGTCACCTGCCGGGGCCTTGTCAGAAAAAATTAAATTTTGACAGAAAAGGGGAAATAAATCTGATACAAAAATATTTGGATTATCCTTCTTTTGTGAAACCATCACAAAGATTGATATAAACATTTGTCAGAAGTTTCAATTAAATCCTTTGAGTAGAAAGAAAGTAATTTGAAAAAGTAATTTGAAAATTTAGATTTTTGATAGAAAAGGGGCGATAACTCTGATATAAAAATATTTGGATTATTCCCCTTTTGTGAACCAATCACACACATTGATATAAACATTTGTCAGAAGTTTTAATGTAATCCTTTTAGTAGAAAAAAATCCCTAAGTGCCTACCATGCTACGCAAGTGACACAAAAAGAGATTTCTATAACGTTATGATATCTGTTGAAAATTCCAGTAGCCAATCTCTAGCCCGAGTAGCTCAGTTGGTAGAGCACTACTCATATTCTGGCGACCCGGGTTTGAATCCCCGCTCCGACGACCTCGTAACGTCATTGCAACGAAAGTAACGTCTTTGTTAGGCAAGTAATAAATAAATAACAAAAGGAAAACGACAGGAATGGTAGGAAAAGATAGTTTGACTCGTCACAAATGGATTTCATTCACTGGAAAGACTTTATGAAGGCTAAGTCGACTATTCTTGTGTACCTGTCATCATTATTTCGTGGATTTTATATCTTTGCAATATAGAGAAGCAATAAACACTTAAAAATGATTGTAAATATTTCAACGGAAGTTATCGTTCGTTACACTGGCCTCGGATATTATTTTCACTGAAAAGGACGAACCATACTGTTTCTGTATCGGCATAGCTTCATTTCAAGGTAAGCTATTTATTATATCAATAATTTGCTTAAAAATATAACTTCATTTCTACATTATTTGTTAGTATCTGTTGGGAACGTTCCACGATGCTTTCGTCACATCGCGTGACGTCACATGGTGTGTATCGTTTTTGTCTGTATCTGTCATTTGAAGCCGCAGCCGTCTTGTCAAATGTAGACTCCACTCAAGAAAATAGCTAAAGTTTGTTTGCTACATTTATTGCAATATATAGATAAACGTCTTAAAGTCAATACAACTAAACAGTCGAAGATATGATAGAAACAAAACTACAGTCAATTTCAAATTATTTGCCTTCAATTTACATTATTTGTTTACATTGTACAGTTTAACAGTTTATGTCTATGACCTAGTCTTTGTCGAATCATGAAAGTATGACCAGAATCAGTTCACCCTGGTTTTGGGGTATACATAGTAAATGTCTTAAGCCATATATCCTCCAACCTGAAAGAGAGGAAAACACTTTCATGCCTTCAAATGAGTCTATTGTTAGCTCACCTAAGCACGAAGTGCAAGGTGAGCTTTTGTGATCACTCACCGTCCGGCGTCTGCGTCGTCGTCGGTGTCTGTTAACAATTTCCTACAAATGACTTCTCCTACTAAACCAATTGACAGAAAAGGGGAAAATTGCCAAATCTTAAAAAAAAATCTTCTTGTCCAAAAGTACTGGCCTGATTTGAAAATTATTTTGCACTAATGTTCCTTGGGGTACTCTCTACTAAGATTGTTTAAATATTTCCGATACGTTGAAAAACATGGCCGCCAGGCGGCGGAGCTTATTTTCCTTATATGTGCATTGTTAAAAGTTTAAAAATCTTCTTGTCCAAAAGTACTGGCCCAATTTGAAAATTATTTAGCACAAATGTTCCTTGGGGCACCCTTTACCAAGATTGTTCAAATAAATCCGATCCGTTGAAAAACATGGACGCCAGGGGCGGAGCTTGTTTCCCTTATATGTGCATTGTTAAAACTTTAAAAATCTTCTTGTCCAAAAGTATTGGCCCGATTTGAAAATTATTTTGCACAAATGTTCCTTTGGGGACCTTCTACCAAGATTGTTCAAATTAATCTGATCCATTGAAAAACATGGCCGCCAGGGGCGGGGCTTATTTTCCTAATATGTGCATTGTAATATCTTTAAAAATCTTCTTGTCCAAAAGCACCTGCCTGATTTAAAAATCATTTGGCACAAATGTTCCTTGGGTGACTTTCTACCAAGGATGTTCAAATAAACCCGATCTGTTGAAAAACATGGCCGCCAGGGAGGGTTGCTTGTTTTCCTTATATGTATAGAGTATAAAACTTTGAAAACTATTGAAGTTCTAAATCAGGTGAGCGATATAGGGCCATCATGACCCTCTTGTTTTAAAGAAATGATGGACTATCAGTAAAACACATTACTTTTCTTTCAACAGGCTGCATTTCTAGTAGATTCATCTTTTTTTTTAACCAAAATGTGTTTATTGATCAAACTCAAATGAGTCATGATTGTTTTAAAGAAATGATGTCATATGGGGGCTATCAGTAAAACGCATTACTTTTCTTTCAACAGGCTGAATTTCTAGTAGTTTCATTTTATTTTATTTTATCCAAAATGTGTTTATTGATCAGATTGGACAAACTTGGTACTAAGAATTTAAACATTATTTTCACTAGGTTATTTTAAATACTCTGCATGTATGTATTCAAACAACATTTACAAAAGATTCAACATCTATTGACAGCACTATTTTCATACTTGGGAGCACAACAACAAAATGATGTCATAGAACTCTTCAAATAGAGCAAATGCAAAATAAAAAGCCTTTTACGGTCACCGATTTAGGTCCGTCTATGAAACAGGGCAATGTACACTAACTATATCAAACTCAAATAAGGTAAAAGGCAATCTCTTTTTAAATTCAACAAACACTCAAAATACTTTTTATTCAAATAAATTTGTATAAACATTTTTGTTGAAAAATAAAGAAAACTTCATCTGTTTTTCAACAGAAAAAGGCTATAAGGCAGTTCATAATTAATGTCAGTTATATTCATAAGTCACCCAGTGACCTCACATAAGTGTTCTGTCCTCTGATATAACTGAAATACCACAGAAATGTATCTGTTTTCTATGTAATTTATTGTGAAATCCATTTTTCTGTGTGAAATTGTATAATCTATACAATAGAAATGGTAAAATTTAAATTGGTATACAATCATTGTAACAAAAACATTCTTTACTGGTAATAAAATTACACATATTTTCATGAACTGCTGCTCAAAATAAAAACCTATACTGTAGTTTATTGGTAAAACACCTGGTCTAACAAGAGTTCTAAGATCAAACCTCAGCAGGTACATGTTTTGAAAGAAGCAACTAAACTTAAGAATGTATAAATGAAACAATTATATTGTGGGGAATTGTCTTACTTAAAGTTTGAAGTTATACACTTATTACATTTTTATCCAAGCTTCTAGTGAAAATAGTTTACTCCCTGAACCCTTTTCAAAAGCTTTTATAATTGAGCAATAACAATTAAAACAAGAGCTGTCGGAGGACAGCGCGCTCGACTACATGCCGCTTATTCACATAAAGCACTATTTCATTATATTGCACTTAAGTACTATTAAATCATATTACTCTATATGTAAAAGCAACTGAATAGATATACATACATTTAAATTTAATTTAAAAATAAAATTTCCTAAGTCAATCAAGGGCCATTACTCCATATTTAGGAAACAATGGAGTTATCTAACCTAATTGTACGATGGTCCTTAACAAATATGTGAAGTATGAAGTGATTTGAATGATGTAACTTTAACGTTGAGCTAAACGCAAATGTTAAAACTGACCGAGTCCAAAATTAGCAAAACCTTAAAAAATGGTTTTCCTAATTGATATGTTGAAGAATTATATTTGATAAATAAATGATCACAATTAGAAAGAAATGTAACCAAAAATTAAGAATTTATATAAAATTCTCAAAATAAAACCAAAATCATGTTTTTTACCCCCTAAAAGTCACACTCAGCATCTTCAACATACAATGTGAAGAAAGGTATTACATGTAATTATATTCCAAATATGGAAGCCCTAACACAAGTACTTATTTATAAAAATTAGAAAATTAAATGAAAAAGCCAACTTGCCCTAAAACTTTAACCACCCAAAAGCATGTGTTTTACCGCAAACAGAAGGTCACACTCAGCATATTCAGCATATAATATGAAGAAATGTATTAAATGTAATTATTTTCCAAATATGAAAGCCCTAGCACAAGTACTTATTCAGAAAAAGTTAAAAAAATAAAATAAAATCCTACTTGCCCCAAAACTTTAACCACCGAAAATCATGTTTTTTACCCCAAAAAGAAGGTCACACTCAGCATCTTCAGCATTCAATGTGAAGAAAAGTATAAGATGTAACTATATTCTAAATATTAAAGCCCTAGCACAATTTGTTTGTTTGTTTGGAGTTTAACGCCGCTTTCAACAGCTTTGGTCATATCACGGCGGTCAGTGCACCTACCCATGTTTTCCTGGCTTTCCTACACCAGTACTTACACAACATTCTTTCGAAGCCACTGACTACTTTCTCACATAGATCAGAGGTGAGAGGCGATGGAAAAATCGCCCGAAAGAATGTCGCCGCAACCGGGTATCGAACCCGTGACCTCCAGATCACGAGTCAGATACGCTACCAATTGAGCTACCCGGCCGGGCTTCCCTAGCACAAATTCTTATAGAAAAAAAATAAAAAATTAAATGAAAATGCCAACTTGCCCTAAAACTTTAACCACCCAAAATCATGTATTTTACCCCAAAAAGAAGGTAAAACTCGGAATCTTCAGCATACAATATAAAGAAAGGTATTAGATGTAATTATATTCCAAATATGAAAGCCCTAGCACAAGAACTTATTGAGAAAAAAAAGAAAAAAAAAAATCCAACTTGCCCTAAAACTTTAACCCCCGAAAATCATGTTTTTTTCCCCAAAAGGAAGGTCACACTCAGCATCTTTAGCATTCAATGTGAAGAAAGGTATAAGATGTAACTATATTCCAAATATGAAAGCCCTAGCACAAATACTTATAAATGAAAATCCCAACTTGTCCTAAAACTTTAACCGGACGCCGACGGAGACGCCGGGGCGAGTAGTAAAGCTCTCATATTCTTCGAATAGTCGAGCTAAAAAGGAATGGTTATCAACATTGATAACTCTGAGAATCTGTACATGTTCAAGGTTTGATCCAGCTTTGATAACCGTTCTAATATAAAAGTTTTAATATATGAATGTTTACATCATATTTTTTATTTTAGAGCAATTTTAACATGATCACCAACAATGTTAATCCATTTCTCTGTATGTACTTTTTATACGAAAAAAAAAACCATAAATGGTTTTTTTCGCTTATAGGTAACAGGTGTGAGATTTTTTTTTTTTTTTTTTTTTTTCAATAACATATGAAGCTTTCTGAAATGAAACTGGAAAAATCCACGGGCGCCGCCATCTTGGATTTGTATAAAAAGCAGACGTAAAACACAGATGAAAATTATTGTCACAGCTTTTTAATCATTTTTTTTTTAAATCGGTATTTTGGGTATGTATAAAATGAGACGAAAAACACGGATTGAAAATTATTGTCGTCTTTTTAATCATTTTTTTTTTTAAATCGATATTTAAGATCATTAAAGTGCTGTGTTATGTGGGAATTAACATTTGTACGAAAAGTTAAAAATAAATGGAATATGTTTTCCTGTTCGTCAAAAAGACAACAGCATTAGCCTTCTACGCCCGAAACCAAATTTTGACTGTATCGTAGCCAAAGAAGGACGTGACGTCATTTCCGTTACACTTCATCTTTGCGTAACGTCAATGGAGCGACGTTTCCCGCAAAAAAGTGGTATCAACATGAAAGACCCCAAATTCCTATACATGAGCTATTGACTCACTCATTCAAAGTATAATTATTTATCAAACATTGTGGCAAGAGGATAACTTTCTCATAAGGAGCAATTGTTCTTGTGGCGACAATCTTTTCCTAAATCGTCTGTTGCATAGGCCTCAGAAACCGTCTCTAATAGGGAAAGGGTTTAGCAGAAATGGGACCCCTTACATAATTTGTTGCAGTCATATTGACTTGTTGAAAAAGGCAGTCGCCAGGTGGCATCAGAAAAGGGCTGATCTATTTGCTTCTTTACCATAATGCAGGTGATCGATTAAGGATCATCTTGGCCCTCATGTTTTAAACTCGTTCATTATAAATGTATTCCTTGATTTTCTGAAAGTCTTTCCTTTATTATTTTCTGTTCAAAATAATAGACAACAGTAATACGAATTCCAAATATGTTTTGATAATGCAAGAAACATGACATTAACATTATTATTGTCTAGTCAATTACTTATAAATCCTTTTTTTATGGCCAAAGTATGCTTTTTAATTTTTGTTTATAATTATCTTGCGTTTTTTTCGTAAATAGGTAGCACCTATAGATATATTAATTTCTTTATTTGCTATAAACATACTGTTTATTGTTTTATGCAAGCAATATTGAATATATTGATCAGATCTTTCATTATCCATTTTTTTTTCAAATAACATATTTCAGATACATGTATATATATAATCAGTTGTTGACACGAAGTCTGGTACTTATTAACAAATAATCTGATGCTGTTTCAGGTTTTACAAATTAAAAACCAGAAAAAAGAGATAGGGGTTCAAAGTGAAAATGTTGTTGAATAGGAACATATCGTTCATTTTGGATATGTTCATTTTGGATCAATTACACCATTCCGACAATGTTTACCCAGGGGTCATGAATAATTAAATTTAATTGCGCGCTAAATGACCTTAGCTGTCGATGCGCCATAAAACAATATACATTCATTCATTCATTACAATGTATTCAGATTAGTCACAGAAATCAAGTAATTTACATCAGACAAGGGGCTAAACTTAACCCTTTCCAACATACATCATTATAAATGGGACTTTTGAAAATATTTGTAAAAATTACAGTTTTCTCAGTCTGTATGCATAGTGTTCTCATCTTAAATTGTCTCAAGATTATACATTCAGCCAGATCATGCAAAGTTTATCCATCTGCCTTGGAAGATTGTTGTGTGGAGTATTTTATTATTCTAGAAAGCCAGGGGAAATGTTAGGTGAACTGAAGTACCATTGAAAGTAATGTTAACCCTTTCCCTCATACGACAATTCTGTAGCAGACGACTTTGAACATATTTTGTCAAAAAATAGAAAATCTCCTATGACAAAATGTGGATAACATTGTGGCAAAAGGAGAAATTGCACGTTTTGTGCAATTTCTTCTTTTGTCACTATGTTTTTAAAAAGCTGTCTGCTGCAGAGGCGTCAGAAAGCGTCTATATCAGGGAAAGGGTTAAGTGCAAGTCATTCAATCAATTATGGTAAGAGTCAGTTTCAAATTATATGTATTACTAGTTTACAAATAATTGGCATTTGTAAAAATAAATCAGAACATTCTTCAATGCCTTCTAGTGTTGTGTTCCATCAATTAACATCCTTGGAAATCTTAGTCTGTTACAATCCTGACCTAATAAAAAATAAAACAGATATATATATGTACAAATTAAACTTAAATAAATGCATGGTAAGTTTCGTTTTTTTCAATATGTTTTTCAAATTCTGTTTTTGTAACTTTCTACAATTTGCATATTAATTTGTTTCTTGTTGGGGGACAGACAGTGCTTATTAATTAATTTGTTCTTGCTTTCACACGACCTAGGCTATTAGATCAATCAAAACAACTTTATAGTGGACGTCCTTACAATCAAGCAATATTATTGATGTACACGTCACATATTACGTCAGAACCTACGTAGTTATTTACAAACAGTTACACAGCTTACGCTATAAATAGACTAGATTGGTTTACTGTATGTCTATTAATTTTTCACTGCGTGTCATCTATAAAAGATGTACCAAACATTGTACTACGAACAGTATAAGCGGTATTTTCCTAGGACTATCAGAGACTCGGTCCCCCTTCCTCCAGACTTTTCGCAGATCACATCTGTAGACTGATTCAGATGTTTTTTATTTCATTTTTATTTGTAAATATGCCTTATTAGTTGTTTTTACCATGTTGATGGCTTCACTTGCCTGCGATGTACTAAGCCCTGACAGAAACAAAGTAGAAGTAGAAGTTAGCTGGTCTCTATATCATGAAAGGTTGGATGAGAGCTCTTTGTAACGTTACTGTATGGAAATAGTTCCGTCCTTAGCATTACGAGAAAAATATCTGAATGCGCAATATCAATGTTTGCAATATCAACTGATATTGAGTCCTTTTACCAAATGGAAAATAGAAGGAACAATATCATGATAGTATACAATAATAACATTTTCATATCTGTCATCCCACATTTCTTGTACAGAATCACAACATATATATATACAGAACAATGTCACAAAGTATCCTATCTATCAAGTATATGAAAGAATACAAAGCAAGTTATCAGTAGACATAAATAATTCTGAATTACCTTCGCAAAACGATTCTGATTTTCCGGACGTGTTCTTCTTCCAAAACTTGGACCATGGTTTTCATTTGAAAGCTGAATAGAAAAAGCCTGTTACATATAACAAAAAGGTGATTTATTTAATATATATATATATATATATATATTCATTTTTAGCTCTACTGGCCAAAGGCCAGAAGGGCTTATGTCGTGGCGATTTGTCCGTCGTCCGTGCGTGCGGTTAACACGAACCAGCCAGATCCGCCCATGCATGACTGGATTATGGCCCTTGAAATGGTCAAAATTGCTATAAAAGAGCTTGTTAACCCGATAGTCTTTGTATCTCAACTAAACTTATACAGTAGTTAGATATCCATGAGAGCTCGGTTCCTTTCGAATACCAGCCAGATCCGCCCATGCAAGACTGGATTATGGCCCTTCGAATTGTTCAAATTGCTATAATTGAGCATGTGAACACAATAGAGGCTCTATTTACTATCTGATCTTCACCAAACTTAGATAGTAGTTAAATATTGATGAGAGCTTGGTTCCTTTTGAAAACCAGCCAGATCCGCCAAGACTGGATTATGGCCCATGAAATTGTAAAAATTGCTATAATACAGCTTGTGAACACAAAAGAGCCTCCATTTACTATCCGATCTTCACCATACATACATGCTCTGGATTGAAAATGACCAAAGAACCATACCAGTAGAGCATAGGCCCTCATGGGCCTCTTGTTAAGTAATATATATGTATCATGCATCCTAATTAAAACTTTTGAAATAATTCCCTATTTGCTGATCTTTTACTGAGAAATTAAAAATTATCTATGAATTTTTAAAAACAGACCAACAATTGAGCATTCTTTTGAAGTTTGAATACAATGGACCAGTGGTTTAAAGGTATTATTGACGGTCCAGCATGACCAACGAACATAGGGGGATAACAATAGCTCATCTTGACCAGAAAAAAATAATTCATTAACAACAATTTTCATTGTGGTAAGGATTATAAAAAATTGGTAAGACAATAAGCTTGTTTTAATGGGATTTCATGCCATTTTCATATTTTATATCAGCGACAGTTCAATTATTCATGATCCCAGTGTAAACAGAAGTCTAGGCTATGCAATGTGCTTTCTCATGGGCACTTCACCATGAGAGACAAAAGAGTAAAAACAATAAATTACAAGTACCCTCGAGTTATTATTTTTTTTTAAATTTTTCTAAAATACACTGGAAACTTCAAGAATTGCAAGACAAGAAATAAAAGGGAAATAATGGAACAGATGACTAAGTTGATAAGTCAATAAGAACACCATTGCTTAGTTTTTATACCCCCCGGCAAACAAAGTTTGGGGGGGGGGGGGGGTATATAGGAATCACCCTGTCTGTCCGTCCGTCTGTCCGTCTGTCTGTCTGTCCGTATGTCCACATTTCTTGTAAGCACTACTCCTCCTAAACGGCTCAATGGATTTGGTTCAAACTTTACATGAAGGTTACACATCATATGTAGATATGCATGAAGGAAGATCACACGCCTCGGACTCTTCCAAGGGGAGATAATTTAACTTAGAGGTTATCTGCGAGGGACTCCTGTGCACATACCTCCACATTTCTTGTAAGCACTACTCCTCCTAAACGGCTCAATGGATTTGGTTCAAACTTTACATGAAGGTTACACATCATATGTAGATATGCATGAAGGAAGATCATATGCCTCGGATTCTTCCAAGGGCAGATAATTCAACTTAGAGGTTACCTGCGAGGGACTCCTGTGCACATACCTCCACATTTCTTGTAAGCACTACTCCTCCTAAACGGCTCAATGGATTTGGGTCAAACTTTACATGAAGGTTACACATCATATGTAGATATGCATAAAGGAAGATCATATGCCTCGGATTCTTCCAAGGGCAGATAATTCAACTTAGAGGTTACCTGCGAGGGACTCCTGTGCACATACCTCCACATTTCTTGTAAGCACTACTCCTCCTAAACGTCTCAATGGATTTGGTTCAAACTTTACATGAAGGTTACACATCATATGTAGATATGCATGAAGGAAGATCATACGCCTCGGATTCTTCCAAGGGCAGATAATTTAACTTAGAGGTTACCTGCGAGGGACTCCTGTGCACATACCTCCACATTTCTTGTAAGCACTACTCCTCCTAAACGGCTCAATGGATTTGGTTCAAACTTTACATGAAGGTTACACATCATATGTAGATATGCATGAAGGAAGATCATACGCCTCGGATTCTTCCAAGGGCAGATAATTCAACTTAGAGGTTACCTGCGAGGGACTCCTGTGCACATACCTCCACATCTCTTGTAAGCACTACTCCTCCTAAATGGCTCAATGGATTTGGGTCAAACTTTACATGAAGGTTACACATCATATGTAGATATGCATGAAGGAAGATCATATGTATCGGATTCTTCCAAGGGCAGATAATTCAACTTAGAGGTTACCTGCGAGGGACTCCTGTGCACATACCTCCACATTTCTTGTAAGCACTACTCCTCCTAAACGGCTCCATGGATTTGGTTCAAACTTTACATGAAGGTTACACATCATATGTAGATATGCATGAAGGAAGATCATACGCCTCGGATTCTTCCAAGGGCAGATAATTCAACTTAGAGGTTGCCTGCGAGGGACTCCTGTGCACATACCTCTACATTTCTTGTAAGCACTACTGAGTCAAACTGTATATGAAGGCTACACATTATATGTAGATATGCATGAAGGAAGATTTTTCTCCTCAGATTCTTCCAAGGGAAGATAAGCAAAGTAGAAACTTTACCAATGTATCCGATGCTTTGGGAGGGGAGCGGGGGGTATTCTTTAGTGAGCTTTGCTCACAGTATTTCTAGTTTTTTCAAGTACTAACTTTGTCTTCCTTGAACTTTCTGGGGTGAATAACAGTCTGCTTTCCCGGCCCTTTAACCTCTTGACTGTTACTCTTGGGCCATCCGTGGCGTTTTATTATATGGTCAAGTAAAAAATCTTCCCTTGAACACTACATTACACTCTGGACATAAATATCGAGAAACCTGAATATAAAATTGACATTTATTAACCCTTTCCCACATACAGACGCTTTCTAAAGCCTCTGCAACAGACATTTTCTGGAGAAAATAACTCAAGGAAAATTACTCATAATGAGCAATTTCTCTAATTGACACAATATTTTCAACCATGTTTTCCTAGTCGTCTGCTGCAGATTTGTCATATGTTGGAAAAGGTTAAAAACTATATTTCACCTTTTTAACCTTTTCCCACTTGTCAACGCATCTGCAGCTGAAGAATTAAAACATTGTGGCAAAATTTACCACAATGTTTTCAACTATATGCAGTGATTAAACTTTCATTTTTAGAGATTTTCAATTGTTTTATCTAGATGTTTGCTGCAGATGTGTTGCATGAGGGAAAGGGTTAATTTCATGAAATTAAATGAAAATCTTTAATCATTTAAGAGTATGAAAAGTTTAAGGAATTAGGCAAAATAAATAATGTTGTTAAGACACTTGTATTTTTTTTTTATTCAAATATGTCAACCAGTTATCAAAGCAGATTGGGTGGTATAAAAACATTTCTACACATGAATTAATTATGATCAAAACTAGAAGTAACAGGAGTTAATATAATATGGACAGGATGTCAATGAAGCCTGTATAATTAGCAATGTTCCAATGGTCACTGGTCAGTAACTATCGGGTCGGACCAGACATTTTAAAAGTACATTTCAATGATTGTAAATGGCAAACAGAATCCAAGGCAAATTTCTTATCATTTGCCAAAACTTCACATATCTCTACCATGATTTGAGACACCTACAACTATGGAAGTGAATAATACAGATATCTTATGAGAGCCAAGAATGTACCACGACGGGAGGCTTCTTTAACACAGCCAACTGAACAGCAGTTTTCTGTGGCACTGTCCTTTTCCGTTATCCGTAATACTTTATTATTCTCCAATAATACGGAAATTCGCGTTCCGGATTCGGACAAAAAATATCGGGAACGGAGCTACCATTTACACATAAAATCCGCTTCATTAGTCCGGAAGTCCAAACATGTACATGTTTTTTGTTCTCTCAATTAGTCCGGATTATACTGATTGCGTAAATCTTGTCGCGTCTCATAGTTTTCTAAGTATGTCTGTTTGTCCTAACAATATGTGTTAAAAGCTGTGTACTGTGTTCGATTATCGGTTAGAATGTGTCATTGTTTACTTTGATTAGCAGTCATAAAATAGCAGCCAATCAGGCGTTATTGTCAACATAATCTAAAATGATTTTTAGATTTAAATTTCGACATATTGACCCAGAGACAATTGCAGATCTGACAAAAAATAATAAGCTGTTTCATATTTGTATATTTTGATGTTGATTTTTAGCTCACCTATGCACGAAGTGCAAGGTGAGCTATTGTGATCACATTTTGTCCGGCGTCCGTGCGTCGTGCGTCGTCAACATTTCAGCTTGTTAACACTCTACAGGCTACATTTTGCATCCAATCTTCATGAAAGTGTATCAGAACATTCATCTCCATCAAATCTTGGACAAGTTCGAAACTGGGCCATATGAGGTAAAAAACGAGGTCACTAGGTCAAATTGAAGCGAAATCTTGTTAACACTCTGGAGGCCACATTTTCAACTTGCCGCAATTTTTGCTTCGTCAGTTTGAAATTTTGTCAGAATGTTTGTCTTAAAAAGATCTAGGTCAGGTTCGAATATGGGTCATATCGGGTCAGAAACTAGGTCACTAGGCCAAATTGAAGGGTAATCTTGTTAACACTGTAGAGGCCACATTTTCAACTTGAGCATGTTGGAATATTGTCAGAATGTTTGTCTTAAAGATATCTAGGCCAAGTTTAAATATGAGTCAGAAACTAGGTCACTAGGCCAAATTGAAGGAAAATCTTGTTCACTGTAGAAGCCGCATGTTTTGCTTCAGCAGCTCAGAATGTTGAGCTAAATGATATCTAGGTCAAGTTTGAATATGGGTCATGCAGGGTCAAAAACTAGGTCACTAGGCCAAATTGAAGGAAAACCTTGTTAACACTTTGGATGCCGCATTTTTTGCTTAAGCAGCTTGAAATTTGGTCAGACTGTTTGTTTAAATGATATCTAGGCCAAGTTCGAATATGCTGGGTTAAAAACTAGGTCACTAGGCCAAATTGAAGGGTAATCTTGTTAACACTCTGGATACTGCATTTTTAACTTTAGCATGATGAAACTTTATCAGAATGTTTTTTCTTGATGATATGTAAGTCAAGTTCGATCAAGGGTCGTGTTGGGTAAAAAAATAGGTCACTAAGTCAAATTGAAGGAAAATCTTGTTAACACTCTAGAGGCCGCAATTTTTTGCTTCAGCAGTTTGAAATTTTGTCAGAATGTTGGTCTTAAAGATATCTAGGTAAAGTTCGAATATGGGTCATATTGGGTCAGAAACTAGGTCACTAGGCTAAATTGAAGGAACATCTTGTTAACTCTGTAGAAGACGCATTTTTTGCTACAGCAGCTTGACATTTTATGAGAATGTTTATCTAAATGATATCTAAGCCAAGATCGAATATGGATCATGTAGGGTCAGAAACAAGGTCAATAAAGCAAAATATTGTTCAAACTCCGGAGGCCGCATTTTTACTTTGAGCAAGTTGAAAATTTGTCAGAATGTTGTCTTGATAATATCTAGTCCATGTTGGAATATGGGTCATATCAGGTAAAAAAATATAGATCACTAGGCCAAATGAAGGAAAATCTTGTTAACACTGTGGAGGTTGCATTCAGAATAATTGTCCTGATGTATTTTGCATTGTAGTACATTGTATAATTAAGGTGAGCGATCCAGGGCCATCATGGCCCTCTTGTTATATGTATTTGTAACTTGCCGGGATGTGTCTATACTGTCATGGTATCAAGATGGTGTATCAACACGAAATAATTTTTTCATGAACACACAATGACCTCCAACTGAGGACAGGTCTAGTCAAAACACCTTCAACTGAGCATTCACAGCTACAATATGACAGCATCAAAAATTCACTGTTCATATTGGCTGACACTTTGATCCTAATGACTTGGAAACTTCTTTACATATATTTTGGTGGGTAAATATAATGAAACAAAGACAACAGGCAAAATTCATATGAAATCTTTTTTTTTATCAACAGCCATTTATCCAAAAGAAAAACCTAAAATTATGCTATAAAAGCAATTCAGAAATAAGTGTACCTATTTCAGTCTTTGTTTTGACCTTGACAAACCAATCATCATCAACACAAGGTCCAGCTGCAATGCAAATAATCAAAATACTGAAAAGTGTTGTTAGATTTTAATGCTAAAGAAGATGGTGTATAAACACAAAAAAATGTTTCGAATCAACATTATATTAGCAAACTTTGAAAAAGACCTGGTAAGGACAATTTCTGCCAGTTTGTGTTTCATTGTGTTCACCGGATATTGAGAAGAAGATTAAAATGGGAAAAGCTAAAAGTTGAAGGACAACGGATGATGAACAGCATGAAGTCTTTTGCTAAAATGTGCTAGCAGCCTTTCAAGATCATGCATCAATACTAAAGAATTTTCAAAACTTCTCAAAATTAAGGACTAGTTGCTCCATAATGACAACATAAGAATTTACTAATTTTATTGAAACTTCTGGTATTTTGATTTTCTTTCGTGCTAGGCATATTATGCATGCCCATACAAATTGTTTGGTAAATATATTTCAAGCAAGTCAGAAAGAAGTGTACCTTTTTCTTTCACAGCTTGCTTCCTCTCCATTTCAACATCAAACGGATCATCATCACAAGCATCATACTGAACAGCTGCAAAAGAAATTATCAAAAACACTGAAAACCGCTTAGTATGAATACTTTTGTCAATGCTAAATTTGGGAGGTTATTATCAGAATACAATTAAAATACATTTTCAGGTATATTAACTCAAACAAGAAGGCTATTATTGCCCTATACTGCATTCTTGAGTGAAAAGGCAATATGCATCAGTTTAAATCCACAATGTATGTTTATGCAGGAGGTAATTAGTAATTTTAGTTCCAGATGAAGTTTCAATGATAACAAAGGCTTTTCTGCTAATTGATATTTTCTCTTATTTGATGGTTCACATGGCCACATCAACATCATAAATACATGTATATTATTATTCCTATTAATAGTTTCCAAGCCTGGTAAGCACAGTGTTAATGCTTCTGTCTTCCAATCCAGTGATTATAGGTTAAATCTCCATTTCATGTAAGGATGTTGTCAGTTATTTGTGAAAGTAATTTTTTACTAGTAAAGCACTCACAGGAATTGTGTGAGTAATTTTACTGGCCTCCATTACATAACTGAAATACTGATAAACAAGAGAGCCATGGAATGAACACCATCCTTCATTTGTTCTTTCCAAGATGAAAAAGGGGCATAACTGAATAGTATTAATGCCAGAGTTATGTTACTTGGTATTTACATGCATATTATCTCTAGGAACATGTGCACCAAATTTCATGTCAATATGTGAAATGGTTTTTGAGTTATGAGGTAAGGTTTAAGTTTAATGGTATCAAAACAGCTCAACCTTTTTTCTTTGAAAAATAAACAAACTAAAAATGGCATCAAACTAAATCAAACAAGTTATAACTGTAACAGTGAAATGATACAAATATCTCCCAAATGAATGATATTTCCCTAGACCCATTATGTTATTCTCCCTAGGACAAAGCTTTACTTATCATGTAACTTAAAAATGCATAACCATATGTAGATACTATTCAAAATCTGCATCAACATAAATGTAACAAGAAAATATATGGTTAAAGGGTGGAGATATAAACTGTTTTTAAGATACTGTATTTGGTCATTATTTAAAGTGACTAGGGTGGGGATGATATAAATTAAATATTTATCTATAAAGTTAGTGGGTCTAAGGATAATTATTTGGTTGATTGATTGATTGGGGTTTAACGCCGTTTTCAACAATTTCTCAGTCATATCACGGCGGCCAGTTCACCTACTTATGTGTTTCCTGGTTGTCTCACACCAGTACAACCCACAACATTCTTTCCAAGCAACTGGCTGCTTTTCCACATAGACTAAGCCCATTGGTGAAAGACAAATGACTCATGTCGCATTGACTTTTGTCAAATGTCGGAAAGAATGTTGGCCGAGCCGGGATTCCAACTCACGACCCCTGGATTGACAGCCCTCGTCGCTACCGACTGAGCTAATGGGGCTCGGCGATAATTATTTGGAATCAGATAAATAGATTCAGGAGATTTACTATATGTATGTTTATATATATATATATATATATATATATATATATATATATACGAGAAGTATGGATTAAGAAAACTGACCCAACTTCGTGGGGCCCTCATTTAATGATGTAGAGTGTGAATGAAATTCATCAAACGGGTTTAGGAGGATATACTGTTTGAAGCAATTGTTGATAGACGAACAGACCAATGGTTGACTAAAAATAAAGCAAATAAAGTATAGTCCTTTTCTATGAGCAAGTAGTAACATGTTTTCACTTAGCTATCCATCATAACATGTTTATGCAAAAACATGTTTATTTTGTTCTACTTCAAAGATATCCTAAAATGGCATTTAAATGGTTCATAAATTAAAATGTTTCAGGATTCCTAAACACACATAGCTACATAGTTGGGCACAATTATTGGTTTCATTGCTCTCCATGAAACCTATGATCTCATCAGGGGTGCTTCAAAGAACTGGCTAAACATACCAACCACTTCAATTTTCAACAAAGTCTAATTAACAACGGCTCATAACTGCACTTACCTATATTTCCAAATACCACATTCTGATGTA
Organism: Serripes groenlandicus; assembly: GCA_031761405.1. NCBI lineage: Eukaryota > Metazoa > Mollusca > Bivalvia > Cardiida > Cardiidae > Serripes > Serripes groenlandicus. Next base: position 3,578,500 of record JASEVX010000005.1, read on the forward strand.
GTTAAAATATATTTATTTTTGAATTAAATTATGAATGCATGTGCACATAGACATGTTGGTTATTTCAAATAGCCATTCAATAAACCCATGTTTAATAAACATCATAAGGAATGACAACGAATATGTCGAATACCAAAATTAGTATTCGAATATTGATTATTCATCACAAAGTATTTGAATATTCAACCCATTTATGCATGCTTAGACAACAAGGAGTTTACATATATGCGTTGTTTGCTGTAAAATGATCTTACTGTTGTCTTATTTTGATCTAGTTCCAGGACTTGCATTTACATGTCTTGTCAACAAGTAAATTTGAAAGTAAACACTTTTAATGAAAAGTTCATCAGTTAAGTGCTCAGATTTTAATCAATTGATCACTTGCTTATTGTATTTTTATGAACATGTAGTCCTAATTACCATGTACAACTGAAATACTATTTAAAATGACATGAAAAGTTCCCAAATCTTAAATCTTTTTTAATCATGACAAATCGGACAAGGACCCTCGTGGAGGGTGGATGTCATTATTTTAGTAGAAATGTGACACTGTCCATTAGGTTTGATTGTTTGGGGTTTAACGCCGTTTTTAACAATGTTTCAGTCATATCACGGCGGCCAGTTCACCTACTCATATATTTCTTGGTTTCCTCACACCAGTACTTGATACAACACTCTTTCCAAGCAACTGGCTGCTTTTCCTCATAGACTGATAGCCCATTGTTGGAAGACAAATGACGCTTGTCACAATGACTTTTGTCAAGCGTTGGAAAGAATGTTGGCCGAGCTGGGGTTCAAACTCACATCCCCTAGATTTACAGCATGTGTCGCTACCGACTGAGCTATCGGGGCTAGGCACTGTCCATTAGGAGCATTTTAACATTTTTCTGGCTGTATAACTGAACTTTTGTTGAAAAAGACACTAAATATTCCCAGTACCGGATTGCTAATCAACATAAATACGAAATCATATAATTGCACTGCCAAGCCCATGGTTTTGTCTGATTGATGTATAACTAAATAAAAACGTAACTACATGTGATATAAGAGGAAGTTACGACGTTTTGACTGTTAAAACTTTAAAGTACTGTATATTTGAAAATTACAATTTGGTACAATAAAAATTTACCTTGTTCCTCCAAAACAAATCCCCACTGTCAACCCCATAATCGTAACGAATTTCCTCCCCAATATCAATGGTTCTGTTTGCAAAAAGAAATATATGGGGATAACCCTTGAAAACAAGCAACTTTTGCTTGCTATTACAATCTAATGATCCTTCCTGGGCATCATTTACAAACCGCCCTAACCTGTCCGTTTCGAAGGCGTCAATCCTGCAAAAAACAATTAGCTGATTCAATACTTGTTAACAGTAAATTTCAAATACTTGGAATAGGAGATACACATATTAAAGATATCATGTATGTAAAGCAAACCAGTGCTCCACATATCCAATGCCTCAGCCCTGGCTTCCACCATCATTTTTTACCAACAAACTAGTATACAAGTTTCAGTACACAGGCATTCACTAATTACAATGGATAGCCAACCAATTTCTGAATCTATAAACAGTCTTTTACAGGTCTGGCAGATTAATCTGGTCTTTTTGTTCATATAGTTTTCATATAGTTTTCTCAAGCACAGAAACACACTGCCTTACACTGTCCTTTCATGCAACTTTCATTGTATAGTTTGTTAATTTGTTTTTATAAGGTAATACATTTACCAATCATAAGGATATATTCTCAGGCAAATGCAAGTTTCGATTACTCCTCCGAATTTCTAACTAAAATAAGTTATTGGTGCGATGAAAAACCCAACTAACATACTTCTAAACTCAGAAACAAGGCTGTGGTAAGGAGTCAGTCGGCCTATATTTCTTATAATTACCATATGTACTTCCCGGCATACTTGAACCCAAATAGGTAATTGTGGTTAACTTTATCAGCTTCTTTTGCTGAAATACGCCTACCACAATATTCTAATAGAAAGTCACCTTTCTCAAATCCTTTCGCAGCAAATACTCCATAACCTTTAACAAATGAAAAAAACAGGAAATATTGTCAGTCAATAAAAGTTGCAGTATCAAAGCAATAATGTTCAACACCATTTATTTTTATAAAAGAAAAACTTAAATTGGCAGAATATTGTTTTTTTGCAATGCATTTCTGCCTCATTAAATACTAGCAATAGTACAATATTATTCACCAATTATTAACCCTTTCCCACTTGCAGACGCATTCCAGCGCATTTGCAGCAGACAGCTTTTTGAAAACATAGTGACAAAAGAAGAAATTGCACAAAACGTGCAATTTCTCCTTTTGACACAATGTATTCCACTTTAAGTCATAGGTTAGCCATTCAATTATAGAGATTTTCCATTTTTTGTCAAAATATGTTCAAAGACGTCTGCTGCAGAATTGTCGTATGAGGGAAAGGGTTAAACTATATTTTAGTTATTTTTGTGTTCATCACTTTTGCTTGTCTGTGATTGGCTGAAATATTTTGTTCATAACCTCATGAACAAAATTTTCCTAAGAAAGTGACGTCACGTCATAACGTTATTACTTTTGGCGCCAAATTGAACTTATGTTTGACGTGCTATATTATGGAAAATAAAGTTGTTAAATACTATTATGTTTTATTACCCACGGTAATAGCCATATTAATGCTAAATTATAAGGAATGGACAGCTTTTTTTTCGTGTTCATGGGGGTATGAACAAAAAAAACTGATCATGCGCTATGAAACCACGAACAAAAAGCATTCTCTCTCAATTCATTTCTGTTTAAGTCTATGATAATTAATTAATATACAGTTATTACAGTTTATATACATACCGATGCTCTTTTTCACAAACCGCTTTTCCAAACCATCATGATCTATGTCTTGTCTAGACCATGTCCGGGCGGATTCTACTGGGGATATCCTTGCCTGAGAAAGATGTTTACAATTAACATAGACAACAAGAGGGCCAAGATGGCCCTAACTAGATTACCTGAGTAATTTTATAGTAGTGAATGAAGAATTTGAAAATTTGGACAATTTCAACTAATATTGTACAAAGAATTTTAATCTTTGAACAATTTCATAAGAGGAATACCAAAGGAACATTCCTGTGAAGTTTGATAGAATTTAGTCAAGTGGTTTAGAAAAAGATGATGTTTTAAATAACTTGTTTTGACAAGTTGCCCATTTTCTCATGCTGTTTGGGAGTTATTTCTTTAACCAATCAATATGGCTTGAACAATTCTTTGAAGATAATCACCCAATTAACATTTTTACTATTATATTATAATCACATAAGCAGATTCTGAGGAGAAGAATTTCAAAGAATTGACAAGAAGTATTTCCCCTTTTCTGATGCTAAATTTGAAGTTCAACATAGAATTTAATTTTCTTAACAAACTTAAAAGAGGACCACTAAAACAACATTCCTGTGAGGTTTGAATTAATTCGGTTCAGTGGTTAAGAAGAAGTTGATGTTTCAAGCTAAAAGTTAACGACTGACAAATTGCAGAAATTCCTTTTTCTCATGCTGCTTGGGAGCCATGTTTTTAACCAATTAATATGGCTTGAACAAGTTTGGTAGATAATCACCCAAGGAATATTGACTTTAATATTGAGCAAAGTGAAACAGTGATAGTTCAAATATACAATAATTAACCTAATGCTATACATTGAGAGCTAAGTTCATAATTTCTTAATCTGAATATTTAATTTGCTTGCAATGAAAAATTTCAATTTCTTGTGTTTTTTTAAAAGGTTTTATATAAATAAAGTCATTTCACCGTTGTGTCAACTGTCTTGACGGTATCTCAATAGAGTCCCGTTACTGCAGATAATGCTAGACATGCTATAGTGTAATCAAGCCCAAATAGAGCACTTTTTGTAAAATCAAGGGCCCTTAAACTCTGGTTCAAAATAAAACTCATCAGACATTTTAAAGCCATAAACATTATGTATTAATATGATTACAATTGTTAAAGAAAACATGAAGATGCTAGAGTATAAACAAGCAATTTCCATGAATTGATATCCCCCGCCAATGATGGCCTGTTTGTGATTGATGGCTTGTTTGTGAATGAAGGCATTTATGTTAAATGTGCAATTGACCTGCAAAATTATTTCAACTTATTCACACAAGAACAAGGGGTATGAACAGAAATTGAGACAGATAAACATATTCCAAAAAAATAATGGACGGGCATCATCATAGTATGTTGGTTTATATTTATTTCAAGTTTCATGAAATTCTACCAGTTAGTTACTGAGAAATGGGTGCGGACGTGGATTTTTCAATAAATCAAGGAGAATAACTCTAAGGAAAATTGACCAATCCAATAAAACAATGGACGGGCATCATCCCAGTATGTTGGTTCATATTTATTTCAAGTTTTATGAAGTTTTACCCAGTAGTTACTGAGAAATGGCTGCGGACGTGGATTTTTCAATAAATCAAGGGCAATAATTCTATAGAAAATTGACCAATCCAAAAAACCAATGGACGAGCATCATCCCAGTATGTTGGTTCATATGTTTTTCAAGTTTCATGAAATTCTACCAGCTGGTTACTGAGAAATGAGTCCGAACTTTAAATTTTTAATAAATCAAGGGGAATAACTCTAAGAAAAATTGACCAATCCAAAAAAATATCGGACGGGCATCATCCCAGTATGTTGGTTCATATTTATTTCAAGTTTCGTGAAATTCTACTATGTATTTAATGAGAAATGGCTGCGGACGTGGATTTTTCAATAAATGAAGGGGAATAACTTTTATTTCAAGTTTCATAAATTCTACCAGGTAGTTACTGAGAAATGGCTGCAGACGGATGTGACGGACGGACAACGCCATTTCAATATCCACCTCCCTGTAAACAGGCGTGGGATAACAAAGTAAAATTAAGCAATCAAGGGCAGATAACTCTTGACCTTCTGGTCTGATCAAGCATGTATTCCAACTTATGTGAGTTTGTGGAAACATATATTGTAACTAAGTTTGATTAATATTGCTTCAGAGTTATGGATGCTAGAGTGTAAACAACCACATTATAAACAGACGCCAGGCGATCCCATTAGCTCATCTGGGCATTGGCCAGAAGAGCTAAATATTACACAAATTGAATGCATTTAGTATACACTTTTAGTACAATAGCCGAAAATAGTTACGTGTGTTACACAAAACTAACACTGATTGGCTAATTGATACAATAGGTATAAAATAATATTAAAAATCAAGGAACCGCTGAAGACGGTATGGCCGGACGGCAAAAAAACTAGAATTTGAACTAATTGACCTTGAAAATGGACAACTTAAAGGTCAAAGTCAGACAGACAGACAGACAGACAGACGGACATCAATCTATAGACAGGAATTGCTTAGAGAGAGCAATCCGGCCAAATATAGTGAAGAATGTATAATGGTAACCAAAACTTATTATTAAATATACCTTGGATCAAGCATTTTTGTGCAAATCAGTTCTGTATGGAGCCGTTCGTAAATGATTTCTATTTTCTGAATAAGAGAGAAAAGTAGTAAGGCATATGTTTCTTACTGTTATATTTCATTACTTTAAAAACTTATTGAATTAGTTAACTAGAGATTGCTTTTTTGAAAAAAGCACTTGTCTCCCCAATTGTGGGGTCGAAGGGGGACAAAGTAATACAGAGATAAACTTTGTAGTTTTGGACTGGAGATGAAGCAACAGTGACTTTAAAGTTTGGCCCTTTAACCTGTAGGCAATAGTGGAAATGTAGTGCATAATATGCACAATATTTAACAGCACAAGGTCACCATGACCTTGACCTTTGACCTTCTGATATACAAATCAGTAGGGGTCATGAACTGGTCATGACTAATCTGCATACTAAGTATGAGGTTCCTACGCCTAAGCGTTTTTCAGTTATTGAATAGAAACAAGTGGGACAGATGGACAGAAACCTTTTTTTAGGTAAAGGTGTCATGACCGTCCTGTATACCAAGTATGCATTTCCTGGGACCAAACATTCAGTTTGAGCAGAAACCATTTTTTCCGCTGAAGGTTACAATGACCTTGACATTTGACCTAGTGACCTTAAAATGAAAAGGGGTCCTTTGCTGGTGGTGACCAACCTGCACACCAAGTTTTGAGTTCCTTGGCCGAAGCAAAAACAATATTTCAGCTCACTGTTACTGCAACCTTTCAAGCTCAAGATCACTTTGACCTTTACTTAAGACGTACTGATATCAAAATCAATAGGGGTCTTCTACTTGGCATGGCCAACCTGCATACCAAGTATTGAGTTCCTTGATCTAAGTATTCTTCAGTTATTGAGGGGAAACAATTTTTTTATCTCACATGACCTCGACCTGACCTCGACCTTCTGACATTAAAATCATCTACTAGTAATGACTAACCTGCACACAAAGGAAGCTCCTAAGCCCAAGCATTCTTCAGTTATTGAGCGGAAACAAGATGGAAGGACGGAACGGGCAAAAACAATATGTCACCCCTATGAAAGGAGGAGACATAATCATTTTATCGAAATAAATTAAGGATAGCGAAAATTGTGCCAACCAAATGACAGGAAAAGTTACTTTTACTCTAAATTCGAGAAATGAACTCAATGTTTTATTAAAACATAAAATAATTTTAAGATTGTTATAGACGATATATGTAAAATTATACTGAACATATAAAAGATGGTGAAATTTGCTTGAAACATATTTTAAATGTTTAAATTGATAATGTTATTTATTTCCCTGGAATGGAAATTTACTCAGTCCATAGCCAGCCTTCTTTTTTTCCCGTTGGGCTACATCTTTTGGTCTTTTTATGAACTCATGATGGCGAATGTGCTCACTCTCCAAGCTGAAGTTTATGGACATATATCTAAACAAAAGTTTTAGCATATCATATATATGTGTACATGATAACCAGAACTAAAACGGAGTGCTCCCCGTAGGATGTGTGTCGTCGACTGGCTCATTGTCAGAAAATGTAATGTTTATACAATAAAAGGCAATACATATGAAACAATATTTTTTTATCGAGTACAAGAAAATTCTTTAAGAAATGGAATATTAAATATTTTAGGCGGACATAAGTTAAAATTTTGTTGACGATTCAATGTTAAAAGGGGTACATCTTTGTCAGAAATATAATCTGCATTGCTGATTTAAACACTTTTCTTAAGTTTTAATCTATTCCCTACAGCAGAAAAAAATGTATTTAAAAGTCATACAAAGCATATGATAGACAGACATTTGATTAGTGTAACATGGGGCATAACTCTGATATAATAAAATGGAGATATCGCTTTTTGTGTGTATCAATCATGTTTATTTGAACATTTGTATGAATTTCCAAGGATATAGTAGTAGATTTTTTTATGAAGTTTGATGGACAGACAGCATGACGCCATACAAATGAAAAATTAATCCCTAAGTGTCTGCCATGCTACGCAGGCGACACAATAAAGTGGAATTGTACTGAAAATGCCTGCTTGCTGCACACTTCGTCTTTATTGAAGCTTAATAGGATGTTCCCTATGTTGTCCTTTTACAAAAAAATGTTCGCAAAAAATATGGAAAACTTAAACTGCTGTTGCTTCAAAATGAGGAGGAAAAGCCATAGCTTATATCATCATTTGGTTCAGTAGTACTGACCTGCTAACAAGTATTGATAATTTTTAATACATGTCTGTCCGGGAGTGAGCTTTACTTTATACAGATGAAAGTAAGAAGCCTGTCTCAGAAATTACCATCTTGAAGATCCTATTAATAGGAGGCCTTTGTTGTAACTGACCTATTTCAACACATAAAATACATTAATAAAAGCATAACTTATAATACATTTCTTACTTCAGGAAGATGAAACCTACACCGTAATGGTGAAAGCAGATTCAGTGTCAATTAAGTATATCTACTTGCAGGATGGGTCTTCACCCAAGGCAAAGGTCAGCCTTTGGAGGGACATGGCAAAAGCAACGACGTACCGGGTTGGGGATTATGTCAAGTTGACAGATGTCGTTGTCAATCTTTTTAGAAATGAAACCTCTTTCAACTCAACAGGGAAATTCACAATGGAAGTAAGATCCGTTTCATAACTTTCCTCAATATGTTAACCATTTAATTATTATATAATAGTGAATTAAAGAATACATCCAAATGGCAAACCCTTTATAATAAAGTTGCAATGCAAAAATACAAAAAAAATGGGAATTATGTCATGTTGACAGATGTAGTTGTTAACCTATTTAAAATGAAATGTAGTTTAATTCTACAGGAAATCTACAATAGAGGAAAGATCCTTTTTCATAGTTTTCCTCAATATGTTAACCATTCATTTGTTTGTTATATAATAGTGAATCTAAAAGGCATCAAAATGGCAAACCATTCATAGAAAAGTTACTATGCAAAAATAACTGATAAATTCTTGCAAACATACAATAAAAAACATGGAATTCTAGAAACTATAGATGTGCTTTTGTAAAATTACTTGATGTAGACTGTCGGCAAAAGCATTATTTTTATATGTTTAATGAGGTATATCTGTTGAGTGGTCAGATTACACATATCCATGCATGCTTATTATTCAATGTTAATTGGAATGGGTATGACTGATTATTGATGTAAAACGTGTCCTTTGTGCAATTTAAAGCTGTACGGCCCTTTTTAGTATGGATGTGCCGGAATTGATGCTTAACAAAGCATATGATTAGATTCTTTTATTGTTAAATATAATATATTATATACTCAATGATAAAATATAGAGATTTCCCATCTTGAGAAAACCTATAACATGCTTTTTGTCTACTTACTTGATATAGCTCACTTGCGGGGTTTTCGCAACTACCTTTTTTAATTTCTAATTTTATAAATAAACTCATTGTTAAACACTTAAGCTTCATTTTCACAACTTGACACTTTATTTCCATGATGAACAGTTAAATAATCCACAATTGCAGTTTCAAATCCGCAAATAAGAGATTTTATCGACATAACACAGTTATTTCAATCAATGTACACATTTGTCAGTACGAAGTGACGTCACTGCAAAATTGGCAGATTACATCGTTCAAATCTGTCCGATAACTGAGCTGCACAGGAAACGAAAATTATCGTCGAGTATAGAATATATAGTTTAATTAACATTGCTTTCATGATACAGTATATAAATCCCAAGTAGAAGAGATTCTTGCGTTATAAAAATGAGTGCGCCATTCACTTTAACATTGGTAGATACAGTTTATTAGAGAATGATCCAGAAATCTTCAAGAGTAATATATAACTATCATAGTTAGAATGGACATATAGGATAGATGACACATATAACTTAACATTCATATTCAATAGAACTGATCTAACTATTAAATAAGTTCAGTTGTCTATCTATTGTATGGTTTGAACTAAAGTCGGGTAATATAAACAATAATTTGAAGAAAACCACAAGTTCAAGTTAGCATAAAATATTAAAGATGACAACATCTAATTCAAATAAAACTAGTATCTGAACTAGGAAATGTAAATAGATATATAACAATATGCGTTTTTTTATCCATAGAAAATTGATGTACCCTCTGAGAGGAAAGTGGTTGTTGTAATCGGCGCAGCAGTGGAGGACATGGAGATTATCCTCCTACTAAATGACGATTCAACTTTAGAAGTGCCAACAGACTTACTGTTACAAGCCTTTCCTACTGCCCCAAAAGAAGGAGAGGAACTTGAGAAGTTCCTCTTAGACAAGTGTGTAAATCCCATGCCTTTAATTGTTACCAGCAAAGGAGCTGATATTATCACATTAGAAATGCATGATCAGTAGTTTTCCTTTCCGTTAACCCTTTCCCACCTGCAGATGCAATATCAATATAAGACTTAAAAACAAAGTGTCCATAGGTGAAATTGTTCATAGTGAGCTTTTCCTACTTGGGCCTCAATGTTGTCAATCAACTTTATTAAACCATTAAGCTATTTTTTATTATTGACAATCTAAGGTTTTTGTCACTATGTTTTTTAAGTCATCTACTGAAGATTTTATGTGCTAAAGGGCTTACACACTAATTTGTTTTTGTTTACATTATTTCGAGAAATTTTCATCTTCCCGAAATAATTGGATCTTGGAATTTTTTGAAACTTTCTCACAAACACCAAATCAGCACCAGAATAGGCACTTAAAGAAACAAAAATTGTCCAGTGTCTGTCTGTCACACGAAGTTAAAGTTTAAATTGCAAGATGCAGGTGGCACACATGCTTCATGGATTACTCCATTCTAGTTCATATTGATCTACCCATACCTTATTGCAAATGTATTAATGTTTGATACTTTGGTCTGACTGTATCAAATGCCATCTGCAGTAGAAAATCTGTATGTGGAAAAGGGTTATTAATGCTGATTATAATTATTGTTTATGCAACAGTGAAAAATGGTAATTTATTGTACCAATTGTCACCAAAATGCTTTATCAGTACAGTAGTGACTTTTGCCTGAATAGGCATCTTTAAAACTGCCTATACTGATTTATATTGAAACTTGGCATTATGTTTTATGAAATTTCAATGTTGGGTTAAGTGAATAAATTTTTCTAAGTATGCTTGTTGTGTATATATTTCATTAAGTGAATATATGATTCCTATTCAATTTGCCTAAGTATGCATTTTGAACATATATTTCACTTTGTTAAAAATGTGTTATATTGATATGAATGTTCTTAGTAGTTTTATGATGCCTCGCTCACTGATGACTTGTGAAAATAGTGAATATCATCCATCCACTTGCCAAATTATTGTCTTATTCAAATATATATTTAATAATACTACTATCATTTATTAAAAAGTATATTTTAATTTAAATGGATAATATCTTTCCCTCATATAGATGCTTGCCAGAAAGGGACATTGCAGCCGAGAACTTTTTGAAAACATGACAACAAAATAAGAAATTTCCCAATCAAGCAATTTATACTTTTGTCACCAGATTTTCAACTATATACAATAATTGATATTTTCAAATGTTATTAAAGTAGTTTGCTGCAAATTTGTTGTATATGGGAAGGGATTATAAAATATATCTGCAGTAGAATTTCTATATATGGGATAGTTTAAATAATGACATTAATAAATGCTGATTAATCTTCTTTTCTGCTGGAGGCTATATTGGGAATTTTACATTCACACTGAAGTGCTAAATCATTGCAGTGGTTATTCCATTTTTGTCTGAATATGCATTATGAACACTGTCCACACTGATTTCTGTTCATAGTGACAATGTATCATAACTAAATATAATGGGTTAAGTGCTTAAATAATTTCTATAGAGGTTGGCTAAATATGCATTTTGCAAAAAACGTTTCACTCGATATGAGAAATGGTTAAAATTTATATGGTTCTTCTGCTTTTTTTGTATAAATTTCATTTCATAGTTAACCCTTACAAACATACAAAGGTTCTATGAACTGTGTGTAGGTTCATTGAACTTGAAATTTAATAGAACCATTAATAGTCAAAAGAAATTACCAATCAAGTGTTAGGCCCTGTGATTTGTGTATACTAATGGCAAAACTGAGCTTGATTGGATACTGAACTCTAACAGCAACATCAGTATTCATGGGAGGACTGAAAACTGAAATGATAAAAGCATAATTAGTTTTAATTCAGTCAATATATTGTGAAACAAATTGCAGCACTTCACAGAATTTAACTAATTTTGCAATTAAATACTTTAAGATATCCATTTCAATACCATTTTTAGCCTTAAAACACTTATAAATTCAGTAGTTCAACAACAAATAGGAAAATTGAGTCGTTTACCTGAAAATCTGATTTTTTCCATTGGCATTATCATATTCAATGATGGGAATTCCACAACTGGACCACTTTCAGTGATATCAACGACTGTTCCCCGTAGACCATTCACTAACTTGTCCGAAAGATTACGTAGCAACATGACAGGTGCCCCTTTCTTAAGCCAAAGAGTTTGCGGTGCAAGTATTTTGTTTAAGAACTTGCGATCCCCCTCATCAGTTGATTTGTACTCATATAACTCACCAGGAAAATCCACTATACACTGCCTATTGTAATCATCAACTTGCTAATTTCTTGAAAACAGTTTAACAATTGTCATCTTTTTCTAAAGGTCTCTGTAAACTTTCAATAAACAGTTTCCGCTGATACATTTCCGATTGAAACTTCATGTATAGCATGTATAAGTTCAGTGTCTGATTGCCTTAATACTGTTGTGAGGGTTATTCTATGGGGCAGCACTTTCGAAAACAAGTTGCTTTCAACGCAAAATTCCCCCTGCTCACCGTATAATGGATTTGGTACTGGTGGCAATGTCTAAAAGCACCAGACAGCAGTAGCTGGAAGCCACCAAAATGTTGATTCTCGTCCTTCAGTTTACAAACTTCATTACGGCATTCAAAACAGTTCTTACTCAACATCGAACACTCATCTATAATAAGAACATTTGTGTTTTTAATGTTTTTTCTCACATCTGCAAATTTTACATTGTTCTCGATAACATGTCTTATTTCTTTACAATAAAACCTTCCGTCCCCAATGCCCGACCACCTGTGTATTGTTTGCGCTGATTCATACAGACAGCATGCGATTCCAGTGGTGGCCGTAACTGCGACCACTTTGTTTTGATACTTTAATGTTTTACAAATGTGTTTTATTAGAAATGTTTTACCCGTTTCTGCGGCGCCCAATAATAAAAGATTGTGTCCACTTGAAATACAATCAACTGCCGCTAATTGCTCACTATTTAATGCAATTTTATTCCTTAAAGAACTGTGTACGAAAACATGCGAATGAAGATTACACAAAATTTGACATATGCCGCCGTTTTGGTTTCTGACTTTCCGGTACTTCACTATTAGAAGCCGGGCACAAGAGGCGAGCCCCCAGAAGTGACCAATCGGAGACGCGTTTACAAATATGATGCGTGCGCATTCCCTTCGCAATATGGCTGCATAGAAGTTGTTATTTACACGGTGGCGAGTAGAACCGTTGTTTCTCTGAACTGTTGTCTCAAAGGCTCAAGGGGGGGGGGGGGGGGGGGGGGGGGGGGGGGGGGGGGGGGGGGAAGAGTTTTTCGAAGAATAAAGAAGAATAATGAAATTACATTTTCCTCCAAAATCAAAGAAAATGACTCTGGATTCGAGTAAACAAAAACATAACCTTTGAACATTAATATCGGGACATTCTTTAATCATATCCTTGTTTGTTATGAAGATTTTTATTGGAATTATTTTCCCCCAAACTACTTGAAAGGAAAAATAGTATTGATTGGTTTGAATGCGTTATCGAGTGTCAACAAACAATACAATACATTAACTGTAGTATTTGAGTTCATAATTACCTCTTCACCAATTATGATATCTTACAATGATAACAAGGACAAATCATGTCGTAATTGCTTATTCACTTTCAATAAAAATCTACTTATTTTCATTTTACTGTTGAGACCCGAAATCTTGCGAATTTAACTGTCCACTTCCTATTCAAGACAACACTTGCATAATACTCTGACAAGTGTTACTTACCTTAGACCACCAATATCCAATAGGCCATTCAACCCTTTTCCCACTTTGCAACAGAAGACTTTAAACCCTTTCCCTAATTCGATTATTCTGCAGCAGACGACTTTAAACAAATTTTGTCAAAAGCTGGTAAATCTCTATAATTGATTGGATAACCTATGACTAAAAGTGGAAAACATTGGTCAAAAGGAGAAATTGCTCTATTTTCACTATGTTTTCAAAAAGCCGTCTCCTTCAGGTGTCAGAAAGCGTCTATATGAGGGAAAGGGTTAAAACATTCTGGCAAAAACATAAAAAGTTTTACATGGAATTTAAATCTGAACAATTTGTTCTACATTGAATTTAAACCTTTGAATTATTTTGAAAGAGGACCACCAAAGGAACATTCCTATGTATAGTTTTTCGTAAAATTGGTCTAGTGAATTAGGAAAATATGTCATTTGAAGCAAGAAGTTAATTCTACTACTTTTCTGATGATACCTTTCAATAAATCAATATGGCTTGACAAAGTATGTAGAGGATCAATGAAAGAAAATTTCTACAAAATTATCTTGAAATCAGACAAGCACTTTCATCAGAATGCATTATTTAAGTTTTGTCATTATGCCCCTTTTCTGATGCCTCCTGATTGCCATGTTTTTTAACCAATCAGTATGCCTTGAACAACTTTGTAGAAGGTCACAAAAGGAACATTTTCACCAAATTATATTGGAATCTGTCGCGCCGATTCAGAGGAGACGATTTTTAAGGAGGGCCATGATGGCCCTATATCGATCACCTTGTTTAATAGTTTTTCAAAGTTTTTACCCTGGTGTCCATGTTTTTCAACCAATCAACATAAATTGGTCACACCAGGAACATTTATGCCAAATTATTTTCAAATCAGGCCAGCGAGTTCAAGTATAAGAATACTTATATTACATATAAGAAAAACAAGCCCCGCCCCCTGGCGGACATGTTTTTCATCAGATCGGAATAATAACTAATTCTTTTGGACGAGAAGATTTTTTAAGTTTTAACAATGCACATATAAGGAAAACAAGCTTAGCCACCTGGCAGCCATGTTTTTTCAACGAATAGGAAATATTTGAACAATCTTGGTAAAGGGTGCCCCAATGAACATTTGTGCAAAATAATTTTCAAATTGGGCTTATACTTTTGGACAAGAAGATTTTCAAAGTTTTAAAAATGAATATATAAGGAGAACAAGCTCCGCCCCCTGGCGGCCATGTTTTTCAACCGATCAGAAATATTTGAACAATCTTGGAGTGCCCCAAGGAATATTTGTGGAAAATAATTGTCAAATTAGGCCAGTACTTTTGGACAAGAAGATTTTTAAAGTTTTAACAATGCATATATAAGGAAAACAAGATCCGCCCCCTCGCGGCCATGTTTTTCAACGGATCGGAAATATTTGAACAATCTTGGTAAAGGGTGCCCCAAGGAACATTTGTGCAAAAAAGTTTTTAAATCGGGCCAGTACTTTTGGACAAGAAGATTTTTAAATTGTTAACAATGCACATATAAGGAAAACAGGCTCGGCCCCCCTCGCGGCCATGTTTTTCAACCGATCAGAAATATTTGAACAATCTTGGAGTGCCCCAAGGAATATTTGTGGAAAATAATTTTCAAATCAGGCCAGTACTTTTGGACAAGAAGATTTGTAAAGTTTTAACAATGCACATATATGGAAAACAAGCTCCGCCCCCTGGCGGCCAAGTTTTTCAACCGATCAGAAATATTTGAACAATCTTGGAGTGCCCCAAGGAATATTTGTAGAAAATAATTTTCAAATCAGGCCAGTACTTTTGGACAAGAAGATTTGTAAAGTTTTAACAATGCACATATATGGAAAATAAGCTCCGCCCCCTGGCGGCCATGTTTTTCAACGGATCGGAAATATTTGAACAATCTTGGTAAAGGGTGCCCCAAGGAACATTTGTGCAAAATAATTTTCAAATCGGGCCAGTACTTTTGGACAAGAAGATTTGTACAGTTTTAACAATGCACGTATAAGGAAAACAAGCTTTGCCCCCCCCCCCCCCCCCCCCCCCCCCCCTGGCGGCCATGTTTTTCAATTTGTGCAAATAATTTTCAAATTGGGCCAGTGCTTTTGGACAAGAAGATTTTTAAAATTTTAACAATGCACATATAAGGAAA
Organism: Serripes groenlandicus; assembly: GCA_031761405.1. Taxonomy (NCBI): domain Eukaryota; kingdom Metazoa; phylum Mollusca; class Bivalvia; order Cardiida; family Cardiidae; genus Serripes; species Serripes groenlandicus. Next base: position 3,594,187 of record JASEVX010000005.1, read on the forward strand.
ACAGGCTCCGCCCCCTGGCGGCCATGTTTTTCAACCGATCGGAAATATTTGAACAATCTTGGTAAAGGGTGCCCCAATGAACATTTGTGAAAAATAATTTTCAAATCGGGCCAGTACTTTTGGACAAGGAAGATTTTTTAAGTTTTAACATTGCACATATAAGGAAAACAAGCTCCTTTAGCTGTAATGGATTTTTCAGAGAACATAACACTTCAGGCCCAAGATGAAATTGAATCTGCTCACTAGACGCAGAAACAGGTGACACTTCACCCAATATTCATAATCAGACATGCCCCAGAGAGCACTGAAGATGAACCAAAGCTCATCAAAGAGTCCCTAGTTATCATATCTGACAATCTTACTCATGATGCTTCAGCAGTATTTGTCTACACAGAACAACTAATGAAACAACTTCTGGACAATCCTGGACCATGCTCAATTAGAGTGATCCACCGTTTCACTGACAATTGTGCGGCCCAGTACAAATGTAAATATGCATTTGAACATCTCTGTCATTTTGAAGACAAATACAACATCAATTTGATATATCACTACACAGAAAGTGGCCATGGCAAAGGCCAGAGTGATGGTATAGGGGCAGGTATCAAGAAAAAGCTTGAAAACCTTGTCCTCGGAGGAAGAGTTGTCAATAATGCCTACCAAGTTTACTTGGCTCTTAGCCAAAACAAAAATGACAAATGCAACCAAACTGTTGTATTTGTTCCTGAGAAGAAAGTTGCATGTTTAGCTCCCAAGAAAGTTCCCACTACCAAGACTTTGAAGGGAACCCAGTCCTTCCATAAGGTTAGACAGTGGAGACAAGGCACTAGGATTATGCAGTGTAGTGACCTGGGTTGTTCATGTGAAGTTTGTTTAACAGACAAGATTGGTCCTTGCTTCTTTGGCCAGTATAGGCATGCAGATAAGTTCGTCAACCTAAATACTGGTGGCACTATCCATTGGAATGACCTGCTTGAACCCTGCACCCTGCCATTCTCGTCTAGTAGTAATTGTATCCTTTGATTGATTGATTGATTGGGGTTTAACGCCGTTTTTAACAATTTCTCAGTTATATCACGGCGGCCAGTTCACCTACTCATGTATGCATTTCCTGGTTTTCTCACACCAGTACTCCACACAACTATCTTCCCAAGCAACTGGCTGCTTTTCCACATAGACTTAGCCCATTGGTGGAAGACGAATGACGCATGTCGCATTGACTCTTGAGTATGCATGTTTGCTATGATGCTTCATAGAATTAGCGCTATATCAAACCTCATTTATACAAAATTAATATTGTATTTAGTGTATCTTTGTAGCTTGTCTCTGTATTCTGCATTAACTCATTTACTTGTCTTTATGCTTACTATTTACCTTAACTCACATACATAGTAAATACTAACCAAGGCGGACAGCTTAGTGAGTAATTAGTTCTAGATACTATTGACCATACTAACCAAGGTGGAGGGCTTAGTCAGCAGTTAACTATAGACCAGAGTGTAGTAGACCATGCTATTCATGTGTCACATATAGATAATGCTATGTCAGTTTTTGAGCAGAGCATTACAAGGTTGGCAACTACGGGGCGATACACCTGCTGATGGCAACTGCTGCTTTCATGCAATAAGCTGTCAACTTAGAAAATTTGATCCTGGTCAGCAGGTCTCTCACACCTCACTCCGCAAGAATGTTGTTGATTTCATCAGAAACCTTCCTCAGGTAATATTTTATTAATCAATACCAATGATCACAGTTTGTTTCCTCTTATAAAAGATTACATTTGTTTAAACCGTAGGTTATCATAGCCTAGTATTTTTTCAGTTTTCACAAGTTTCTAAAATCTATAGGGCAAACTGATTAGCTTAGCTTATAGTCAATTTAACATAATCTTATGTTTTCAGGAGCAAAAGCAGGGACTTGCTAATTTTCTAATTGAGCCCCTTGAGGTGTATTTACAAAAGCTGAGCATTGGTAGTACATATGCTGACCACCTATGCCTCCAGGCCTTGAGTGACTTGCTGTCAGTAGAAATATTGGTTGTCCATGGACAAGGAGACAGTGTCAAGTTGCTTCCCAAGAATACATCTAGCAAAACTATAGTCATTGGCTACCTACCAGAGATCCAGCATTATGTAAGTCTTGATGATTTAGCACGGTAAGAATTATACTAAAGCTATCAATGAACATTGATTTTATTGTGAATATTTTATATGAAGGCTTATCTTTAGATTTAACATGTACAAAATGAATTCGAGTTTATATAAAATGTATAAGCTTACAATTGGTAGTAATTGTCCAACGGTAAAATATCCACAAAGTATAAATAACTTAAGTTCACCCATACTTTTTTCAGGTTTCAAATTAAAGACATGGTAGCTGTCATTCTTTCCAACAAGAAATGCAAGAAACTGTATATAGCCAGAGTAAGTACATCATGGTTTGAACATTCCGTTTTAAAATGATTTCAGAGATATACTGTAAGCATTAATGCTCCTAAGCTAGACTTTTAATATCAAATTGTTCAAACAATTCAAGTCAGAGTGTGGTTTTATTACAAGTTTCCAATACGTTCGAAAATGATGTACAGTTGAAGTACATGAGGGCTACAAGGACAATAGGAGTGTACACATGGCCAACTAATGACGACATATCCTGGCAGCCCATGACTGATGTTCTCAGGAAGTTATCAGCTCCTGAACTCCAACTAGGGAGAGGACTCAAGCTAAAGTTCCTTTTAACTGAAATTAATGAGTGCAAACAACACTGTCAGTAAAGTGTTGTTGCTTAGAATACTTGAAACTTTGGGCCAGAAAAGTTATTTTGTGTATCACATAAATTGTCAGGAGTGCAACAGATTCTGTTTTGTTATATTTTCTAGATTGTTGAGTGTTATTGTTTGTAGTTTTCTTTATAAATTTCACCATAGCAGAATGATGCCATTTAAATTTTTACCAATATTGATATATTTGACATAAAGCTTAACCTGCATTGATGTTAAAATGAATACTTTCTCACATAATTACAATAAAATTCATTCCCTTTCAGATTAAACAGCTAAGATATATTGTTTTAGCACTACTTTTTACAAATATGATTGATTTCTTATGTCATATAATCATAAGCTGATGCAAATAAATTTAATGAGCAATATATTATTAACAGTTTATTATAAGACGTTGTTTTGTCAGGAGTGCAACGTTTTTGGCAATTTTAGTATGTATATTAGGTGTTGCTTAAAAAAGTTAAACGTCATTGATTTTTTTTTAAACTTACTGAAAGTACTTGGCTATCATTCAATGACATTTTTAGATATAATTTCTTTTATCTAGCTAATTTTTTAACAAATGCATTAACTTTTATGATTGAATTGATTGAATGGGGTTTAACGCCGTTTTCAACAATTTCTCAGTTATATCACGGCGGCCAGTTCACCTACTCATGCATTTCCTGGTTTTCTCACACCAGTACTCCACACAACAATCTTCCCAAGCAACTGGCTGCTTTTCCACATAGACTTAGCCCATTGGTGGAAGACGAATGTCGCATTGACTTTTGTCAATCGTCGGAAAGAAAGTTGGCCGAGCCGGGATTCGAACTCACAACCCCTGGATTGACAGCCCGCGTCGTTACCGACTGAGCTACCGGGGCTCGGCATATGAACACATTTTGTAAAAATAACGACATTTTATTATTAAAAAACATATTTCTAGTGCAAAATTTGATATATGGCTGTTTTTGAAGTGTTTAATTGTGTTAAATGTCTTTGCTACTGAAACCCATTACCATATTTGTTAACTGTTCATGTATTTTTCAAAACTGTTGCTATGTTAGCTGATCAAGTAATCCATAAGTTTTTCCTTGATCAAGTTTATTAAAAGTTATGACAAAAAAATATTTTGGTTGTTTTCACTTGGCCAATTGCATTTTTGTAAGGTTTAATAATTATATATCATTTGGAAATATAAAATTAAGTGATGTAAACACACTAAATATTTAGTAATTGTTCAGCCTCTGGTGCCATTTTTATTGAAACAGCCCAGCAACCTTGAAACGTGGCCAACGTAAAAGTGGCAGTCAAAGTGCTCCCCCTGAGGAGTCTGAAGTCTCAAACACTAGTAGTCTGATAAATGATGCCTCCTTGCTGACACAAGTAGAAGCTCTAGAAGCCAGTCAGCCAGTACCGTCCTCAGCTGAAAGACCTGTGAGCCCCTCAAAACCATTGACTAGCCCCATTTTATCTACCAAAACAGGTGAATTTATTTTCATATATGTTTCTTTATTGTTAAATAATTCTTTTTATAGTTATACAAAGCCCAAGATAGTGACTAAAACATGGATAAAACATAAAAACAAAAGCATTTTTTATTTTGGTTGATTGATTTCCGATAGCGATGCGGGCTGTCAGTTTAAGGGTTGCGAGTTGAACAAAGGTCAATGTGACAAGCGTCGTCGTTTAAACACATTGGCTAAAAGTTTATTTTGGAAAGCAGCCAGTTGCTTTAAAAGACTGTTGAGTGGATTACTGGTGAGATATGTAAACTTGCTTCGTGACATAATTTAATACCGTTCGTACGGTCTTTAACTAAAATCGATAAAATTGTTGTGATTTAAATCAGTAATAACCGATATATTTGTTGTTGATTAATGACATAATCCGCATTAAAATGAGAAAGTTCATTTAAGAGATGAAACAAGCAAACATCATTACAGATACAACTCAATATTGATTTCCAGTATTTGTTTAAGGTATAATTATATTTGACTTTGGAGAACAGTACAAATTTAGATAAGCCTGTCCAGCTGCACACAGTCTGATCAATATCTACAATGTTCACATATTACTTACAAAAACGTGTTAGAAGGTTCCGTCAACCTGTGTAGGTGCTGATGGGGATAGAGCAGATGGGATTGGTGATCTGAACCAACACTGTTCAGAAATGCAACCATTTCTGAGTAGGCTAACACAATACAAATTAAATCCAGTTTACTGACACTTCCTCTGCAGCGCTTCTGTATGTGGATCTAGATCAGCATAGCCTTATTTACCCCTGAATCAAATAACTCACAGAACTATCTCATTTGTCGGTCATTAAATAGAGAATGATACAACAAAAGATGTGATAATTAGGAAAACATAAAGCTCGTAATCTAATATATAATATCGACTGATATCAGTTTCTTGATCTAATTAGTTTTGTACAGGTATATGTATAATGTTTGACCCCTCTTTTCAACGAATGAGAAAAATGCCAATATAAACACCTTTAAGGTTATGTGAATATTGTAGCGCTTGGAACTATGCATAGGAAATAGAGCCGGTCAGAAATAAAACCATCTGTGTTTACCTTTTACGGTTTGCATGTTTTCAGGCTCATATACAAGTTTCTAATTATAGAGATGATGGTTGGTCACGAATTCGATCCTTGGTCGGGTCAAATCAAATACTTTAACAATAGTAGAAGTTGCTTTGCCTCTTCGTTGATCAAGTACTTGTGACTTACTCAAAACACGCCGTGATATAACAGAAATACTATTGATGGCGTTAAACACCATATAGAAAAACAAACAAACAGGTTATAGACGATGAATAGTGTTTGACATGTTTATATATACGTGATGTATCGTAAATAACAATCAGAATACGCACAAGGAATCGTGACAGCCTACACCAATGTCTACCAATGCGAGTGTTGTTAGTGTAGACAAACATGCCGTTAACTGGTAGAAAGCTATGTTAGTGTTTCTTCTGTTAACCCTTTACCACATACAACACATCTGCAGCAGCCGACGTTGAAGGCATTTCGGTAAAAGAATGAAACATCTCTCTTTATGAACTCATGCTCATTAAAAAGGCTTGAACACATGATGGCAACATATTGAAACATCTCTCTATATGAACGCATGCTCATTGTATATAATTGAAAACATCATGAGCCATTTCTCCTCTTGTCACAATATTTTCAAAAGACGTCTGAAGCAGAGGCGTCGGAATGCGTCTGTATAAGGGAGAGGATAATTGTGCTCTTTACAATCCACAACTTGTTATTGGACAAATAACCACATATGTTCACATTGGGCTTTGTTGATAGTCTCAAAAGTATTTATTTTTCAGACAGTGAAGCTATCATAGGATCATAGTAAATGGGTACTCTCGTAGTACGTAATTGAGCTAAGAATCACATTGTCGGATCAGTGACATTGACAAATGTTTACTGAATATCATGGTTGGTTTATTTTAATGTATGCCGTTTTCACAGCAGTTTAGTTATATCACAGAAACAGTTCAATTATCCATTATCCTAGGGTTAACAGACCAGTAATAGTCTAGGAAATGCGTCTCGCCCAAGACTTCTCCATCATGACTATCGCAAACAGGGATCAAACTCGGATTCTGTATTCCGCACGCTAACCACTCGTCCATGTAAGATTCCTCTAAATACAAGAACTATTGAGCTATGTCTGCAACCGAACAAATAAGAGAATAGGATTTGAGAAATTGTAATCAGAATTGTATATCAGCGTTACAGTGACACGAGTGTTGACATGTGACATGTCTCTCTGTTGTTTTTGGTTCTCCAAGGGAAACATCAAGAACCGTAAATTTTAGTTCGTAACATCAAGGCATATTCTAAAATAGTTCCAACAATTTCAACTAGATATGTATTTACAAATTTGATATGAAGAGGAATGTATGCAGAATTCTACATTAATCTGCAATCGATAGATGATAAAAACCACACAAATGGACTATTTAACTAAATGACGGTTGAGGAGAATTGTGATAAGTATCAACTTATTGTTGGTTGGTGTAGACACGCGTAAACAACAGTATGTTCAATTAACTGGTACTCTTAGGTTTCTACAGCAGTAGGGTTGGACGTCAACGAATAATGAGATACAAATCTAAGGCTTGGAACAGATCTCGTCCTTTTATACCATTCATGGGCCTACTTACGAGACTGAACCATAACAAGATCCTTATTGGTTGATCCTATACTTGTTATGGTTCTTCTTCATATGGTTTTATTTACCCTCGCCTATCGGCATAAAGCCATTTGGCGAGCATAACTTGTTATGGTGTTTCCCACGTGTGCTATTTATAGATTTTATGCATGCATAAAAGTATTTATGGTATTGGGGACCCGTTTTTATCTGGAGCGGTTACTCCCAACTGAGTGGGGGGTAGACTGGCGGTCCTGGCCACCTGCGAGTCACGTGATGATGCACGATGACATTGCTGCAACGTATTACGTAATATGACGTAATGCGACGGGTGTCGGCCAATCGCTGGTGGGGGTGCCCGGAGCGGCTAGTCAGCTACCTCCTTTCTCGGAGAGCAGACTTCCTTTGTTTTAAACAAAATTACGTTGTGAAGAAGGAATTCTGTTTTTTAATACTTTTGCATTTAATTAATGCCATTTATTGTCACTTTCGTGATTGGATTTTAACATTTATTTGTTCTACACAAGTGACAATCAACGTTACAGTACGTATTTTGTTAGGAATATTAATTAATTCCTCGTAATTTGTGTTTTTCAAACATCCCTGGCAGGACAGTTTACATTGGAATCTAAGAACTTTAGAAGAAATGGCGGCTGTGAAGATTCATGTTTTTGGACACTCTTTTGTGCATCGCCTCAAGCGTTTTATTTCGGACTCTACTAACATACGCTATGATCTGGGTCTACGACAATCAGTGCTTGTGCAGTACTCAGGATTTCCAGGTGCAAAAATAAACACGTTACACGAACATTTAGATGTGATCGAAGATTTTGCTCCTGATATTGTAGTGCTTATGATTGGGACAAATGACATTTATTCGGAATTTAACACACCTTCTGATGTTGCTAGTGACATTGTGACTTTAGTGGGAAAACTTGTGACGAAACACAGAGTACAGTATGTTATAGTCGGTCAGATTCTTCACCGAGCGCCAGCCGTTTTTACACGATATCCGGTCGATCTCGAATGGTTCAACTGCAGAGTTGACGCCACAAATCAACTGATATCTCGGTTCCTGGAGGCCAAATATCCTACACAGTCTAGATTGTGGCGCTTCACAGGTTTTTGGTCAACAGTCGCAAAGCAGACAGTCTTTGCCAGGGATGGTACACATTTGACAAATGATGGTCAATTCAAGCTCTTCAACAATATCAGAGCAGCCGTGATTGCTGTATTGAACAACTTGTTCTAACGCAAGATATGTATTATTTATTAGAATATCATTTTTCAATGTGTCTTAACATTTCTGTATATCCAAATTAATTATTTTCAATTTGGAAATGGTACAAGTCTTTCCATACTTCAACAATCAAACATCTCATGAACATTGCATGAAGTTTACCATGAATTGAGCTTTAAAGCTTACACATTGTTTGTTCAAACACAAATTTTGATTGTTTCTGTTACTTGCTCCCATTCATTTTTATGGAATTGCAATTGGTGTTCCACTTTAATTAGTTGCCTGATCTCAGCAACATAATTCTCCATTATACATATTTATAAATATCAAATGTACCATTTTTTAAGCAGGGTTCTGCTTTTAACTTTTTAAAAAAAGGTGCAATTGTACGGCTATGTTAATCCTTTATTTACAATTCTAAGCAGGGTTCTGCAGCAGGCAATGTTTGCCCCTTTTTTGAGCAGGTTTCTGCTTTTTATTTATGCAGGGTCTGCATTACGGCAGGGTTCTGCCTTTTATATTTTGTTAAGCAGGGTCTGCTTTTCATTTATGCTGCATGCAGGGTCTGCAGCAGCAGGCAAGGTTTGCCTTATTTTTAGCAGGGTTCTGCTTTTTATTTATGCAGGGTCTGCATTATGGCGGGGTTCTGCCTTTTATATTTTGTTAAGCAGGGTTCTGCTTTTCATTTATGCAGGGTTCTGCCTTTCATTACTTATTTATAACCATTTCCGCTGTAAGCCTGCACTGTCTCTGGCAAGCAGGTTTCTAATGTTATAAACAGCATTGCAAAGCTTGCAGCATCAGCAACAAGAAATTTTAGACTTTCTTAGCCTGCTCGGGCATTTAATTACCTGAATTAGTGAAACATTGCCCTCTTTATGCCAGGTTTTGAAGACGGCTTTGTTCAGTAATTCCCAACATATGGAAATCACCAACGCCTGTCTGAACTGAGTTACTGCCTAAATGTTTATCTTTAGGTGGTTTACAAAGTGATCTATGCATAATCTGTTGGCCGATACATTTAAATGTTACTCATATTAAATCATGGTTAAAAATTTCATTTAGATGCCGGCAAAAAAGAGGACAGCTACTGCTGTACAGCCTAAACCGGCCAAGAAAAGGGCCACTGTTAAACGGGCCACAAAAGGGACAGGTACACAAACCTTACAGGAGCCAAATTACATGATGGACATTCATCCAGAGTTACCTGGACCAAGCAGTCATCGACTTTTAAACGTCACATCGCCAGACATCCATACACAATCTTGTATGCATGGATCACAGAACATTAACATATCTGACAGAAATGTGCCAGTGCAAACGTCTGCAGCCGAAGATGAAGCGGATGATGAGGATGTCAACATGTCATTTCCGAATGTGTTGTCCTCACATACAGACAGCCTCTTAGGTATAGGGTATCCATCATATGTAACCCCTGTATCAACGCCTATCAATTCACAAATATCTGCCTCCATTCAACAGAAAATCTTTCAAAACAAATTTGTGGATTTTTCTTTGTTGTTGCCCTCGGATTCGATACCGCAGGGCAATTCAAAGTTTCAACTACAGGTTGATGCAGAGGCTAATATTAGTCTGGTTCCGTCGCAAAAGACGAAGAAAATAACTTCGATTGAAGCATGGACAACTGCCTTTTTGCGGTTTGTCTCTGTGTATGCCGTGCGTTTTCCCTTTGAAACGTCCACACTAATGAAATACGGGGAGATAATACGTGATCTATCTCAACGTCGGCCTGGCGCAGCTTTCGTGTTCTATGACACTCAGTTCAGGATGCTGCGTCAGACTATTCCCCACCCATGGGATAGGTTACACATGGAATTCTGGCTGTTGGCCTCTACACAGGCTAGTCCCATGCAAAGCTCTACGCAACCACGGCCCTTTCGGGTACAACAAAAAGGGGGACAGAATAATAAGCGCCAGAAATTCCTGGAAAACACATGCTGGGCCTTCAATAAAAGAGGGACCTGCAACATCAGTATGTGCAGACATCCCCACATATGTGGTTTCTGCCGGGGCCAACACTCTGCAATCGCATGTCCCAACAAGCCCAGGGACAGATCCATTAACAATATTGCAACCAGCTCTCCCTCCCCTATTGCCAGCAGAACCACGATCCGACCTGCTAAATAGACATATCGTTACACCAATAAAAATCAATAAATTAACTCCCTTCTTAATGGGTTATCCCGATTCTCATTATTTAATCAAAGGTTTTCAGACTGGTTTCAGGCTAGGTTACATGGGCGCTAGATCTCCTTCATCCTGTTCCAACCTGAAATCTTGTGTTGAAATGCCACATGCTGTCTCAGAAAAACTTCAGACTGAATTGCAAACTGATCGTATTCGGGGTCCCTTTGATCATTCTCCATTCCCTGACATGAAATTAAGTCCGATAGGTTTAGTTCCCAAAAAAGTACCAGGACAGTACCGACTGATTCACCATCTTAGCTACCCAAAAGGCCAGTCGGTAAATGATTTTATTGATCCAATCTTTTCATCTGTCCATTATTCCTCTTTTGATGATGCAGTATCTCAGTTGGTTCTTTGTGGTCAAGGGACATTCATGGCCAAAACAGATATCGATAGTGCCTTTCGCCTCATTCCCATACACCCACTTGATCATGAACTGCTAGGTTTCACGTTTCTTAATAAATATTATTTTGATGCATGCCTTCCCATGGGTGCATCAAGCTCATGTGCAATATTTGAAAAATTCAGTACAGCTATCCACTGGATAGCTGCAACACATTTAAACATCAAGCATATGGTCCACATTTTGGACGATTTCCTAATTTTAGGCCCTAAAAATACATGTCACAAAAATTTAACAGAATTTTTACTATTCTGTTCCAATATTGGGATACCTATAAAACAGGAAAAAACTGTGTATCCATGCAATACTATAACTTTCATGGGTTTAGAACTTGATTCAATTACTATGGAGGCTCGCTTGCCAGATGACAAATTGGTAAAGTTGCAATCCCTTTTAGCACTGTACAAGAACAAACGTACAATAAAATTAAGGGAGCTACAGTCAATGCTGGGTCTTCTGAATTTCTGCTGCCAGGTGGTTGTCCCTGGCCGTTCTTTCATGCGCCGTCTAACCGACTTAACTTGTAAAGTTACAAACCCAAATCACCATATCACTCTGAATAAAGAGAGTCGCAAAGATATTTCAGCATGGCTTATGTTCTTGCAACATTTCAATGGTAGACAACTACTGCTTGACAGACGTTGGGTTACGAGTGACATGTTGCATTTGCACACAGATGCGTCTGGGGCAATAGGATTTGGGGCAATTGTTGGCAGTAAGTGGTTCAATGGCAAGTGGTCAGTTGCTGTGGCTCCTTTAAACATCACTTTTAAAGAATACTTTCCAATAGTAGTAGCTTTAGAAGTATGGGGGAAACACTTTCAAAATAGATGTTTAGTCATACATTCTGATAACATGGCGGTGGTTCAAATAATTAATAAACAAACGACTAAAGAACCAATGGTTATGGCCCTAGTACGCCGTATGGTAATAGCATGTATGACTTTGAATATCCTTCTCCGGGCTAAACATATCCCAGGAAAAGAAAATATTTTGCCAGACCTACTTTCACGTTTTCAGATGGGGCAGTTCAAACGTTTAGCACCCCAGATGGACAATCTTCCAACAGACGTACCAATCGACTTGCTTCAGCAAATATAAATTTTGATGTAGGCCGGTTGCTTCAGGATTCTTTAGCACCAGCCACTATCAACGCTTATCGAAATGCCCTTAAACATTATCAAATATTTCACATGACATTTCATACATCTGAGTCGATTTTGCCAGTCTCTGTTGAAAAACTAGCCCAGTTCATAGCTGTGTGTCATCGCAAGGGTCTTAAATCTTCTACAATAACCACATATTTGTCTGCCATAGCATACATTCATAACATTAGGGGATATCCTAATCCCGGGGAGGCCTTTCTGATAAAAAATCCTTCACGGTCTTCGACGCAACTCCTCCCCTGACAAAAGGTTACCAATTACTTTAGATATTTTGCAAAAGCTGATTCAAGCATTACCACAACATTGCGAGGATTTATATATCCGCAGTGTTTTCAAAGCCATGTTTCTAGCTGCGTTTTTTGGTCTTCTCAGAGTCAGCGAAATTGCAGTAACGAGGTCAAGTCCTCAACATGCACTTCTCCGCCAGAATGTGCAAGTACAGTTTCTGGGTTCAAAACCACACCTACTTCTGTTACACTTAACGTCATACAAACATTCTCAGGGCAACATGGCTACGGTGCCACTACAGTGCAATCCATTAAAATCTTTATGTCCAGTAAAAGCTCTTTACAAAATTTACAGCTCTTCAACAACACAGGGCCCGTTGTTTCGTTATGCTTGTCTCTGTCCAATAACAGCTACTGGTTTTAGAACCATGCTCCGAAGATGTGTATTATCTTGTAATTTGGACCCTGTTCGATACACAGCTCATTCACTGAGGATAGGCGGTGCTACATATGCACACAGTACAAATGTGTCAAATGAGCAACTTAAAAAGCTAGGCAGGTGGAAGTCATCGGCTTTCTTGAAATATATTCGTCCGAATCCTTTACATGCACCTGCTTCAAGCAAACAATGATACTCCATTGATTCATTACAGGAAACACTGTTAGATCATACCAATTTAATGAAAACCCACTCCTCTGACTGTCTTAAGCAGCACAGTTCAATCTACTTTTACAAAATATCACATTTGGAGAAATATGATTGTGTACTTTTTGTATATATGTTTATCTTAAATCTTAGTTACAGTTGTTTTTTCTAAGAAATGTATAACCATGAATTCGTTCTTAAACTCGACTGACTGAGGCGGCGGGTATAGTTCAGTTCTGGGTATACAATAGTTACTTCACTAGATAGTTAAATTATGCTATTATTCACCTTTTACCAGTATATTTTTTTTTTTTTTATGTAAGGAGACTGGTCTCCTCCAAGTTTTATAGTTAACTTACAGTAAGGCATGTATAACCGTGAATTTGTTCTGGAGCTCGACTGACTGAGGCGGCGAGCATAGTTCAGTTCTGGTGTGTACATGAGTTACTGCATTAGATGATTTTTAATGATGCCATTATTCACCTAAACCAATATTGTTTGAGGGACTGCAGCTGGTTTTCTCAAAGAGTCATCTTTGCCATCACATATGTACAACCATGAATTTGTGTTGGACTCGACTGACTGAGGCGGCGAGTTCAGTTCAGTTTTTGCGTGTACATGGATTACTTAATTAGATATGTTTGTGTTATACCAATGTCAATTTAACCAATGTTGTTTGATGGGCTGAAACTGATTTTCAATTCAATTCATTGCCAGTTTTGTACCAACTGTCTGAGGCAGTGGTACTAGCTTATAGGTGAACTTTTTGAGCAATACTTCTCATTTGAAGTACGACATCACATTATAGTTTTATGCTTAAATTAAAAACTAATAAGCATCTTAGCATGTTAAATGTCTCAACTGAATAAAACGTGGACTCATTTATCTATCACCATTTATTATGCAAACTAGCTGTTTCTCCCCATCACATAATTAATTGTGTTATCTGAGATAATAGTCATGTCTCACGCCTTGTTTAATATGTTGGTTAAGGTCATTCAAACACAATTTAATTCGGATGTATTTCACATGGACTATTACAAAAATGTATTTTGTAGGATTTCATAATTTGTTTGTTTTTATAATTTTATGTAAAATGTCCTTATCTCCTGACAAGAAGCTCACCTCATCTGGGCTTGGCGGTCGTTTCACTGTGGCGGTTGTTTCGCCCAGATATGGAAAAATGTTTTATAATTCATATATTTTATTATGAATTAAAATTAAAATTTAAGGCATTTTAAATCTTAAAATGCCCAATTTCAACTTCAATTTAATTTCTGGCTTATCATTTTCCCTTACTAGTCCGGTTACCTGTCCCTTGTCAGAATATATGGAAATGTATAAAACAGTATTATATGGAAACAATGGAACATAAATAGATTTTATGCATGCATAAAAGTATTTATGGTATTGGGGACCCGTTTTTATCTGGAGCGGTTACTCCCAACTGAGTGGGGGGTAGACTGGCGGTCCTGGCCACCTGCGAGTCACGTGATGATGCACGATGACATTGCTGCAACGTATTACGTAATATGACGTAATGCGACGGGTGTCGGCCAATCGCTGGTGGGGGTGCCCGGAGCGGCTAGTCAGCTACCTCCTTTCTCGGAGAGCAGACTTCCTTTGTTTTAAACAAAATTACGTTGTGAAGAAGGAATTCTGTTTTTTAACCACCACCTCCCTATTCCACCTCCATATATTACATTATATGTTACTATCTATGTTTTTATTTCATTTATATTTTTATTTTTCATGTCTGGCGGTTGTTTCGCCCAGATATGGAAAAATGTTTTATAATTCATATATTTTATTATGAATTAAAATTAAAATTTAAGGCATTTTAAATCTTAAAATGCCCAATTTCAACTTCAATTTAATTTCTGGCTTATCATTTTCCCTTACTAGTCCGGTTACCTGTCCCTTGTCAGAATATATGGAAATGTATAAAACAGTATTATATGGAAACAATGGAACATAAATAGCCATAGTCCGGGAATCCGGAGTCGCCCAATGTGTGTCGATACTACACATCTAAATATAGAGCAGCATAAACAATTTTGTGATCCATGATCACAAAATATCAAATTGGTCACACAATATGGTTAAATCAGTATTATTTTTACTTCATTCGTATGTTTTCTATAATATATATTACATGTTTCAAAATGTCATTTTAATAACTGCAATGGACTCACGATCACTGAGGAGTTAAAGGGGTCAATCTGCAAATATCCTTTTACTAAAACAAGTTCCTTTAATTGATATATCTTTCGAAAAACTCCCTCGGTGGTGTGGCGATTCAGTGTACGCCTCGGGTGCAGGAGGATCGCGAGTTCGATCCCCGTCGGGTCATACCAAATACTTAAAAAAAAGGCTTTCCCTTCTTAGCGTTCAGGGTTGAATATTAGGTTAGTATTACAACTGACTCGTTGGTAATAGTTCTAATGTGACATTCAACATGGTCGCGAGATAAAAATAAGACGACAGCGTCAGCGTCAATTTTGCAAGGTTCATCTACATGAAACAGTATTAACCCTTACCTACATGCCGGAAATCGACATTCCAATATATATATAAATTACAGAATATATACATCCCATAAAACAAACATATTACAAAACATAATGGCCAGAGGATCAAATTATTCTTTATGCTAGATTTCGATTTTTGCAACAATGTTAAAAATGTCGTCTGTTTCATATGCGTGAAAAGGCGTCTGCATGTGAGAAAGCATTATCAACGTGACCTTGAAAACGGATCAAGGAGGAGCAGACAGACTGGGCAGTTGAACCCTATCCAACAAACAACACATATGCAACAGACGACTATTCAGTAACCTCATACAAACTCGTACAAGTGATATTCGAATACATCGAAGCGATATTTTGCTTGTATGCTTTACAAACAAAAGCGTTTGACTATAGAGATAGAATTGCTTTCTAGAATGATACGACACAGACGTAAACGCATAAACAATTATGTATATTGGTCGTGTCTTCCCGTATTGAGCTTTACTGCATCTGTGTTCATGACTTTTCAATTCGTAGCAATGTCTTTTCCTCCGTGTCGCTAACTCCTAGTGGGTTAACATTACGACTGCGTACAGGCAAGTCGAGTGCTCGGTGTCCGCCTATATGCTAAATAGACCTGGTTGCATATTCTGACACAACACTAGCATTGTGGTGGCATAGGTTTTACATTATGCAACAGTCAAAATGGTAATTTTTCTTAACGACAAACTATTAACAAATGAAATATTTTGTTCAAGTCTATGCATGTAAATACTTTTTTTGTTGACTATATTGAACGAGACAGCATCAATATACGTCGTAAGAATTTATTCATATGTTGACAATCCGGCAATCGTTGACGATTGATTATTCTTATCAACGTTGACAGTGAACATGGCTAAGTGTAATATTCCAGACAGCCAGAAAAATACAAGAAATGCACATGTCCTTGCATCAGTATTTGGAAACTTGTTTATTAAGATGTACCTAACAATCTGATTCTCCCACAATGCCCTTGTAAAAGAAACGTAAAACAAAACCTGACATTGGGGACAAACTCATACGCATATGACTAAGCAGGATTTACATTTTTTCAGATTGTTTAAAAAGTGCATTCAAGACCCTCTTGTATCGCGTCTTGTATCGCTTTTGTATTGAAGTAACGCCATCTTAGTACAGTGCTGTACTATATAAAAGGTGTTTAGAGTCATGTAATTGACCTATCATTATGACAGGTAATCCTGTTTGAATATCAATAATGAATTAATTAATGAATGGGGTTTTAGGGTCCGTCGACAACTAAGGTCATTTTGGGCTGAACATCAATAGACTAATAAAGACTTGTTTTGTCGTTTCTTAGGCCTTTGCTATAGAACATAAAATTATTAAGTTATAAATCTAATTATAATTTTTGGCGAATACATAAACGGTAGCAATTTTGACCTGTTGTGTTTCGGCTAAATAATTTTAACAAATCAATATAGCTGCTACAGTGTTCTTTCCCAAACACCTATCAACTGATAGAGGTATCTATCTTGAAGGAATTTGGACTCACTCAAACATACGCTCAAAAATAATTCGTTATAAATACCTTCAGTCCTTTGATTTATAATGGCATTGAACATTGTATTTTAGTTATTTATCAATTATTTGTTGAGATTATTATTTCCATATAATAGACAGCGATCTTTGTGAACGATGGAAATCGTAAAGCATGCTCAAAATTGTTCATTCCTATTGTGCCGTGGATTTTATTAGGAAGATGATATTCCCCAGTTTATTACTTTTTGCAAAGGTTCCGTCACTAATTCTCTACATATGACCTTTCGCAAACTGTGTTATCCTTCCTAAGTGTATGTGCCAAAATACTAGAACGATATCCAGCACATATATATTTACTAAGAAACTTGGGTGCATCGTGATGGAAAAAGTAGATAAATCTTGGTTTATTGTTGACAAGTGTAGAACCAGACTAACAAGCATAAAACATATGCTAACCCTTATCTTGCTTGCTCATTTTCGTACGGGTAGTGTCATCACCATTGACATGTATAATGTTATTTATTTATGGAGTAATGTACGCTAAATGAACCTATTGTTACATGCTTAGCGAATAATGAAGACCGAAATTAGACAGAACAAATGTTCAGGCTGATATTGATCTACATTGTTTTCAAATCTAGTTTGATTTCTTACGTGTTGGCGTATAAATAACATTCGAGTTTGCTTGCATTATCAAACAATGCAAAAACAGACTGGAGGTCGATAGGGCGTGAAATGTCAGCTGTGGTATTTCGGAAGGCGTAAACGAGTGAACAAACTCGATTTATAATGTTCCTCTATCATTTCTCTACGTACTTTTAACTACAAACAATACGCGTCTATTCTCTAGTCAATTCTCTCTCCACTCCCTGCATTATTTACGTTGCGCTACGTCTCCCATACCATCCGCCTCCAGCAGGAGTCCTTCTCGGACACAACCAGCCCGAACAAGGCTCTCTTTCTCTCTCTCTCTCTCTCTCTCTCTCGCTCTGTCTGTCTGTCTGTCTGTCTCTCTGTCTCTCTCTCTCTCTCTATCTCTCTCTTTTTTTCTCTCTCTTTCGCTGTCTCTATGTATGTCTGTCTGTCTCGCTCTCTCTGTATGTCTGTCTCTGTCTCTCTCTCTCTCTGTGTGTGTGTCTCTCTCTCTCTCTCTGTGTCTCTGTATCTCTCCCTCTCTGTGTGTGTGTGTGTCTGTCTGTCTCTCTCTCTCTCTCTCTCTCTCTCTCTCGCTCTCTCGCTATTTTAGGGTCAGGCTTATATTCCTGGCTTGCTTATCACCAAGGTAACACCATGAGATAAATGCACAGGTATACAGATGCCGTCCGTGGCAGAACGTACGGAGACATTTTATTAAACAATTTTATCAGAAAAAAATACCATGAGCACTTTTCAATTATGCCAATTAGTACCAAACTTATATGTTTTATACTGAAGATAATGCAGCCATTTTCGACTTGTATTCATCCGTATATGTTGTTTTAAGTAACGTATAAGAGTTAACTGAAAACTAATAACAAAGGGACGATATATTTACGGTGGACTCCCGTTAACTCGAATGTGTGATAAGTGGAGTATATTGTTAAACAATTCATTAAACCATTCTTTTAAACGGTCTCTACGCTGTTTTCTTGTGATGATATTAACACATCGGCTACTCTGTGCAATGCATGAGTCCTTTTCGATATGTCTTTTAAAAAAACAAACTATCACTACGCTGTTTTCTTGTAATGATTTTAAAACGTGCTTGTTTAACATCTTATTCCCCGAACACGTCGGTTGCTCGGTGCAATGCATGAGTCCTTTTCGATATGTCTTTTAAAAAACAAAACTGTCACTTCACTGTATTCTAGTAATGATTTTAATACACGTGCTTGCTTAACATCATATTACTCGAACACGTCGGTTATTCGGTGCAATCCATGAGTCCTTTTCGATATGTCTTTTAAAAAAGAGAACTGTCACTACGCTGTTTTCTTGTAATGATTTTCACACTGGCTTGCTTTCCATAATATTACTCAAACACGTCGGTTGCTCGGTGCAATGTATGAGTCCTTTTAGATATGTCTTTTAAAAAACAGAAATGTCGCTACGCTGTTTTCTTGTAATGATTTTAACACTGGTTTGCTTTTAATCATTTTTCTCAAACACGTCGAATACGCAGTGCAATGTATGAGTCCTGTTCGATGTGTCATTTCAAAAAGAGAATTTTCACGCTGTTTTCTTGTCATGATTTTAACACTGGCTTGCTTTTAATCATATTCCTCGAACACGTCGGTTACAAGGTGTAATGTATAAGTTTGTTTCGACTTTCAGTTAACGCAAATGAATTTATTCCAATGAAAAGGTAATTTAAACATTGGAGGTGATGAAATATTTTGTACCGATCATTTTTCGAAGATAGTCTTTAATGCTACCTTCTTACCAGTTAGACAAAACGTGTACCTGTTTGTTTGTTTATCTTCATTGTAGTTAGCACCGATTTGAATATTACTTAATATCATAAAACGATGTTAACGTTACTAGTTCTGCCGTAAACAGTCCCCAGTTATTGGATCAAAGCAGTGCCTGTATTGCATGCCCGTGCGCAGGGGAGGAGATTTTATTCTAACATTCTTTAGTGGAAGAAAAAGACCAAGCCAACATATACATGTTAAACAGGACCAAAGAATTTAAACATACGAAGTCTCTTTATAGTTTATTTCAGCCGGTACGCGAGAAAACCAACCGTGCTTAATGTAACGACGAAGATCAGCATAAGCATGCCGTGCAGGCTTACCCGGATAGACACTTTTCGCCTACTGTAGATTTTCTGTTTCGGGAATCATAACTCTATAACTCTATCCCGCTTAGACGGAATGTGTCGGTCCGGATCAGTCAGGGTCGATACATTACGCAGATGCCATAATGTTGTTTTATTCGCGGGACAGCTGATTGGTATTCTTTCCAGCGATATTCATAAACACGTGCGTTGTAAAATGATGTATAATACGACGTTTAAAAACAGTGTAGAACCAGATCAAAATATGGATCCATGCAGACTGATCATGATCTACTCTGTTCACATATTACATTTTCTATCGACAGGTCATTCGTGAACACTTTCACTGTTTGAAACGTATGTCGCCAAGAGTATTTCAGTATTTTCAGACTTAGATAAATAGGTTTTTTGTTTCTTTTATAATGGGTATCTTATTTGCATATTAATGTTATTCATTACGTAAAAGGGAGATTATTACGGAATGAATATATCAAAGGAAATAACCCCACAAATACACTTCATGAGTATGTCTGTCCATGTCCGTCCGTCTGTCCATATGTCTTGATATAATCTTCTTGTGTGAAACTTGGAGTAAACTCTCCAAAGAATTTGATAATTTTTTAGATGGTTTTACTCATTTTGATAAGGTCAGAGTTAAAAATCCACAAGCTATTCGCAATAGTGGTGGTGTAAATGTATTTATATCTAATAGATTAGTTGATCTCAATTTAATTACTCGAATATGTGCTGATTGGGAGAATAGTATTGTATTACACTGTAATTTTTATTCTCTGTATGATGTTATTGATGAATTTTTTTATTTCTTATATGTCTCACCGGAGAGGTCGACTATTTATGATAATGTATCAGAACCAAATGGAATACTTCAGATGCAAGACAAATTTCATGATTTAAAGTACATGTATCCATCAGCGCATGTAGTCATTGCTGGTGATTTCAATGCTAGAACGAAAGATCTGCTTGATTATATACGAAATGACAACATTTTTTATGTGTTTGGTGGCGACGTGGATTATACTGCAGATTCTTTTTCTGATCGATAAAGATGACAGTGGACAAAGCATGCCATTTATTTTCTACAGCCTTCCTAATTCAATTCTAAATATTAATGACATGAACGACGACATCTGGCAAATTATTAAACAAAACAATATAAAGTGAAATGGTAAATTACAAGATAATCAAAAACAGTTTCAACACTGGAGGCTTGAGAAATTAATGTCTGGCCATGGGACATAATTATGAAAGGACCCGTCAGAATGGAGCAAATGTTCGGCCTGCAACCGTTGATGGTTCTCGAGCTGGTAGTACAACAGTGCACATTTTCAGGCATTTGCAAAACTAAACGGGTGCACAAATGAAGAAAAGTGTTTATAACAAAGTTATACTTTCATTTAATGAGACTAACCACCGACAATCATGTTTTTTACCCCAAAAAGAAGGTCACACTCAGTACCTTTAACATTCAATGTGAAGAAAGGTATAATAATGTAACTATATTCTAAATATTAAAGCCCTAGCACAAATACTTATATAGTCGAGCTAAAAATGAATGTAACCAAAAATAATGAATTTATCTCAAATTCTCAAAAACAAAAAATCATGTTTTTTACCCCAAAAAGATGGTCACACTCCATATCTTCAAGAAAATAATAATAATAATAATAATAAACAAGAGGGCCATGATGGCCCTGGAATCGCTCACCTGATTTTTTTTTCACTTTAGCTATATAAGCCCCGCCATCTGGCATAGTTTCCAACCAATCAACTTGGCTTTAAGGAATCTTATAGAGGGTCACCCTAGGAACATTTCTACAAAATTATTTGAAAATCGGCCTGACACTTTTGAAGGAGAAGATTTTTTAAGTTTTCACTATAGCAATAAAAGGCAAAATAGCCCCGCCCCCTGGCGGCCATGTTTTTTGACCAATCAACATGGCTTGAAGGAATCTGATAGAGGGTCATCCAAGGAACATTTCTACAAAATTATTTGAAAATCGGCCCGACACTTTTGGAGGAGAAGATTTTTTAAGTTTGCACTATAGCTATATAAGGCAAAAAAGCCCCGCCCCCCTGGCGGCCATGTTTTTCGACCAATCAACATGGCTTCAAGGAATCTGATAGAGAGTCACCCAAGGAACATTTCAACAAAATAAGTTCGAAATCTGCCAACCAGTTAGGGAGAAGTAGAATTTTGAAGTTTCTTTCGTTTCGTTGCCATGGGAACCAGAATTCTGCATGGATCCCAAAACTTTGAAGGAATTCTGGTGAGGTCATTGAGAGGATGCTTTCTGTGAAGTTTCATCCCAATTGACCCACCGGTTACTGAGGAGAAGATGTTGAAGATTTTTTAAGTTTGCACTATAACCATAAAAGGCAAAATAGCCCCGCCCCCTGGCGGCCATGTTTTTGACGAATCAACATGGCTTGAAGGAATCTGATAGAGGGTCACCCAAGGAACATTTCTACAAATTTATTTGAAAATCGGCCTGACACTTTTGGAGAAGAAGATTTTTTAAGTTTGCACTATAGCCATATAAGGAAAAATAGCCCCGCCCCCCCCCCCCCCTGGCGGCCATGTTTTTCGACCAATCAACATGGCTTGAAGGAATCTGATAGAGGGTCACCCGAGGAACATTTCTACAAAATTATTTGAAAATCGGTGGAGATTTTTTAAGAATTTTGAAGTTTTTTCATTTCGTTGCCATGGAAACCAGAATTCTGCATGGATCCCGAAAATTTTAAGGAATTCTGGTGAGGACATTGAGAGGAGGCTTTCTGTGAAGTTTCATCCCAGTTGACCAACCGGTTACAGAAGAGAAAATGTTGACGGACGACGGACAACGGACGACGGACAACGGACGCCGGACATAGGTCGATCACAATAACTCACCTTGAGCATTTCGGAGAAGGGGAGACATAATTATCATAAACAAGAGGGCCATGATGGCCCTGGATCGCTCACCTTAATTATACAATGTACTGCAATGCAAAACACATCAAGACAATTATTCTGAATGCAACCTCTACAGTGTTAACAATCTTTTCCTTCATTTGGTCTAGTGATCTATATTTTTTTACCTGATATGACCCATATTCCAACATGGACTAGATATCATCAAGACAACATTCTGACAAAGTTTCAACTTGCTCAAAACATTCTGACCAAATTCCAAGCTGCTGAAGCAAAAAATATGGCATCCAAAGTGTTCACAAGATTGTCTTTCAATTTGGTCTAGTGACCTAGTTTTTGACCCAGCATGACCCATATTCAAACTTGGCCTACATATTATCAAGAAAAACATTCTAATTAAGTTTCATCATGCTGAAATTAAAAATGCAGTATCCAGAGTGTTAACAAGATTACCTTTCAATTTGGCTTAGTGACCTAGTTTTTTACTCGGCATGACCCATATCCGAACTTGGCCTAGATATCATTTAGACAAACATTCTGACCAAATTTCAAGCTGCTGAAGCAAAGAATGCGGCATCCAAAGTGTTCACAAGATTTTCCTTCAATTTGACCTAGTCACCTAGTTTTTGACCCGGCATGACCCATATTCGAACTTGGCCTAGATATCATTCAGCTCAACATTCTGAACAAATTTCAAGGCGCTGAAGCAAAACATGTTGCTTCTACAGAGTTAACAAGATTTTCCCTCAATTTGGCCTAATGACCTAGTTTCTGATCCAATATGACCCATATTTGAACTTGACCTAGATATCTTTAAGACAAACATTCTGACAAAATTTCAAGCTGCTAAAGCAAAACATGCGTCATCCAAAGTGATAACTAAATTTTCCTTCAATTTGGCCTAGTGACCTAGTTTTTAACCCGGCATAACCCATATTCGACCGTGATCTAGATATTTTTAAGACAAACATTCTGACAAAATTTCAAACTGCTGAAGCAAAAATTGCGGCCTCTGGAGTGTTAACAAGATTTTCCTTCAATTTGACCTAGTGACCTTCTTTTTGACCTGATGTGACCCATGTTCGAACTTGACCTACATATCATCAAGACAAACATTCTGATAAAGTTTCAACATGCTCAAGTTGAAAATGTGGCCTCAAGAGTGTTAACAAGATTTCCCTTCAATTCGACCTAGTGACCTAGTTTTTGACCTTATATGGCCCAGTTTCGAACATGTCTAAGATTTTATGGAGATGAACGTTCTGATAAACTTTCATGAAGATTGGATGCAAAATGTAGCCCGTAGAGTGTTAACAAGCTCAAATGTTGATGACGCACGACGGACGACTGACGACTGCCCCCTAGCGGCCATGTTTTTCGACCAATCAACATGGCTTGAAGGAATCGGATAGAGGGTCATCCAAGGAACATTTCTACAAAATTATTTGAAAATTCGCCAACCAGTTTGGGAGAAGAAGAATTCTAAAGTTTTTTTGGAAACCAGAATTCTGCATGGATCCCAACATTTTTTAGGAAATCTGGTGAGGACATAGATAGGATGCTTTCTGTGAAGTTTCATCCCAGTTGACCCACCGGTTACAGAGGAGAAAATATTAACGGACGACGCACGACGGACATGGCGATCACAATAACTCACCTTGAGCACTTCATGCACAGGTGAGCTAAAAAGGCCGACACCTCAGGGCTTATTTTGTGTACAAGTCAATGGTATATTAAACAGATGTTAGCGATCTTATGCATTTTATTTAATCTCAATTCAGTATTACTAGACAGTATTATAAAAACATGGTTTTACATATGAAAAAATAATGATCTGAATTTGAAAATCCATGAATTTACGTACCAAGGAAATTGCCAATTTTATTAAAACCACGAAATTTCATGCCCACGAATTTACACGAATCCACAGTAACTCCTGACCAAAGGATCCGATTCTTCCCATTTTCGAAAGTAATTAAGCTCTCATAGATGTCAATACACTGTACGAGTTTGGTAAAGCTGGAATAATAAATAAAGGTTCCAGGCTCTAAACAAGGCCAAATATGCAATATTTTGCAAATCAATGGCAGATTACTCAAGACCCAACAGTGGGTTCTTCCCATTTTCAAAAGGAACTGAGCTCTCATGAATGTCGATACACTGTGTAAGTTTGGTAAAGATCCGATTAAAGATAAAAGCTCCAAGCTCTTAAAGTCAAATACGCATTTTTTTCAAGGGCAGATAACTCAGATAACTCAAGACCAAATTGTCCTATTTTTCTCATTTACAAAAGGAATCAAGGTCTCATAGATGTCAATACACTGTACAAGTTTGGTAAAGATGGAATAAAAAAAAAATAAAGGCTCTAAGCTCTTAACAAGGCCAAATATGCAATATTTTGCAATTTAAGGGCAGATAACTCCTGACCCAATGATCCGATTCTTCTCATTTTCGCAAGGAACCAAGCTCTCATGGATATTAATAGACTTTAAGTTTGGTAAAGATCGGATTAAAAGGGAAGGCCCTATGCTCTTAACAAGACAAAAAGTTAACGATGGACAACAGACAACTCGTCATCACATTTATTAGCTCTTCTAGCTGATGGCCAGTAGAGCTAAAATGGTTGTACATGCAAAATTCATGAGAAATGGGCTGAGAATGTGGTCTCCAGAGCGCACACAACATTTTCCTAAGTATTTTCTAACATTTAACCTAGTGACCTACTCTTTGACCCATTTTCGGACTCGTCTAAGATATCAAGAAAACATTCTGATCAATTTTCATGAAAATTGGTCTGAAAATGTGGCCTCTAGAACGCAAACAAGCTTTTCCTAAGTATTTTCTAAGATTTGTTTGTTTTTGTTTTTTGTTTGTTTGGAGTTTAACGCCGCTTTCAACAGCTTTGGTCATATCACAGCGGTCAGTGCACGTACCCATGCTTTCCTGGCTTTCCCACACCAGTACTTACACAACATTCTTTCGAAGCCACTGTCTACTTTCTCATATAAATCAGAGGTGAGAGGCAATGGGAAAATTCGCCCGAAAGATATCGCCTCAACCGGGTATCGAACCCGTGACCTCAAGATCACGAATCAGATACGCTGGAAAGTTGTCCGAATACTCCGGGGATTTTCCATGGAATTTTGTAAGTCTCCCCGGAAAACCTACAGCCGGGCTACACTGCTCTTTACACAGTGTATTATACACTTATACATACATATGGGTTGTCATGATTCATAACCATAACATTTTACAGATCAAAGTGACAAGGTGAACAATTGTGATCAGTCATCGTCTGCCGTCTGTCTGGAAAAGCTTGTGTGCGCTCTAGAGGCCACATTCTAGTGAATCAGAATTTTTGTCTTGATAATATCTCGGATAAGTCCAAAAATGGGTCATGTCAGGTCAAAAACTAGGTCACTGGGTCAAATCTTAAAAACCCCGACCGGGAAGCTCACTTGGTAGGGATAATCTGACACTTTCCATGGAAATTCCAGGACATTTATGTGGAAAACCCGGAAATTCCATGGACAACCCAGAAAAGTTTAATGGAAACCCCGGAAAAGTTCCATGGACATCCCGGAACGGTTCCATGGACATGCTGGAATGGTTTTCCATGGTTTTTCCATGGTTTCCGTGTATTTTTGTATTTTCTGTTATGAGTCCCCGCTACAGCCGGGAGCCATTTCATTTTCTAACAAACATTTTGATTTGAGACTCCACTTTAAAGCAGAATAAATGAATGCTAGAAGAATATTTAATTTGCCCATGTCAAGAATGCCTACAAGATCTTGATAGGTTGTCAGTTTCTTCCTTGTTCTGAAAAGGTGTAAAATTGAATTTTTTTTCAAAAGTACAGACAGGTGAAATGAAATAGGTGTAATTACTATCCCAAATATAACATCCTGAAAGAACATTTTTGATAACATCTGCTTATAGTTCTGGGTAAGAGCAGGCCGATCTTTATATGCTGGTTTTATTTCAAAAACTATTGGAAACATACCAGGAAAATCTGGAAGATAACAGGTGACATCTGGTACAACTTTATGTCTCCTACGAAACACTTGTCCAAAAGGATCCTCTTTAAAAGAAATTGACAGTGAGTTAGATGGTGGTGGACTTGCTAAAGCGATTTCAGTTATTGGGGAACTGAATACATCATCAGCATCAATATTTTCGTCAGCAAAATATATCATCTCTAATGTAGTATTACTTCTACTGTGGATTGATGGCGCCACAGTATTAAACACATATGATGGTAAGTCTCCACAGTATGTCATAAAGTTAACTAAATAAACCAGCCAGTCCTTGCCTTCCCCATTACTCATATTGCACAACATTGCACCTTCAAAGTAGGTCACATAATTCTGTTGTTCTGAAAAATAGACATGAGGGTATTATTGGTCCTATATCACTATCTGTTTGCTACATGCTAATTATGTAAGGTTTATAAATGATGCCCATAAGTGACATTACATTATTTCATACATACAACAAGAGGCCCATGAGGGCCTATGCTCTACTGGGATGGTTCTTTGGTCATTTTCAATCCAAAGCATGTATGTATGGTGAAGATCGGAGGCTCTATTGTGTTCACAAGCTGTTTTATAGCACTTTTAACAATTTCAAGGGCCATAATCCAGTATTGCATAGGCAGATCTGGCTGGTTTGCGAAAGGAACTGAGCTCTCATCAATATTTAACTACTATCAAAGTTTGGTGAAGATCGGATAGTAAATGGAGGCTCTATTGTGTTCACAAGCTGTATTATAGCAATTTTGACAATTTCAAGGGCCATAATCTAGTCATGCAAGGGCACATCTGGCTGGTTTTCGAAAGGAACCGAGCTCTCGTCAATATTTTTAAAACTACTACCTAAGTTTGGTGAAGATTGAATAGTAAATGGAGGCTCTATTGTGTTCACAAGCTGTATTAAAGTAATTTTGACAATTTCAAGGGCCATAATCCAGTCATGCAAGGGCACATCTAGCTGGTTTGCGAAAGGAACCAAGCTCTCATGGATATCTTACTACTGTATAAGTTTGATTGAGATACAATCATAACTGAAGACTTTATCGCGTTCACAAGCTCTATTATAGCAATTCTGACAATATCAAGGGCCATAATCCAGTCTTGCGTGGGCGGATCTGGCTGGTTTGCGAAAGGAACCGAGCTCTCATGGATATCTAACTACTGTGTAAGTATGGTGAAGATCAGATAGTAAATGGAGGCTCTATTGTGTTCACAAGCTCTATTATAGCAATTTTGAAAATTTCAAGGGCCATAATCCAGTTTTGCATCAGCGGATCTGGCTGGTTTGCGAAAGGAACCGAGCTCTCATGGATATCTAACTACTGTATAAGTTTGATTGAGATACAATCAAAACTAAAGACTTTATTGCGTTCACAAGCTCTATTATAGCAATTCTGACATTTTCAAGGGCCATAATCCAGTCTTGCATAAGCAGATCTGGTTGGTTTTCAAAAGGAACCCAGCTCTCATGGATATCTAACTACTGTGTAAGTTTGGTGAAGATCAGATAGTAAATGGAGCCTCTATTGTGTTCACAAGCTCTATTATAGCAATTTCTTGACAATTCAAGGGCCATAATCCAGTCTTGCATGGGCGGATCTGGCTGGTTTGCGAAAGGAACCAAGCTCTCATGGATATCTAACTACTGTATAAGTTTGATTGAGATACAATCAAAACTGAAGACTGTATCGCGTTCACAAGCAATTGTTTACAGACGGACGCACGTACGACGGACACCACGCCACGGCATAAGCTCTTCTGGCCTTTGGCCAGTAGAGCTAAAAATTAAAAGGCAAAATATACTACATTGTCACATGTGTCATATGTATGATATGATTTTAAGAAAACATGTTTCATTTATACACAAGTATACCTCATGATGTTGTCATATCAAGAAAATGAAAAGAGCACCACAAGGTGGAGTATATACGCCTGAAGTAGTGGCCCATAGAAATGATGATCAGATGGATAATTAGATTAATAGGATAAAAATGATAGTCTCAAAACCAAATATTTTAAGTCTGTGAGTGTTATATACTCCCACCAGAGTTTTCAAGGGATTTTAATAAATCTACAACTGTGTATTATATTTTGTATTTTTGCATGATCTACCTTTCAAAGGTCCAAAAGAACACTTACACTAGGAAAAACAAGAGGGCCATTATGGCCCTGAATCGCTCACCTGAGAATGATTGTACTGTTGGTAATTTTTGCATGTATTCCAACAAACCATTAGAAAACCAGTATGTGCTTTGTCTTGCTATGCACAAGACATGTGCTATGTTTCATTAAAGAATTATTGCTGCATAATGAATGTATACACACAGCCAATTTGGTAAAAAGCATCTATCAAGGCAAATTTTTGAAGAGGACACTTATAATGATGAAATAATTTTGATTTTGAATCACTGGCTTAGGAGATGTTATTTAAATATTTTTCTAGTTTCAGCTCTGGCAGCCATCTTGTTTGATGGAC
>JASEVX010000005.1:3623470-3707190 GCA_031761405.1 Serripes groenlandicus
ACAATCACTCTTTCTACTACAAGTGACAAGAATTTCAAGAAAATCTGTGGAGCCGATTTTTAGTAGATCAGAATGCAGTTTTACCGATGTCGCGCGTAACGCCCATGTTAGCTGCAACGCTTTTTGATTGATTGATTGGGGTTTAATGCCGTTTATAACAATTTCTCAGTTATATCACGGTGGCCAGTTCACCTACTCATGCATTTCCTGGTTTTTCTCAAACCAGTACTCCACACAACAAGCTTCCCAAGCAACTGGCTGCTTTTCCACATAGACTAAGTCCATTGGTGGAAGACGAATGACGCATGTTGCATTGACTTTTGTCAATCGTTGGAAAGAAAGTTGGCCGAGCCGGTATTCGAACTCACAACTCCTGGATTGACAGCCCGCGTCACTACCGACTGAGCTACCGGGGCTCGGCTAGCTGCAACGCAGTTTGCGGAATTGAAATTGACAACTTATTTTACCACAATAAGCATCAACTTTATAGTATCATGAATCTACTCCTTACTAAAAATGGATATTTTAATTTATTTCTTCCCGAATAGTTATTTTATTGCAAATGATACAGTATATAAATAGTTGTAATACAGTCAGTGTACAGGATAATCACACTTGGAAATCTGTTTTCATATATAATATATATACGAGGGGTAATCCTAAAGTAATAGAACTTTCGTAATGATTCTTGTATTAGTTGATACATATTTCGGAAATGCATACCATATGTATATTTGTTTTTGCTCTACCTTATGGCGAATTATTATGTTTAATATTGTCATTAGTTTAGTTACAAATCGTTATCATAGAAACGAGGTGAGGCATAGGCGGGCCGCAGCGTAATTTTAATCAAGAAAGTACCAGTTCAAGCTGTGTATATTGCAAATATACACAAACAGAAGCTACCGAAAATGTGCATGACATTAATTTGTTGTTATGTTGTTCTAATTACAAAATTTTAATGTTGTTGTTCCATAATAACCATCAAAATAGTAAAGTTGTTTAGCGACGTGCAAGAACGTCACGTAAAACAGACGTCAAATGAACAATTGCAACATGCTAAATAGTAAAATTATGTCACAAAGTAGACAAAAATCAAAATAGTCGTTTGAAATATTTATTCAGTGGAGTTCACCAGGATCAAGCAGTCACTATCTGTGTATACATACACTTTTGTTTATGGATAGAGGAGAGAAATCAAAAGGGAAACTAATGTCACTTGCAAAGGAGCCAGTTCTGACGTTTAAAGGATCAGTTTCAGTGTCGTCGTCCCCCCCCCCCCCCCAATAATAATTGTCATTTGTTACACATAACATGTTACACATTTAATATTGTTAAACTATTTATTCACGGTTTTAAACCTACTTGTTTCCCTCCAAACGGCGACGTTACTACCGGGGCCCACTATATCCCAGAAATGTTATTTTTCAAACGATTATTTCAATATTTGTCATGTATGTAAGAGAAATATGGACTTTTGAAAATTAAGGATTATTTTCTCCAAGTTCGATTTGTGTCGAAATTTTAACTAAATTCTTATTACTTCTGGATCATCCCCTCGTATAAACTGACACATCTATTTTGCTGTGTAAATGTTGTATAAACTCCGAATTTGACATGTGATTGATCAAAGATCAACCGACTCCATGTTGTAGGGGGGAGAAGGTAAATTTTGTATTCGAAACGCCTCGGTACAGCTAAATATATGAATAATATTGGTTTAAACTCGAAAGTATGATACATGTAATAGCATCTTAGCTCAGTCGGTTGAGCCGGTAAAAATTAACGAGTTCAGGCCTATGCGTCTTGGTTTCGAACCCACCACAATTTCCTTTTTCCCTTTTTGCTTTGATCTATTTGTATGTATGCATATATTTCTTTAAGTTTTATTATTTTATTTGTTTGTTTTATTTTTAGATTTCATGGTTTTTCTTCATTTTTAATATTCATTATACCTATATAACATAAAGATCATCAAAAACCTTGACAGAAATAGTGTAAATAATATATCCTACTCCTCCTCCTAATCATCATCATCACTATAATGCGACTTCGACTGCATGGCTGTGTTAGCTATAATACGTCGTTCTACATTTGTATGCCATATTTAAACCTTCGCAGGTAAATATAAATCACGAACATGAAGGACATTGCGCGATTAACAATTACGTAGAAAATACACACAAAACATAAAATAAAAAGATGTAATCCGTTACAACTCGAACTCAGGACCTTAGCATTACGAGTTCAACGCTCTTGTTAAATCGCTAACTTTGCCTTCGAACTGGTGGTGTGTCAGGATTTTACTTATAATCAAAACGGGAGCATATTGTTATGCTCATCCCTATTTTGGATAATAGAACAATCCATGACCTTTCGTCATTGCTCACTGCTCGAATTTCATCTATACCTGAAATGTAATAATCTTCGCATGAATAAGTATCAACCCTATATTTCTCATTGATTTACGAAAGTTTTATATGTTGCGTTACTGATGCACAATTCTCACGATAGGACATATCGATATTGTTGGAAATATCATCGCTATCTCGTAAAAAAGCAAGTATTCTTTTGATGTATTTTTAATGTATTTACTATATAAATTGCAATATCGTAGCTACTTTGAATCTTTAAAGAGAAGCAAATAAATACAACCTACCATAATTTATTAGGGATAGCTTACATAAAAGATTGAAATTGATGGTTATAATGAAAACATGTGGTGTGTTCATTTTATTACCCTGGATGCGTATCTAGCTATAATTATGCAGTGTAGGTTCGAAGCGCGACAGACGTTTAACTGCATTGCGATTTATTAAAACTCGACTCGATATATATTCTTGAAAGCTTGGCAAATGGTAGACGAACATGTGTCTTAAATTACATATCTTTTAAATAGAAATCTCTCGGGAGAATTTTTAATAAATCAGAAATAATCTTAAGACTGTTAAACTATTTTGACGAAAATTTTCTTTTAATTCGCATTTAGTTATCTAATTTGTCATGGCAGATGTATCGAATTGATATCAGCACGCAGGAAATTCTATTCCCTACTGGCTGCCATCTATCTTACCCGAATCTTAAACATAGTGAACGTTTATTTAAAGCGTTATTTCTAATGTATGGCATTGTCAAATACCTGGATTTTATGATTGAAACACCAGAACGTAAAGTTTTATATATTCTGTCTGACTTAAAGCGACTGAAATCCAGATGGCACGAAAAAAAAAAATCGAATTCTCCCTAAATGTTATTCTTTATGTTATAAAAGTAAAACCAGGGTAGAAAATGTATCGTTTTTTATCAATAAAGTGAACTTGAGTCGTTTTCAATTGTGATGATGAAGGGGTTTCCTATTTAAAAATACCACGGAATCCTTCAGACGGGCACCTTGCAACGATCACGTGATATAGCTATATAACGGTTCACTCTGACAGGCGTGTACAGTTATACACAATTTACACGTTTGGCGGAGTC
Organism: Serripes groenlandicus; assembly: GCA_031761405.1. Lineage (NCBI taxonomy): Eukaryota > Metazoa > Mollusca > Bivalvia > Cardiida > Cardiidae > Serripes > Serripes groenlandicus. The sequence continues at coordinate 3,626,948 of JASEVX010000005.1, forward strand.
GAACGACAGTAATCATAGAGATTTGTTTGTGATTGCATGAGCTCCTCGTGATTTTACATAAAACCTTCATGGTATAAAAATGTTTCATTTAATGCGCATGCGTCCTATCGGTCATATGACGACTATTCAATTCATGTGACGACTTTTCAAGTCACGTGATGAATGAGATTAGAAGCATCGAAAGCTATTTATAAACTTACCCCGTTACTGACAGGGTAGAATTTGCGATGGAAAGAGTATCGAAAACAAGAAAATCTCACCGATTATATGGGTATGTAATATGTCAGTTATCATATTTTAATCCCCCAAATACAAAAATAACACTTATTTTCCTAAAATTGGCTTTTTGTTTTTTTTCGACAGTTGGGTATCTGGAGTTTAGTCGCTTTAAACAATTCTGTATGTGAAGAATCCACGGGCAAGTACCTATATGAACTGTGTTCATGTCTTCATGCAATGTGGAAGACTGAAAAGTCAATTCTGTGATGGGCAGTTTTTAAATTTGTTGTGGCAGCAGAAGTATTTATTCAATATTGCGGGGGTGCTCACTTTTCAAGCTTTGCTATGAAATTTACATGCATGTCTGAATACTATGTTCTAAATTGTGTCATCAGATGCCGGCTAATGTTGAGTAGATGCTCTGTTAGTTTCACCACGTTGCCTTCCTATGTTGTATTGCATTCAAGGTTTGTTTGTTTGCACTTTGTTTGTAAGCCTATAGCATGAGTTATATGTGTTTTGTACTGATAAACTTCATCTAGTATACTTTCATTGACGTACAAGGCTGTAAAATATAATAATGGACTTTTTGAAAATGTTGTTAAAAAGATGGAAGTTTTTCTTATTTCTCATCTTCCTACAATAATTTCATCCATTTATACCATGTTTTCAATATGGGGTTCACATCGCAATTTCCTATAAACTATGAACATTAATTATATACTCCTCTGTCATTTTGTCTGTCCTGTTTTTCTTACTTTTACAATTTCATGTACTTTTGTAGAAAGTTGATTATTGTGTTTGTATTGTATGTTTACAATGTATCTTCTGCAAAGGAGGATTAATAAATATATATATATAACCTTAATCGTTGATACTAATGGCACATACAATTCCATGCGTCCAGATGTTCCAGTAGTGTTCAAAGTTTTATGAGTAAGTTTGATAAATTTGAGAGCGATGCTCTAATGAATGGAATTCGAGATATATCAAATTACGAGTGTAAAATGATAATCATAATAAAAATAATGATAAAAATAATAATAAAATAATACTTTATTTATATGTGGTGGCTAATACAATGAGGCCATTTTGATAGCTAACATAACAAATATACAACAAGCCAAACAAACCCAACATCCCCTTTACATAAAAACAGAAAATGGACACCAACGACACCTTTAGCCACAAGTCGTCTGCTGCTATTGTGTCAAAAGAAATGCGTCTGCAGGTTAAGATTGAACTTTAATTGAACATAGGTTTCTGGGTTCTTTTGGAACATGACGCGGTCTTCTACTTTCAGTGTAAGAAGGGGACCTTGCGTTCCGATCGTGATAGTATTTTGATCATTCTTGCCGATTTTGCATATTTTCCCGGGCTTTTCTGATACTGACTGGTTTAAAGGGTCAATTGCTTATTAGCTGTTGGGACAGCTGATTGCCGTCTCCTTCACATGCGGATCTGTTCTGGAGAGTACCCACACTGTAACAATGTACTTCGGTGTTGAAGTTATGGTATATTTTACTAAATGCATCAACAGTAATAAGATATTGATGATTATCAAACGCGAAGATGTCACATGATATGAGTTGCCATTGCCTGAGTATGAAACGCCTAAGCTTTCTGTTACCTCTAAATGTCAGTATATAAAGATAAAACGTCGTTATATAATGATATAAAGTCACTACATCGAGGTAAAACTTCATTATATAAAGGTATTACCTTATTACATGAAGCTAAAACATCATTATATAAAGGTAAAACGTCAATATACAGAACTAAATCACCGTTATATAAGGGTAAAACATCATTAAGTACATGTAAAACTTCATTTTATATACCGGTAGGTATAATTTTATTGCATTCAGGTAAAGTCTAATTATAAAAAGCTAAAACTTCATTGTATAACCTCAAATAAAGCTATATAAAAGTAAAGCTTCGTTCATCATTATCTAAAGATAAACCATCATCATATTTAGGTAATACTTACTTATATGAGGCTAAACATTTATTATATAAAGGTATATTTTCATTGCATTCAGTTGAAGTTTAATTCATACAGTCAATTTGGTGTTTTATGTGGTTCACTTTTCATTATATAATGTCAATTTACCATTATGCAAAGTAACGGATAAAATATACGAGGCGAACATTTTACGAGCAACGGCAGTTCATGCGCCAACCACAATCAATAAACAATGGCAGACGACGTGAACCACATGTTAATGTCGGTAGTCGGCGAAATGTAAGCCTTGGCCGAATTTGGCAGTTCTAGGTCCAGTCCTAGGTCCCTACTTATTGAGGATTAAGAAAACTTGTTTCTGTGATCATTCAACGAATATAGCTTCGTGTAAGCTTAGTCAGTCCAGTAACGGTGTTCACTCCGTGCTTGTTAGGGGAGAAATGTAAGCCTTGCCAGAATTGGTTCTTAGGCAGTCTCGCCGTTTAACCCGCGCCCACGGCGAAGTGCTCGCCTTATTTCAAGGGAGCACTCGGCGCATGACCGGGGGAATGTAAGCCTTGGTCAAATTCGGGATAAGACTCTCATAGGGCCCTTAATATTAGGCTTTTCCAACTTAATCGGAATCCGAATCCGAATTCGATATTGTAATATGAATATAAATGGTGGGGGTCATCTCAAAGTCTTGAAACCTGTAGAAAAGTGTAGCAATGCATATGCATAGTTTATTGGAGGTATTGATTAGATAAATGTCGTTTAAAAGTGTAATTCCATTTCCTTTTCGCGATTCAGCAATGCTGCACAGATATAAACTGTTTTAGAAAGTAGTTGTCGTGGATGCCGCCAGATTGAAGATGTCGCTCTATATGCCTTTAGTTCCGCTATGTAATGTTCAACACACACCCGATACTCACTAATGTGTCTGTTCAATTGTCGACACTTTGGACGCATTGGTGCGTCTTTTCTCCTTACTTGTGTTGTTGTATAAGGTGTCATAAGTGGATCCCTGTTAGGATACATCTTATCCGCTAACAGTACACAATCCGGAGGAAAATGCAAGTCGGTACAATTTGTTGCATACGACCGAGTGTCTGTGCATCATTTAAATGTCCAGGAAATCCACTTTCAACATGTGTTATTGTTCCAGACGTGTCTACAATCAACTGGGTATAGAGTGCATGGTAACAACGATGACCCGAATAAAACAGCTGCTGTGGCTCGGTTTATGGTCGGTAAATTTCGTGGGAGTACCTTCAATCGCTCCAACGGCGTCTAGAATCTTAGTAAACTTTCCACGGAATGTACGCCACTCACGTATTGATGGCCACGTAATAAACGTATGCAATTTGTTGTACAAATAATGTATTATTTGTATTATTTCATTACTGATCGTCGAGTAACTGACATTAAATAAAGCTGCTACAAACAAGTATGTTATTAGCATCTCAACCAAATTAAAAATGAAAGCAGCCGATTGCAAACAGACATTTTATGTTCCTTCACAACAGGAATGGACACTACATTGGCAAAGTTTAAAAAAGATTCTGGAGTTTCGCCCGTATTTTGATGGAACTGAAATATATTATGAGCAAAAAGCAGAAATACATCTCGGCTACTGTATTAATTATTGTCTCCGGCAAAAAGTCGAAACCTGATATATGTGTTCGGTGAACAAGGAATTGCAGCTGCAGCGTAAATCAACGCAATAAAACCTTCAATATCCTCTATACATGAATTGGAAGGCGGAATTAAAGATGGGATCAGCGACAGACAAAGAAGTTGAGCCTTATGATCCATATTGTGACCTGAAATACGTAATAATTTTGGACTTTACCCCAGGACAAAGAGTGTCAGGATACGTCCCTGCATTATATACGCTTGAATGATAATCTCGTGCATCGTATTATATTTGTTGAAACTCTTCTTTCGTAATGAACCAAGGTATGCGACGTTTACTTCAATTATGCCTGAGAATAAATTCAATCCTAACATTCCGATTAAACTTAATTATGTTAAATGTGTTACCTTTTTCTACAATGATTTGGTAATATCACGGGACTGAAATGAACACACTCTCCTACAGTTGAAATCCTCAAGTACACATATATGTGTGTCATGTATAGACCGAATAAGCATGGACAATGTTAAATGTTTGTATAGCAGAATAACCTTTATCACGTAAATCGGGGCTGCAGATATTTTGTTGATTTTATGTATGTAGTCTACATGTTACGCTCTTTTCTTTGTTAGGAGCACTTTTGCAACGATGTCAGGTAAAGGTCCACATCACAAAAGATGACAGTCTTTCATTGCTGAGGGCTTACCAGCAACATCCTCTTCGGTGGCAGGATATACTTGAGGATATTAAGGCCCAATATTGAGCGTCTTCCTCAGAGATCTAAAGGATGTTATTTGCGGGGGTCTTCTAATGTCCGTAGCTTACATTGACTCAGCACTCATTATGTAGGCGACTGTGTTCGATATAACCCTATATAAACACTACATATTATGTGTTTCAGATCATACATATATGTGCGGCATAAGTGTGTCGGAAGAAGAAAAAGGAGATACACTTTTAATCGTTAAGTTTTATTTTCATATAACACCACTACACTGTAGTTCCACTGATATGAACCTGATATATATATATATATATATATGTGTGTTATTTAACTGGGTTCATGACGTTTGAGATGACCCCCAACATTTATATTCATATTACAATATCGAATTCGGATTCGGATTCCGATTAAGTTGGAAAAGCCTAATAGAGCCATTGTTACTCCCGCCGTTTACCCGGGCTTACGGCGAAGTGCTCGCCTTGTTTCAAGGGAGCACTCCATGCATGTCCGGGCAAGATGTGTTACCCCTTTTGCAAGGGTAACCCCCTTTTGTACTGTGCAGGGGTAACCCCCCGTTTTGTACTGCAGTGTAACTGGGCGTCTTCTCATTAACAAATCAATTTACCAAACTACGCCTACGGTTACTTAATTAAAAAGTAATTAACTCATTTTAATTAGTATATTGACGCAGATGCTGCTGACCAATTAAAAGTATACAAAACGGACAATTCCATTGGTTAGCGGTCAAACTTCACGATAATGTAAAACGCTGTGCATTAGTGAATTGCGGTTCTCCGGGAGGCGATCCGGGTTGCACAACGACTAGCTTACGAACATGCTTGCATTAGTCGTAGAAACTTAAAATGTTTGAATTAACTATTTGTATTTCGGACTTTGTCGTTATCGCCGTATTGGAGTCCGGCGAAATTAAGATGCACTTTCAAATTATTCTTGTTAAATTGACTCGACACAAGTGTATAACTATTAGAAAGTGAATCGATTTGTTGACTTCTTTATAACTCGGACAGTTATAACTATCCAGTATATTTAATGTTCACGCGGAATGAACATTGTTGAAAAGGTCACAACTAAAACACAACGCAATAATATTTAATTTGGATTAGAGTTACGCGCACACTGAACTCTGTGATTACTTTCAAAGCTATACGATCACGATACACTATTCGAAGAACTACACAATGTAAGCCTTGCCAGAATTTGCTCTAATGCATTCCCGCCGCAAAACCTGCTTCCACGGCAAGGTGCTCGCCTTGTTTCAAGGGAGCACTCCGTGCATGTCCGGGGAAATGTAAGCCTTGGCATAATTGGCTATAAGGCAGTCCCGCATTTTAACCTGCGTCCACGGCGTAGTGCTCTCATTGATTTGAGGGAGCACTCCGTGCATGTCCGCGGAAACGTATGCCTTGCAGAATTTGCTATAAGGTGGACACGCCATTTAGCCTGCGTCTTCTGCGAAGTGCTCGCCTTGTTTCAGGGGAGCATATCGTGCAAGTCTGGGGAAATTTACCTTTATATATTGTGTGTTTACCTTTGTATAATGATGTTTAAGATTTATGCAAAGACGTTTTAGCTTTATATAATGAAGTTTATCTTTTGATAGTGTCGTTTACCTTTATATATTGACGTTTCAACTTTATATAACATACTTTTACCTTAATGTAATTAAGCTTTATATAACGATGCTTTAGCTTTATATAACGACGTTGTATTTCCCTAAACGATGGGCTCTGAATAACCTGATTGTAGCCTTAATCCCAGCGGTTTCCAATTCATCCTCGATTAGCGCTAAGACCTTTCTAACGCAATCATCGTCTTTTTCACCACTTTCATCCTTTATACCATGGAAAATGAGGTTAACACGCATACTGCGACTTTTCAAGTCCAATATCTCAGACTTAAGGTCGTTTGATGACTTACTTTGTTCTTGTTCTAAGGTTTTTGGCCTGGGGCTTTAGCCCTTGGTCATAGTAGTAATACCATTATTTTCGGACTTGGCAGCCTGTCAACTGCTGTTAGCACCAAACAACGCACGAGAAACTGCGCGAGGAAAATAGTTTATCATGGATTCAACAAAACTGCATTTAAAAGGTTAGGATCTCCCCCATAAATATCATTTTAATGTTGTTGGGACTTCAGTGAAAAACTTAAGGCCTGAGTACTCCAATATAAGTTTACGAAATGCTTCAGAAATTAATGCGCCGAGAGGTCAAATATGGACGCTTGTTAACATTATTCACATTCGCAAAGAGGAACGGAAAAAAGGAAAGAAGTCACTTAAAAAATACAGTGGCGAATTAATCGGGGGCCGTAGGGCCCGTGCATCGAACAATTAATGGTGAACAAAGAAACAGCGTGGCAAATGTAGTGGCGGATTTAGCTGGGGCCCATAGGCCTCGTGCCCGACTCCCGCCACCCCACGAAAGAAGTCACGTGAAATATACAGTGGCGGATTAACCGGGGGGGGGGGGGGGGTCGTAGGGCCCGTGCGTTGAAAAATCCAACCTTCCAGAAGCCCACATGCCGTCACCACTGCAGTGATTTTATTATTTTATGTAACATAGTGTCTATTTCCTTCTGTTTTTTAACCCAAATTTGGTCACACTTTCTGAATCAAAGTCTCTGCATTTCTCTAAATTTGCTACTTAAACCCCTTTCCTCATATAGACGCTTTCTGACGTCTCTGCAGCAGACGGCTTTTTGAAAACATAGTGACAAAATAAAAAAAATGCTCAAAACGAGCAATTTCTCCTTTTGACACAATGTTTTCCACTTTTAGTCATAGGTTGTCATTCAATTATAGAGATTTTCTATCTTTTGACGAAGTATGCTGCAGAATTGTCGAATGAGGGAAAGGGTTATTTTCCATAATGTGTATCCAAGAATCTAATTAGTCTAGTTGAACCGTTATTTTGTCCAAGTATGATTGGATCATGACGAGTTTGGACAAATTCATCTCAATACTTTCGAATTTTTCCATCATATAACTAAACTGATCTGTACTCACGGTATTGTGTATCGGTACGGGGGTTTGGGATTTATAGGGGTTGATGGAGTCGGGCAATGTTGTTGGTATGTTTGTGGTATTACGGGTGATCCTGTATTCAACATCATCAAATATGGCACATACCTATATTATTTTATCCATAATATGAATGAAGCTGTATAACCAAGTTTTGATATAAAAAAAAACATTTTTTCATTACAATTTCTTTTTTATTTCTTTCATTACAAAAATAATCATTCATAACTTTAATCATTTATGTATTAATTAGTTAGTCAAGAATGTAATTAATTCTTCAATAAACTTTTATGGTAATCTTTGTCATGCGTTTTTATACGAAAAAAAAAAACATAAATGGGTTTTTTCGCTTATAGTTAACAGGTGTGAGATTTTTTTTTTTTTTTTTTTTTCAATAACCCATGAAGCTTTCTGAAATGAAACTGGAAAAATCCATGGGGGCCGCCATTTTGGATATGTATAAAAAGCAGACGTAAAACACAGATTGAAAATTATTGTCGGCTTTTTAATCATTTTTTTTTTAAATCGATATTTTGGATATGTATAAAATGAGCAGAAAAACACGGATTGAAAATTATTGTCGTCTTTTTAATCTTTTTTTTTAAAATCGATTTTTGAGTATGTAAAAAATGAGACGAAAAACACGGATTGAACATTATTATCGTCTTTTTAATCCTTTTTTTTTTTTAAATCGATATTTAAGATCATTTAAGTGCTGTGTTATGTGGGAATTAACATTTGTACGAAAAGTTAAAAATAAATGGAACTCTGTAAGACATATGTTTTCACGTTTGTCAAAATCGACAGCATTAACCTTCTACGCCCGAACCTAAATTTTGACTGTATCGTAGCCAAAGAAGGACGTGACGTCATTTCCGTAACACTTCATCTTGGCGTAACGTCAATGGAGCGATGTCGTTTCCTGCAAAAAATGTGGTATCAACATGAAAGACCCAAAATTCCTATACATGAGCTATTGACTCACTCATTCAAAGTATAATTATTTATCAAACATTGTGGCAAAAGGATAACTTTCTCATAAGGAGCAATTGTTCTTTTGGCGACAATCTTTTCCTAAATCGTCTGTTGCAAAGGCCTCAGAAACCATCTCTAATAGGGAAATGGTTTAGCAGAAATGTGACCATTTACAGCATTTGTTCCAGTCATATTGACTGGTTGAAAAAGGCAGTCGCCAAGTGGCATAAGAAAAGGGCTGATCTATTTGCTTCTTTACCATGATGCAGGTGATCGATTTAGGATCATCTTGGCCCTCATGTTTTAACCTCGTTCATTATAAATGTATTCCTTGATTTGCTGAAAGTCTTTACTTTATTATTTTCTGTTCGTAATAATAGACGACAGTAATACGAATTCCAAATATGTTTTGATAATGCAAGAAACATGACATAAACATTATTATTGTCTAGTCAATTACTCATAAATCCCTTTTTATGGCCAAAGTATGCTCTTTAATTTTTGTTTATAATTATCTTGCATATTTTTCGTAAATAGGTAGTATATTAGAGAATAGTATGTCCCTGACGTAACATATGAACTTTATCTGACGAGGTTGGGAGAATTGATAATTGGCGAGCCTTTTGCGAGACAATTATCCTTTTTCACAGCCGAGTCTGATAAAGTTCATGTCGAAAATCAGGGACGTAATATTCTAGTTATCTTGCATGTAAAATTATGTTTTCAGGTAAATCTACTTTCATTTTAACTAGTTTTAATAAATAACATACAACATTACAAAAGCCCATCTATGAATGACCTCACCTTAAATAGAATGACGTCACGCGCGTGCATAAATCCGCGCCGAATTACATTGTGTACACACGACATACGGAAGCTAAAGAGTTCCGACTTTAACTCCATATTTCTCGATTATTACTACTTAATTTGTATATCTGGTGTGACATAATACCTTAAAATGGCAAAATTAACTCGAACATATTCTTAGTAGAAGTGTAAGTATTGCGGATTGGCCGTCGCTTCAGTACACAAGATAGGTCAAATGTATGTCAACCGCCTTGTTTTGAAAATGAATGTAGTTGTGTTGGATCTGAAAGTCAATGTATAAAGTTAGTTCAGGCTATGGAAGTTCAAGTAACACTCAAAGTTTAAATAAAGATGACTATATTCAAGACCGGTGTGATGCTTAGGCTTAGTCGTCGTTTAGATTGGAGACATTAATTTTTGGAAAAGGATACCGTCACTGTTGTGGGTAGACATGTCGAAGACACGTTACGAAACTTTTAGTTTTAAGAATGATCACTAGCTGTACGTAAATGATAAAGTTGTTTAATAAGAAGAAACATTTTCTGGATATCTCGAACGCATAATGATTTTCTGTCGGAACTGCTGTATGAAAGAGGAATCCATGAGTAGATGAGGCTGTTCGAAAACCCTTTCTCGTGGTAGAACCCAGACTGACGATAGAAATTAAACATTTGTCGTTTAACGTGGGTGTATTAAAATTACTTGTGGAAACAAAGATAGGACATTACTCGCTTCAGATTGTATTTAAACAAGGTTACCTATGAAATGATCACGTGAGAATAAACAGGTCTATGTATGCTACATTTTCAACGAAGAAAGACAGTTCATCAAGTAAGACTGAAAATGCAGATTCCGTGTGATTTATTTAACGATATTCTTTTCGATTTGTATTTGCATTTGTACAATGTGTTGAAGTGTAATTAAAACAATAATAACTTTATTTCTGATTGTTATTTTATGTTAGAGCATTGCTTTGACTGCTATACTATCAACATAATTGAGCCGTTCCACGATAAAAACCAACATTATGGATTCTGCGTAATGTTTCGAACCAGATCAGCCTGCAAAGGCTAATCCGGTCCGACACATTCCGTCTCAGGGGGATAGAGGTATTGAGCAATGATTCCTTAAACAGAAAATTCACAGGAGGCGAAACGTGTCTGTTCGGGTTAGCCTGCACGGCACGCTCAGCTCGGTTCGATAGTTTTTTGGTGGAACGGCTCATTTATATTTCAGAAAAAGTAGTTCCAGCGATTATGTCATTTCTAAAAATAAGTAGACTGATAAAGATAAAAGTTTATCATACCAGTAGACATGTAAACGAAAGGTTTATCATACCAGTGTTATACGTCACGTAATCTGCTCATTGCATGATAAAATAATAACCCATTACGTCTACGTCTGAAAGTATTTATTTTTCAAATGTCAGAAAATTAAGTACAATTTTAAAAAATGCGGATAAATCAAACTGAATTTGCATGCAAAGGTTTATGTTAAAAGGATAGCTTAGCCAAGTCAATGAGAATTTTTTCCATTAGATGCTAACATATATTTTTGTATAATTGAAAATAACTTTAAATATTTTACAATTTTCAAAACTAGACTTATTGATCAACTTGATCAAAGTTAGAATAGGTCAAACAAAGTTGGCATATTATTCTAAATTTAAAAAATACGATTTTCTTATGAAATATATAATTTCGAATAACAAATGGCGTAAATTTTTTGCTTGTTTTAGATTAAGTTTTAATGGTATTCAATTAAGAACAGAGGCATTGCAAAGTTTGCTCTACCAACCTAATTGACAACGAAAATAATTTTATTTTATGTTGTCCAAAATATTCAGATATCAGAAAATATCATCTTGGTAATATGCAATGGCCCAATTTTTATTTTTTTTAACCAATACGTGTCAAGTTCAAAAAAGAAAGTATTAATAAATCTATGCAAATATATTTCGGAAGGTTATTCTATTCGCGATGACGTTATAAAGCGTGTTGCTGTTCCCTAACGTATTCTTATTGTGTATCTTTTTTTATTTTATATACCAAAAATGATTTATCTGACATACTGTATATATAGGATCTGACATGAGTTGGCATTTCATATACAGTTTTATTAAACGAGATCAAGAAATTTAATATTAAGCGAGCTCTTGGCGAGCTTTATAACACATGCTTTGGACAAATCGGGTTTTCGCTGTCAGAAAATAGTCCCAACATGTAATACTTAATAAACTAATATGAAAAAGGCAAAAACTCATCACGAGCACAGCGTCTATAATGGGTCTAACCTGTAGGTATGTGACTACCATGATAAAGGAATCTGTTTCAAGCTATCAGAACTAAGACCACTGTTGTACACTATTCCTACTTTATCTCTTGGTGCAAAGTCAAATCTTCAACAATTTTAACATTCAATTCACCACATGAATATAATCAAAATAGAAAGGTAAACAAAAGATAGTGAAAACAAGTTTTTCCTTCAATTAGGCTTAGTGACATAGTTTCTGGGTTAAAAGCAATGTTCAAAACATCTATTCCGCCAAAGTTTCAACATGCTAACATTAAAAGAACAGCTGTCAGAGTGTTTATAACAAGATTTTCCTTTAATTTGGTCTAGTGACCTTATGTTTGACCCGACTTGACCAATATTTGAACTTGGTCTAGATATCAATAATCATCAGGCGAACATTCTGACAAAGTTTCAAGATGCTGAATTAAACCTTGAGGTCAAGCTGTTTACAAGATTTTTCTCAAATGTTTTTCTTTGGACCTCATTGTTGTTTTTATCCAACATGACCTATATTTTAGTCTAGATTTCACCAAAACACCAATTCTGACAATATTTCAACATGTTAAAATAAAAAATGCAGCATTCAAAATGTCTGAGTGTTAACAAAATGTTACTTCATTTTGGTATAGTGACCTAGTTGTTGACCCACCATGACCCTTATTCTTACTAGGTCTAGATATTGTCAAGACAAACATTCTGACAAAGCCTCAAGCTGCTCAAAGCAAAGTGTGGTTTCTAGACTAACAAGATTTTCCTTCAATTTGGTGGAGGGACTTAGTTTATGACCCAACATGACCTAGTTTATGACCGAATATATTTAAACTTAGCCTAGATGTCATCAAAAAAGTTATTCTAAAAACATTTCAACATGCTTAAGTTTAAAATAAGGCATCCTGAGTGTTTTCAATATGTTCCTTTAAATTGACATTGAAACCTAGTTTTTCACCTCACAAGACCCAGTCTATAACTTGGCCAAGATTTGATCTAGATGATTTTCAGATAACCTTTCATTCATATTGGATGTTGTAAAATGTTGCCTGTAGATTGTTCACAAGGCAAATGTTGATGGCCTGTGACCGAAGGAAATCAGACAAAACCTGATCATAAAAAACACAAACTGTGCAATAAAAAAACAGGACTTCCTTTATATACTACATTTAATTAGATAAAACAAGTTGATATGATTTTGATAAACTTATCCGTTAATAAAGATTACCTTGTATGAATCCATTAGTAATATATGTAATCAGCTGAAGTTCCTCTCCTGTCCTGTCATAACAGCTGTTATTCCATCAGTAAATGGGTTTCTCTCAATATATTCCCTTGTTTGATGATGATGCAGGAAGTTATATCCCACAGTCAAAGATGCATGCAATTTTCATTGTTTTCACAGGCACCAATGACCAACGGGTATATCACTAACTGCCTATATGAACTTCCTCTCCCATTATCGCCATAACAGCTGTGATTCCATGATTGTACAGGTTGATCTCAATCCATTTACTGTTTTGATGTGTATGCAGGAAAGAATATTACCCCACAGTCAAAGATGCATGATATTTTCATTGTATAGACAGGTACCAATGACCAAGGGGTATATCACTAACTGCTTATATGAATTTCCTCTCGAGTTATCGCCATCAGAACTGTTATTCCATGATTGTATGGGATGTTCTAAATCTATTCTGTTTTAAAATAAAAATTGATGCAGATTATGATTGACTGCTGTTATAATAAATGACATCAGACAATAACTGCAAATAAAAGTGGCTTTATATAAAATAAAATGATAAGTTAAAGAATGAGATTACAAACACTATTTATACCTTTTTCCTTTTAAATAGCCTAATATTTAAGAAATAGACCAAAATTGAAAACAATATACATGTTTATTAGTTATGTCAAAAAGCAAAGCTTTGGGTTCTGTAACCAGTTTTGTTTTAGACCAGTTTGTACCTCTGTGCAGTCTTATCTGGATTATTCCTTTAAACCAGTGACTTTAAACTTATCTTTTTTACATCAATTGTGAAACAAGCTTTAATCTTATATTAATCACGCTCAATTTTCTGGAGATACAACCAGTTCTCGCCCAATTTGTGCGGAAAATCACAATCTTCACTGAATTCTGATTCAGATATATGGGGCATTTTTTTAAGAATTAGGTAGTCTTTGAGGATTCCGGTGTATTTTGGTATTTTTATACATTTTTCATTTGAGTATATTTGGGCAAAGATGCTTCTATAATTTTTTTAAAAGGGACCAATTCCCCACTTGTGTTCAGAAAAATTAGCCATTGAGGGGTTTATACAGATATTATTATAATTACTGATGATACAGATGTAACTTACATTTGTGTTTATCTTATGAAGATGACATTTGACCTTACAGCATATGATGTTTGAAAGCATTGTGAAAAAAAGGTCAAATTGTTGACATTATGCAAAATATACTTCTCACAATGCTTTTGAATTAAAATCAATTGTGCATTTTCGAATTCTTAAGATTTAACTGTTTTGAAAGATGTTTTTATACTTACTTGAATGATGTTTAGCTGCAGGGTGGATTCTTTTAAAGAATCGCAGTGGTCCTGACGGTTTCCAGAATTCTTGACCCCAATTTCCTAAGAATAGTTGACCCCAATTTATATAGGTGTGAATGGATGATGGTTCTTTTGTTGAATAATCACTACATTTAGATAATGATTAATGTAATAATGATGTATGTTTTAACATTGTTATAAATTATCCTATATCATGGTTTTCAAAGTATTCTTAAGATTTGAAGTATTGTTTTGATAGAGGACAGCTCCTCCTTTTATCACAATCTTCCTTATTCATTAATATAACTATACCTTAGCCAGAAGTCAACCTGTCATGTACATATTCTCCTTTTCTCACCATATGTTTTCAAAGTCGTCTGCAGCAGATTAACTAGTTAGAACACATCAAGATCATTTAAATAATCAATCAACAGGTAAGTAAGTATCAATAATCAGTCTTTTGTTTATGACACCTGTAAAACCATCCATTCACACCTATATAAACCGATAATGGGGTCGAGAATTCTTTGGGTCGAGATTTCTGGCTACCGTCCTGACATACAATGTGCCTTGTTAAGATTCATTTTTGACTATCACATCCTTTTATCAATTGTAAATTTTTTAAAATTGTGTCTCGGCCACGGATATGTGTCTCCAGTCAAGTCTTTTAGAAAACTTCTTTAAACTTCCTTTTTTGGACACCCGATACGTCTCTTGAATACACTGGGGACGTTTCTTCTTGGGTTCTTTTAGTCTAAAAAGCTGTTAGTTTTAACTGATTTGCCATTAGTCTTAAATATTCCGTCCACATTGCAAATGTGTTCACCACTAAAAAATGAAGTGGATGCCATGCAGTAGACACGGAAGATATTACGTCATTAAATCGTCATTAAATGTGTAAACAATCTGCACTCGAGAACTTCGAATAACACTTCTAAAAATAGATTTACTTTCTTATGTGCTATTTTTGTGATATTTATGCTTAGGGACTTGGGGGTCATATTTATTTCTTACATCATACAGTAAGCGTGGGAGTTCCGGATCACTAACGAAACAAATAGTGATAGCTAGAATAAAGGAATTGAGAATTTAAAAGAAAATTTTGCAGTTTAATGGCAAAATATCCCGCCTTTAATCTTATTTTTGTTGTCTGTCACACACATGACCATTGTTTTGGTGTATTTGGGCAGAGACATAAATACATGTCTCTGATTTGGGTCACAGGGTGTATGTTCAACCAATTTTTGCATCGATCTTTGACTGTCAAAGGAGTTTTGTCAGAAGGACTGACGACTTTAGCAGGTCTGTGAAGCATTGTCATTGATCTAGTGAAACAAATTTAACACGAAGGGACTCGTAGCCGATAGGTTCTGGTTATCAACCTTTACTGTAAACAAAACAGTTATTGCCGTTATCTCGGGAACCAGCTTGATTTGGACGGATGTGACGTCGGCCGGATATGAATAAATGTCGGCCATGGTTCCCTGCTTTGTTCTATGTAATTTCATTTGGATTTTATGAGCTGGGCCGTAGTATCTTTGCACCCAATTTTTTTCCATACTGAATATAGAAGATTTCCCCTTATTAAGGTTAAACCTCATAACGAGCTGTGCTCGTTATTAAATAATCACAAAAAAATATTTTTATGACCGATGATGGTCCCTTTACCTCGTTCATCTATCGTGACGTTTGTGTTTACCGGATACACGTTCTCAATAATTGTAAACATTTACGGATAAATACAACAATAGTGATTCGGACATGTTATATTACAGACGTTACATATAAAGAAACACGTAATGGGTATATTATATCGGATACAAGCATTGTCATGTGATAAAGTTATATATTTATTTACTTCCACATTGTAAATGGCCATTGACGAATTTTGTCGATATTTGCCAATAAAGGATTTATTGATTGATTGACAAAATACTAAGCTGCATTTAAGACCAAGTATCGGATACATCTGCGATACAACAAAATCGGTAAATCTGTCCGAAACATTCTACCAAAAACACATAACAGTTATGTACAAATAAAACGAAACACGAGAAATAAATGCGCATTTATTGCCAGCTATTTCCGATCCACACAAGCCAGGTGATGGGAATAACACTTTTGCCAGGTTATTTCAAAATCTAATCATGCATTTGAAAGCTGTAGTACTGCACATCTCGGACTGCTCGCTCAAACAACATCACGCTCATAGGCACACATGTACAAATATACATTGGATTGACATTGTGGCAACTATGTCTTGCACATAAGAAGTTAAATCGACTTAATAGAAGACCATTAAAACATGTGAAAATTACCTATATCTGTATTGCTGTTTAAATTCTAGATACATGTATATGCTTATTCAGGGACAATTTACAGATGTGTTGAATGTGCTGCCGACACCGAGATGTAGTATCACTCTGTGTTTCGCAGCGCATGCCTTTGCAGCAGACGACTTTTGAATGAGCAATTCCCCCAATTGCCACATTGTGTTCGATTTTATTAAATTATTACACATTCATTTCGAGAGATGTTCCATATGTTTACCTAGATCTTTTCAAAGTCGTCTGCTGCGGATTTAAGTAAAAGTTTTAAGGTTTATTGATTTTCAGCTTCCAGGTGCCAAACTACCGACACCAAAAAATGAACTACCTATTACTGACTGTGTACGTGTTCGTTTCTATTGGTGGAGTTTTTTCACAAACAGGAACTGACGCAAAGAATCTACGGACACATCTGTTCGTTACAGACGCCTACGACAAGACAATTATTCCATCTTTAGACCAAAGCTATATAAAAGGTAACGTTTAACATGGAACATTTCGTTGTTGTGTTTTAATCTTCCGAATAATACATATCGCAGCACATTATTATAGTTTATTAAATAGTGTACAAGCATTTATCAGCATGCAGCAATTGCTGTTTATGAACTGGAAGAGTACATAAGCCTTATAACATTGAACTTCATACTCAGCCCTATTTGTACACATACGGTCGATATCGGGCCTGTGTTTAAGGAAGAGATGTCGTCTAAACCTATAAGTTGAGTATACCCATTTTCTGATGCCGCCTGGTGGCTAAATTTTAAACCAATCATATAGATTGAATTAATTATAAAGAGTCACTGGAAGAATATTTCTGCCAAATTAAGCTTAAGTCAGTCTCTGTTGTCTTCTCTGATGACGCCTGGTCGTCATTTACTTCAACCAACAGCTATCATAGAGGTACACGCACGTATTCAGAGGAGGAGATTTGTTTAAAGCTCTGTAGTACCCCTTTCTGACCTCGCAGCCAGCTGGAACAAAGGATTAAAAATGATTAATTCATTGCTTCAAACTGTGACAATTTCAGAATATAATGGTCGAATTAAAAATGTTCGTAACCCAAATAATGACACATATCATTGCTTATTGGGAATTCTGGTCCTTTATGGCTTTCATATTTTTTGTAATACATCATAATCCTAAAAATGTATGTAACACCATTTATTTAGATGCAGAAACTTCATAGGCAAAATATGCCATAGGTTGACATTGTGGTCCTTATTCTTTTTCGTAGTTTTCATAGCCGATAATATGTCTTGTAATGAAGTAAATTGACCTCCAGTTTCGGCGAATTCATAAGCATTTGTTTAGCGACATGTTCAAATTTACAAACAATTTGTTTTTACTTTGTTAGTTAGGGTGGATTATCTTTTGCATTCGGACTAACAGTTAAATAATGTGGTACACTCCTAGAATATTGACCTTTTTAAAATATGTAGTAGGGTTGTAATGTCCTTTGGCGACAATTTCTTTCTAAGTCGTCTGCTGCAGATGCGTCAAAAACCGTCTCTATTAGGGAAAGGTTAATAGGAAATGTGACTCCCAACATTATTTATTCCTGCCATATTGACTGGTTGGAAAAGGTAGTCGCCAGGTGGCATCAGAAAAGGGCTGAAATGAACACATTTCCACCGATATTATCCATTTTCTTCCGTAGCATGATGCAGGTGATCGATTAGGCGTCATCTTGGCCCTCATGTTTAAACCTCGTTCATTATAAATTTATTTCTAAATTTTCTGAAAATCTTTAATTTATTATGTTCTGTTCGTCATTATAGGAGAAAGCAATACGAATTCCATTTTTTTGCGATCATACAATAAACGTGAAATGAACACAATCATCGTCTAGTCAATTAGTTTTAAAATCAATTTTTATTGCAAAAGTATGCATTTCAATTTTTGTTTACAGTCAGTTTACGTGTTTTTTTTCGTAAATAGATAGCACCTATAGATATTACCTATGTGAGTACAGGCGTCCGATTTTGTTTTGAGAAAAACAATGGTAAAACCACACAATACCTCGTTAAAAAATTACAAATAGTCTAATTATATGGTTCTTATGCTATAATAATAATGACCGTAATGTTAATTCGAGGAATCCCACACAGGACCGTGTTACTATAAATAGTCTCTCTAAATGATATTACATAAACAGACACTATTATTAACTATATCAACCATATATAGGCTATTCATAGTAAAATGGTCCTGGGTTGGATTCATCACATTTTCTCATACGAAATCATTACGTTCATTATTATTTTAGAATTGGGAAAATATAGAGATGCTATATGTAGTATCTTAACGAGTTATTGTGTGTTTTCCCCAATATTTTCTCAAATAAAAACTCGGACGCCTGGGATGTAAGTGCATCTATTTCCAGATATTCATGTGAATTACCACCTATTCTCAATACATGGACTAGACGAGGTCACGGAAACGTTAACGACATCAGGTTATTTATACATCTGGTGGGAAGATGATTACCTCACGTGGACGCCGTCTGATTACGGGGGAATAGAATACTACCTCTGGCCACAGGTAGAGTGGTTAATCAACTTTCCCTTGCAGTTGCATTTTGACGTATCTACAGCAGACGACTTTTGACGACATTGATGGAAAAGGAGAAACAATTCAATATGAGAAAATGCTCATGATGTGTTAAAATTGTGTTGATATATGGGTACATAAGTTTCAAAATTGTCTGCTGCAGATTTGTTGTAAGTGGGAAAGGGTTTACATTTATTTTTATTTTACATCGATTGTGAAAAAAGCGCTTACTTATCTTAAACACTCTTGATGTGAGGCGCCGGTTTCAGATATTTGAATTAATGCAATTAACGCGAGCTGTTTCGGTATCATCAAAGAATAAATGTATGGAACATGGTGACTCATTTAAAGCGCATCACGGAAATATACCCAATATCTACGTTTAGGAAATATTCATGAACAGCGTATTGGTCTACATTGTGTTTCGATTACAAACTTCAGCCTGTTAATAACGGCTTTCCCTCCTTAGCGTTCGGGAGTGTGGCATTACGACTGACTCGCTGGGAAAAATGGACAGATATTGCTGGAAACTTACCAAGGAAACGCCGTGATGTAAATAAAATAATGTTGAAAGCAGCTAAAAACACCATACCAATCAATCCATTTAAATCATGGATGATGCGCAATTCCTCCTATTGTCACAATGAATTCTAAGTCGTCTGCTTCAGAATTGTTGTACATGTACATTGGAAAGGGTTAAAAAATGACCCGCACTTCTTGTGAGCTGTACCGAGAATGTTAGGCTGAGATCTTTTGATAGTTTATTTATTTATTTATTTATTTGATCGGGGTTAAACGCCATCTTTAACAATTTCTCAGTCATATCACGGCGGCCAGTTAACCTACTCATATGTTTCCTGGTTTTCGCACACCAGTACTCCACACAACAATATTCCCAAGCAACTGACTGCTTTTCCACATAGACTTAGTCCATTGGTGGAAGACGAATGACGCATGTCGCAATGACTTTTGCGAAACGTCGGAAAGAAAGTTGGCCGAGCCGGGATTCGAAATCACAACCCCTGGATTGACAGCCCGCGTCGTTACCGACTGAGCTACCGAGACTCGACAGATCTTTCGATAGCAATTGGAAAATCGACCTTACATACTTTTTCTAAAATTAACTCCGAGTGCTTATAATACAGGGGTCTAGAGTTCGAACCTCGGATCGGTAATTCATTCTGTCTGAGGATTTACAGAGGTTATTGTGACTAGCGTCATTCGAACATGTGCCCTTCCATGGGAATGTAAATATGATCAAGATATGAGCCGTCCCGTGAGAAAGCCAACATTATGGCCTCTGCTTAATGTATCGACCAGATCAGCCTACGCAGTCGGCGCCGACTGATCCGGGCTGACACATTCCGTCTCAGGGGGATAGAAGTATAGAGTAATGATTCCTGAAACAGATAATCCACAGAAGGCGAAAAGTGTCTATACGGGTTAGCCTGCGCGGCATGCTTAGGCTGATCTGGATCGATACTTTACGCAGAGTCCACAATGTTGGTTTTCTCGCGGGACGGCTCATATACACTGAAAATAATATTCCTTACACAAGCTTACGTGACGCTTCTGTCACTTCTTAAAAGAAGACGGAGCAGATAATTCAGAATGTTCTGAACGTACACTGTTCAGAAATGCCATATTGTACATTTCCCCAACAATTCAAGCTTTTCGTAAAATCAATCATTTATAAAATATCAATGGCTATCAAGTTCAATCAACGGTGAAATCTCGAATGCTATCAATGGTAAAATCTTACCATCTGTTATCACAAATTCAATGTGAAAGAGGAACTAAACAAAGGTTGTGGGAGTTCCCCGATCCTGTTTACTCTGTTTATAAACGACTTGATGGAATATTTACGACAAGAATGTACTAACGGTGTATTTGTTTCAAACGATATTGAGGATATTTTAGCCCTCCTATTTGCAGACGATGTTTCATGTGTCTCAGACACTATATTCCATTTTCAGAAACAATTAAATGTATGACATAAATATTGTCTATCCGTTGGAATGAAATTAAATCTAGATAAAACGAAAAATAATTTTTTTCCGAAATGGTGGTGTTTTAAAAAACAAGGAAAAATAGTATTATGATAGCAGTGAAGTTGAAACTTTGTTGGACAACAAGTAAAACAAACCAAGTAAATCAAGCTAATAAAACTTGTATTAGCATATATAGATCGCAAAACAAATTTGGATATTTTAATCCGAAAGATGCTTTTAAACTATTTGATTCTATGATAAAATCTATTCTCTGTTTTAATTCCGATATGTGGGGTTATGAATATAGTCACACCATAGGAAACATGCACACTGATTTTTGTAAACGCATATGTTACCGCCGATTTTTTCGCATAGTGAATGCGGTAGATATCCTCATTCTGTTTCGTATATGACACTGTGCATATAGAACTGGATAAAACTTACAGAAATGCCTACTACAATATATCAAAAACAATGCTACCATATGCTTAGAAGGCTAGATGAAAATGACAGAAAGACATAGGCATCTAAAATTAAACATTTGTTATATGAGTAAGGTTTTGGGTACGTATGGATAAATGACGGTGTTGGAAATTGTAGTCTTTTTTTAAAATGCTTTAAACAACGTCCTCCAGATTGATCTCTCCAAAAACTTCAGCAAGAAATCAGAGATACATCTAAGTCAAAATAGTATCAACACTTTAAATATCTTTTAAATGTAGAAATGTATCTTTCCATGGATATCTCATATTATATTTGTCGCATATTGTCAAATTTTAGTCATTGTTTAAATGCAGAAAAGGGTAGACATTAAAATATTGATTATTGCTTGAGATTCTGTAATATTTATCTTTGTATAAACTGCTTTGTTGTTGAGGATGAATTGCACTTTTTGTTAGTTTGTCCAGTTTACAATAAACTTCGGCTTTTTTATTTCCAAGAAGTCTGGACAAATTCATACCCAACTACAAGGTTGTTTTTATGACATAATGAGTGAATGTAGACCCACATATGTAAACTGATACAATATCTAATTGAGGCATTTAAAACCAGACAATTACCTTTAGATGAAAAGGTCTCTAATAAAATCTTAAAGTATGTGTCGTATACTAATTATTTCTATACTTGAATATGTTCAAAAAGTTTATGATGTCACTTCAATGAATTTATTATGTACATGTAAATTATGTATAATAGGCCGAAGGGAATACATATCGATTTTAAATCGATTGTAAAATCTCGCTTGTCACCAATGGTTAATTCTTACATCTCATTTATGGTAAAATATAAATTGCTATGAATAATGATAAAATATCACTTTTCATCAATGGTAAAATCTCAAATGTCATCAATGCTAAAATTTCAATGGTCATAAATTGTAAATCATCAATTGTCATTAATGGTAAAATATATCAATTGTAATCAATGGAAAACTGTCCATTCCAACTATGGTAAAATATCAGTTGTAATGAATGGACAAAATGTCAATTACAATTACTGGGTGAATAAAGTGTATGTTATGTTATGTTGTGGTTAAATTTCACTTGCCATCACTAGTAAACTTTCAATTGCAATCAATGATAAAACATTGATTGCAATCAGGGATAAAATATCGATTGCAATCAATAATAAAACATCGATTGAAATCAATGTTAAAATCCCAATTGCAACCAATGGTTAAATCTCAATTGTAACCAATTTGACAATCTCAATTGCCATCAATGGTAAAATCTCAGTTATTATCAATGGTAAACTATCAATTTTCATCAATTTTTAATCAACAATTGCCATCAATGTTAAAATCTCAATTGCAACCAATTTTACAATCTCAATTGCCATCAATTGTAAAATCTCAGTTACTATCAATGGTAAACTATCAATGTTCATCAATGTTTAATCAACAATAGCTATCAATGTTAAAATCTCAATTGCATCCAATGTTAAAATCCCAATTACAATCAATGTTAAAATCCTAATTGCAACCAATGGTAAATCTCAATTGTAACCAATTTTACAATCTCAGTTGCCATCAATTGTAACTTCTCAATTTTTATTATTTGTTAATGAACAATTGCCATCAATGTTAAAATCTCAATTGCCATCAATTGTAAAATCTTAATTGCCATCAATTGTAAAATTTTAATTGCCATCAATGGTTAAATCTCAGTGGTCATCAATGGTAAATTCTCAAATACAATCAATGTTGAAATGTCTATTGCATTCAATGGTACAATCTCAATAGGAATCAATGTAAAAATGGGAATTGCAATCAATTAAAAAATCTCAAATGCCATCAATGGTAAAATCCTAATTACTTTTAATTGTAAAATATCAATTGGCATTAATGGTAAAATATCACATCTCATCAATGGTATAATCTCAATTGTCACTAATGCTAAAGGTTATTTATGCCATCAAGGGAAAAACGTAAATTACAATCAAATGCCATATATGGTTATATCTAAATTTCCATTAATTGTAAATTATCAATCGGCATCATTAAAATAAATGGTAAAATGACTAAAATCTCATTCGCCTTCAATTGAAAACTATCAATCGCCATCAATGGTAAAACATCAATGGTAAAATTTTAATTGCCGTCAATTGAATTGCAGCCAATGGTTAAATCCCAATTGTAACCTATGGAAAAATCTCAATTGTAACCAATGGTACAATCTCTATTGCAATCAATGCGAAAATCTCAATTGCCATCAATGGTAAAATCTCAATTGCCATCATTTTTTTTAAATTGTAATTAATAATACTGCATATGTCCGATAAATACATGTATATCTAAATTACCATTGGAAGAGCTAAAGAATAGTGAGAGAAAAGCAGAATATGGTTTAAAACAAATGTTGTGTTCACTGTTTCTTCACATATTTTGAAAAAATTATCGATTTCGATTATTAATTGATATTTGAAAAATGTCACTAGATTACCTTCCTCATATGATGCGCTAGATAGGCAAAATGTTACAAGTGTATATGCATATTATACATGTAAATATGTGTGCATAAACGTATGTAATCAAATAATTTCATTTTATGTGTAAGTGCCTGTTTGTTCCCTTACGTTTGATAACACATTTTCTCTGTATAAACTATAATCTAAGTCCTTATTCCCAGTATTCACATGCTCCTCTCTTTCTTTTTAAGTACACACATATGTATATATGCCTAATAAAGTAAAAACCTAAATGGAAATATCCTTCTTTATGTCCATATCTTGGTTATAAGTTCTTTTTCACGTGGCTGAAATTATATATTGACAATGTATGTATTTAATGTTATTCCTCATGCTGTACACTATCTGTACCTGAGAGATATGCAGATACTGTTCTGTTCTGTTATGTTTAAATCTCATGTGTTTAATATCGTATGCTTGGAAAAATCACTTAAATACTGGCTTAACGTAAAGCGTTCATCAATAACAAGTTTAAACGATGTATATAACGACAGTTGTGTCCATCTTTTAAATTTAAAAACAAGCTGGGTTTATAAAATTACACAGCAATTATCAGATTTGGGATTATGTTTTGTTTGGACACATTTTGATCGAGACTGCAATTATTTCCCAATAATTAAGAACCGTATGAGGGATCAATTTATTCAAAAGTGGTTTTCAGACATCAAAAGTTCATCTAAACTAAATTACTGTAAAGATTTTAAAACGACTTTTGAATTCGAATCCTATTTAGAAAATATCAAAAATGATAGACTAAGAATTTGTTTTACAAAAATACGTATATCAGATCATAAGCTAGCTGTTGAAATTGGTAGATATATACATATTGTGAGAAATGAAAGATACTGTGAATTATGCAACACATTTGCATTGGAAAGTCTTGACATGTCCCACATTAAGAGATATAAGAACAAAGTATTTTAAACCGTCTTTTCCAATATTGTTTAAATTTGTCGCGATTAATGTCAACTAAAAATAGAAATTTACAAAGTAGTCTTGCTAGATTTATTAATGAAGCTTCAAATAGGAGGAGTGATCTTATATCGATACCTGCCATTTGAATCATAACCACAGACAAATATTATACTATCAATAATTATGTTATACTGTATATATGAATAGTTTTGTTATACATGTGATGATATTTTGTAGTCATTCTTTTTGCATGTTCAACCATTTTGTATGTGTTTTGTATGGCCAATGGCACATTTAGTGCCGACTTGCCTAATAAAATTATTTGAGTTTGAGTTGTGTTTAATATCAATTGCAATCAATGACAAATTTATAGTTGCCTTCGTTGAAAAATATATCAATTGCCAATAATGATTTAAAAATATATTGTCTTTGATTATATTATAACTTTTAACTGTAAAATTTCAATTACCTCTTATTGTAAAATCTAAAATGCCATCAATAAATTAAAATTAATTAGCTTTGATTATATGTTCTCAATTACCGTTAATTGTAACTATCAATTGTAACATCTCAGTAAGCACAAACAATAAAAACGCCACTTTGTCAATTGCAAAATCGCAATTCCCATCGATTTTAAGATAGCCATTTTCCTGTACATGTATTGTAAATTCTTAAAAGACCGTGTGAGATTGTGTTATGTTTTCAGGGTGATGTTTGGAAACCTGACATTACACTTAAAAACTCCGTATTGGACTATAAAGAGCTGGGTGCCAGTAGTCTCAACGTAGAGGTGGAGTCAGATGGTGTCGTAGCTTGGTACCCATTTCAGGTATGGAATTTATAATAATCAAAGGTCTGAAAGTACTCAAACCTTGTGCCCTTACTACGAGATTGTAGTACTGTGTGAAAAGTCAAAATGCAATGAACTTTATTAACACATCTAGGCAGTGAGGACTGTTTAAACATTGGTATCGACGTTGACAGATATGTATGGCAGATGGCCTTGTGGGAGAATTAAATAAGCAATTATCTCTGATTTTTCCTCAATGCCATCTGCTGCAATTATATGTCTTGAAGGTGGGAAAGCATTAAGAATAAATTCACGTTTTCTCGTTCCTCAATGCTGCATAAATATGTGTTGTTTTGTTTGTAATATAATGATTTCTGTCATTTGTGTGCAGCAAAAGGCGTGTTAAATATATTTATCAAAAGGATTCATGTCATTTTGGTGCGTCAATAGTCGTGTTAAAACAGAGTCGTACGTTTAATATTGTTCAGGGAATTAAAGTTGATCAAATCATTGCTATATAAACTAATCAATCAGCTTATATCACGTTACATACAACACAAGAGGAACTATGCTCAATTATGATATACTGAATTCTCCTTTTGCTACAATGTTTACAAATATCGTTTGCTGAAAATGCGTCTGCATACAAATCCCATTTTCTGGTGCCGCAATGATACATAAATAAATGTCATTGAAGTATTTCAAAGGCTATTTAAATTTATAAGTACGAGATATTTAATTCGACCACCAGGCACCGGCAGTAATACATTTCAAAAGAATGTTCCTTTGATGGTTCTCTTTCAAAAGTATCATAAACATTTTAAATTATATGTATAACTTTGGTTGCTGCAGCATCAGAAGGGGAGAGGGGGAGGGGTGGGGAAGGGGGGAAATGTCAAAACTTTATAAAAGAAATCTACTTTGAATATGCTTGTCTGATTTCAAGATAGTTTAGAAGAAGTTTTCCTCTGCTGATTGCAAGATGATTTAGCAGAAAAGTTTATTCAGTGACCATCTACATAATTTGTTCAGCCCTAATTGGTTGGTTGGGAAAAACAGGCGGCATCAGAACAGAGTTAAAATGACAAAAACTTTCAATACTTTTCCTTTTAATCTGCTTGTCTGAGTCAAAGATAATTTGACAGAAATATTCCTTCGATGACCTTCTACAGAGCTGTTCAAGTCATATTGATTTGTTGAAAGGCTGTCAGGCTGCATCTGAAAATTGGTTAAATGACAAAACTTTCAAATTATTATTTCTGATTTCAGTCGGTATCGACTTGTGATTTCAATCAAGGAGTTGTGATTTCAAACAGTCTTTCTGACGATTGACAAAAGTCAATTAGACAAGCGTCTTTCGTCTTCCACCAATGGGCTACATGTAACAGTATATGTAGAAAAGCAACCGTATGCTTTGAAAGACTGGTGTGTGTTGTATTGGTGTGTGAAAGCCAGGAGACACACTGGTAGGAGAACTGGCCGCCGTGACATGACTGCAAATTATTAAAAAAAGATCTTTATCCCCAATCAATCAATTTACCCGCAGGTATTCGAGTCTACGTGTAGTGTAGATATTACATACTTTCCATTCGATGTGCAGACATGTCATCTGACGTTCGTGTCATGGAGTTATACAACTAATGATGTAAGTACCGGTGACACTTTTTCTATTACCATTAAAACACTGGTATATGTAACTGTATAGGTAACAGTACGCCAAATATATCCGCGGCCATGCTGATCCAAATAACCCCTAAACAAACCTTTGTTTGCGTGGAAATGAATATATACCTTCACTAGAATGCATTGAATATATGACATTGAGTTTAAATTGATTGTAAATGTGAATAGTATTCACAAGGAAATGATTGATTTGATCAATTGAGGGTTGAAACTGTTTGATTTACATGAAAACAAAGAAGTAATTTATTTGGTGTATTTTGACCTATACAACGTGTCCATAGACTAGTGATATTAGTATATGCCTTGGTAGCAGGAGACCAAGTTAAAATCTCCGCTCGGGTTCTACTTAAAACTTTTAAAACGGTACCATTGGCTTCCCTTCTTAGCGTTAAGTGTTGCGTATATAGCATTACGATCGATTTATCAATGTCAGGAAAAACCATAGGGGTTTGGCACGATAATAAAAACAATTGAAATCTATTATATATATATTATAGACAAGAGCTCCAACTTCCTCGTCAGCCAGATTTGAAAACATTTCTGTATTTTGTCCAATACAAACTAAACAAAACGAAGATTTAATTGAGTGCTATGTGTCAGCATGTAGCTAAATGGTTACCCTACACACTGGTCAAAAGGATTGTATCCGCAATCGATCTATTTACGAACTCCAGACTTAAAATCATGACAATAACAGCGACATTTTACAGGTCGGATACAGATCTTGTGACCAGTGGTTAGTCTTACCATTTAGCTACATGCTGACACGCAGCTACTTATTCAATCGCCGTTTTTTGCATGCGCAAATGAGACCATTGTTTCATGTTGGATTTTGAAGTCACGTGATGTAAATGCCCCAGAACACATACAAAAATAGAGCAAACAAATCAGACTGAATTACAAATGCAAACATAAGCAAAAGTAAAAAAAGTAAAATAAATTCACTTATTCTAGGTATCCAAATAAAATTACAAAGTCTCTTAATGTGTAAATATCATATTTAAGAGTACACAATTATTTAGATATCACTACGCCAATATAGCACTTCACCGAGCAATTACCCTTTGTAAATTGTAATCCTTTCTTCACTCTCGGCATAGATGTAAACATCCACTCGCCCGCTAGCATAAGCGAGTAGATTAAAGGATCGGGCTAGTACGAAATTCTAGGCGCTAGTCCATACATATTCGTTCAGGTCCATATTCATAATAAAAGTATGCATTGCTTAGCCTTTTCTTTCTCGTTCTCTCAGTCAATCTATTCCTTTGACAAAGTTGCGTATAGAACATGTGCTCGTTTCTAGTAACGAAGCCCATCAATGTCGTTTTAGTTATGCATTCGTTTTCAATAGGTAATTTTCCTTTCACAAGCAGGTTGCCGCAAAAACATGAGTATAATCGACAATAAGTCGACGATTAACGATGACTTTTGCATTTTGGATAGGTGCTTTCGACAAGGTCCGCGTCTAAATTCCCGACTTCTAAGAAAGCGAGTTCATCAAATCATTTGGGCGCTTTACGATTGCGAGTCAATGTTCTAAACACTTGTTTATGAATCGTTTAGAATACTTTGATTATAATAGGCAGAACGAATAAGGAACGAATAAATCTTGCAATAAATCGATCCTTTCTTTCGGCCAAAATCAGGTAAATGACCCGCGGATATTTGTTGTTACAATATAACTGATTCATCCGTTTATTCTAAATTTGTATTATACAGTTCAACATTTGTTTTGACAGTTTGTTCGTTATGATTTTGACGCGATTCAAGATTTTGACGCGATTCAAGATTTTGACGCGATTCAAGATTTTGACGCGATTCAAGATTTTGACGCGATTATTTCTTTCATAGAGTTGATTACTAACAGATGACTGAGTTGGTGATGGAAAGAACATTAACAAATTAAGTTAAGCTAAAACAAACACAGGCAGGCGAGTGTTTCATTAGGATCAGTGCAAAACTCAATTCTCAATCCTGCTTGCCCTTTAAAAAATCACATCCCACCCCACAATATAAAATCTCTGCAGCAGACGAATCAAAAAAAAAATGTGAGCAAAGATACAGAAAATCACATTTATTCAAAGTGTAATCATTGAATATAAACATTGTTGCAAAAGGAGAAATTGCTTGTTATGAGCAATTTCTTCTTCTGCATCAATGTTTTCAAAAGTCGTCGGCTGCAAATACGTATGCAAGTGGGAAAGGTTTAAATAAGAAACACTTTTTCAAATGATAGTCAGTTGGCTAATCTAGTATATAATGTCCGTCTTAAATAATAATGACAAAACTTTCAAAAAACAAGAAAAAGTTGTTTTTACAATTTAATTGAAAATATATTTAATCAAAGTCGGGAAAGTATAGTTGTCCCTTTCCGTGCTTTTTTTATGAGAGTTCAAATCACAGGAAAAACGTATGGGACAGAGTTGACAAATATCACATTGCATCAATTTCAGATTTAGGGTTTGTTTCTGTCAATCTGCTGAAGAAGACAACATGAAACACACATTTTGATTAAAAGTTTATTTAAAAAAATGGATTTTTTTTTTATTTATGATAGACAACATTTCAATGATTGTGTAGACAATACATCACACAATACATTTTTCAATTTGTACATTCATTACACAGACCAAATCTTTGAAATTATGGACCTCTCAGCGAATTTGTTCTCAACTCATTACTTCTTGGCAGGATTTTACTGCTAAAATTGATGTAATCTTATTTTTAAATATGACCTAAGAAAGCCTTCCCTCAACATTTTGAAAACACCATCAGAAGTCACCAGAATGCACCATTTTGCGTCCAGGATTTCATTTTTCTTTAAACATCAAGTCAAGGGTAAAATATGATAACTTAAGTGAACGTTTCAGTTGTTTCATTGGAGCACCACAGGGGGACTGTATGTCACCATTTATTTTTGCAATGTATGTACATGACTTAGAGGACTGCATGTCTCTAAATGAATTTGAC
Source organism: Serripes groenlandicus (assembly GCA_031761405.1). Classification (NCBI taxonomy): domain Eukaryota; kingdom Metazoa; phylum Mollusca; class Bivalvia; order Cardiida; family Cardiidae; genus Serripes; species Serripes groenlandicus. Next base: position 3,657,318 of record JASEVX010000005.1, read on the forward strand.
GGCGTGGATATGGGCATGTTGAAATTGATTTTACTACTATACGCGGACGACATAGTTTTATTTGCAGAAAGCGAGTGCAGTTTACAAAATGGTCTTGAAATACGTTTTGGTTATTGCGAAAAATGGAAATTATCTCTCCTTAAACGATCGCAATTCAACCTTTAGTACTTTCAGAGAGGAAAATGAGTTTACAGGCTATATAAGTATACATGTATATGTGATAAAATTAACGTGTTTGAATTAGAGTGGGGTTTTCCTTTGAGAATTTGACATTGCGCACAGAGTGAAAGAAGAAGTAGGCATACCAAACTGGACCGCGTTATAACAGGTTGCTAACAATACGTAACAACTATTAATTGAATTTGTACAGGCAATTTGTTTCAGTTAAATATAAATGACACTTGAAAAATAAGTTTAATTATAATCATTGATGTTTGTAATTTGTTGATTTACATACAAATAAAGAAATAATTAATTTGGTATACTCTGACCTAAACGGGTTGTTTATGTCCAATATCAAAATTTAAATTCCTTTGCACAAGATGAAAATAGTTACTTCTAAGATTTAAAATAATCAAAAGAAAAATTGTGAGTTATGTATAATGCACGAAAGAATTCATCCCGCGAAGATAGAACACAATCGGTCGGGGCCAAACTTAGTTTTTCCTATGCTCTACGTTTGCTTTAAAACAACGTCGAATTTAAACTCACTGTCAATGAATTCTGGTCCAGGTATACACTCATTTTCTAGTAAAAAAAAGGTTCTTTTAGGGACTATTTGGCTGTATATTGACTTTTAAGACATTTTCTTTGCCCTTATGGATCTGGGTTTTTTTGTATTTATTTACAAAAGATATTATCAAATATAAGCAGAAAAAGCAAAATTTGTATGACAGTTGGGCAATTATTATCAAACCCAAACCTAGGTTTTGCGGCTGCATCGGCAAAGTGTTGTGGTATCGCGTAATACAGAGGAATTCGGCAAGAAGAAATAAAAAACGCATCACATATTAAGTTTTATATTCGTATTACAAACAGAAAAATGCATGTTTTTTATTTTGTTTGTTTGTTTGTTTTTCTGTTATCTTTTAAAGCTTCCTTTTCCCATCATAAAAATGTAAAGCTTTATTAACACGTGTAAAACTTAAAAACCTTTTATAAGTTTGACCCCCTATTTATTGATTAATACTATTAACCTAATATTCTAACATAGATCTACTAAAACAAATTTACTGCAAGGTATGAGGGAGGATGGCCACGACCTTCACATATATATGCACTTGGCAAATAAAGTTATATATAAAAAAAAAAAATGATTGGTGAATGTTTGAATGTCATGTTTATCTTGGCCATTTTAGACAACCCTTTTAATATGTTTTTGCATGCATGATATTAAATGAAAAAGCAAATATTTTAACAATTAGGCAATTATTTTCAAAGAAATTTCATATTTCTTATGCCGTCTTGCTTGTGTCCGGCCAGTTTTGTGATATCGCGAATCATATAGGTCTTCGAAAAAAATAAAATAAGAGACGCATTTACATTTAATTGTGTCACGACTAGGAATTTACACATGTTTCAGTAATCGCGAGGCCATTGAATTTGTTTTCGCATTTTAGGTTGAGTTGGTGAATAATTCAATGGCCATTGGCATGAATCAGTACCAGGAGAGTTCTCTATGGAAAGTAATCAGCACCAGCTCGTCTGTTGATTCAGCATCTCGCGAACCTATTATAACGTTTACACTCGAGATGAAGCGCAAGCCACTGTATTTTTTACTGTCGGTCGTCATACCGATCCTCTTGTTGTCTGTGCTAAACGTATTCGTGTTCATATTACCTTGTGAGAGTGGTGAAAGAGCGGGGTATTCGATCACAGTGTTTCTAGCATTCGCCGTGTTTTTGACCATCATCCAGACTACACTACCGGCAAATTCGGAAACCACGTCTATATTTGCAGTCTATATAATCATTCAAACAGTTCAGAGTACGATGATTACCCTTGGGGCTTTACTCACAATACGAATGAGTAGCAAGGACACAGAGGTACCCAGGTTTCTGATCATACTATATAGAATTGCAAACTGTCAATTCTGTAAAGGGTCGAAACGAAACGCTAGAGCTGAACCTGATGATCATCAAGCTTCAACGAACAATATTGATATATCTGTAGTAAATGATATTGATACAAACCAATGTAACTCTCCTCGGCAAAAGAACCAAGCTGACAGAAAATGGAACTCTGAGCAAACTCGAGACAAGGATGAAGCGATGGAGAAAGTATCGTGGTCAATGGCTGTCAGAGCTATCGACCTTACTTTATTTATTTTGTTCTTTTGCATCTTTGTAATATCAACACTTGCATGTTTTATTACAACTACAATGGCCACTTAAATTAATACATTACCAACTTTCGGGAAATCCGGTGTCTCGAAAGCTCCTATAGCGAAATATAGGGAAAAATAGTTAAATTGGAATTAGTTAATGAATGGATATTTTCATTTCAAATGAATATGCTTGGAAAACTTCTGATCTTTAATATGTTATTTTTAATATGATTCTATGATTTTTATACTTTTCGGTCCTTTTCTTAGGTCTGTGTTACCCAAAGTTACATTGAAATAAGGACATCCGATCGCTTCATTTCAAACGGTTCAACATGCATATTTTGTTTTCTTTTTCATTGTCAGTAGTTCAAATAATTATTTTGAAAATATTTTTTGGTCCTTTTTGTACAAATCAATGTCTCAAAAATGTGAAATACCTGTGTATTAGAGTGTATGGTATTGGTTTATGGAAATGTCATCTAAGCGGGATATTAATACACCATCAGCTTATCCCAACGTTTATGACCTGATAACGGAAGTTGGCTTATCATATAATACTTACCATATTGGTATTTGTCCAATTTTAGGGATTTTATGAAGTACAGTATTTGATTGTTTATGATTGTGATATACATTCGACTTTCAAAGTATGTTGGACAATCGGCATATAATTCCCTTTGGCAATTTACAGCTTTAATAGAAAAGACAAATACATGTATTTAAACATTTAGACAAAATAAACAAAGTTGAACAAATTGTTTTCAAGTTCAAGTTTTATTTAAATTTCACCAGAAGGTCATATACCCATGTGGTAAGCAAAGCATACACCAGTGCGTATGTTTCCAAGCTGTTGAATTTATCTGAGCCACGTGTGGTAAGCAAAGCATACAACAGTGCGTCTGTTTCCAAGCTGTTGAATTTATCTGAGCCACGTGTTGTAAGCAAAGCATACCACAGTGCGTCTGTCTCCAAGCTGTTGAATTTATCTGAGCCACGTGTTGTAAGCAAAGCATACAACAGTGAGTCTGTTTCAAATCTGTTGAATTTATCTGAGCCACGTGTGGTAAGCAAAGCATACAACAGTGCGTCTGTCTCCAAGCTGCTGAATTTATATGGGCCACGTGTGGCAAGCAAATGTTGAATTTATCTGAGCCGCGTCTGGCGAATTTGGTTTTAATTGCATCCTCGATGTGACATCATTTAACGTTACATTGGCGAACAACAAGTACAGTTACAATTCTAGTGCAGTGTCAGAAGATGTATTCAGAGCTCTAGATAATGGGATTTTTTCATGTTCTAAAATCCCTATTTGCCATTCAAACACTTTGTTGGGGGTACTCAAAAGAATCGTCTCAGTAAAACGATTCTTTTGAGTACCCACAACATAGGATTTGTTGAATATTAAGAGAAATATTGTGGTGGAAAATACCTGTTTACTCCCTCTTAATCTAGTCCACTGGTGTATTTGAACATAGACCCTTTATCAGCCTTATACATTTTAAAATCTTCTGACAAGGGGCTGGTAACCGGACTAGTATGGGAAAATGAGAAAACATAAAAAAGGTTTGAAGTTGAAATTGGGCGTTAAAGTATAAAAAGGCCTTACATTTAATTAAAATCATATTCAAAATAAAAGAATATTAAACATGTTTCCATATCTGGGCGAAACAACCGCCTCATTGACACGGCCGCCATGCCCAAATGAGGTGAGCCTCTTTTCAGGAGAAAATGCAACTTCTAATACTATTTCAAACAAATACAAACAGGCAAAACAAATTATAATAAGTAAGCAATATCACAAATGTTGCAACATTACATATGACAATTATGTAATATTACCAAATGAAAATAAGCCTGATTTTAAACAGTGTTGGCATGTATATGTAACAATTTAATTGTACATTTGACTAGAACAAGCGTTGAGTCATGTTCACGTACCCACGTAATCGTCATCGTTTCACTAGAACATGCATTGAGGCGTGAACATATAACAACTTAATCGTAAATTTGACTAGAACAAGCGTTGAATATGGAACATATAACAACTTAATCGTAAAAGACAGTGGTGCAGAATTTGGGATTTTTCCCACACAAACGGCGCAAGTACTGGTTAAGTCTCCAGGAAGCAGACATCGAGGGTGATTACTATAAGTTGAAAGCCTGCTTCGCAATCGATGTAAAATAAATAATGCTCAAATAAACTTAATCGTAAATATGTCAAGAAAAAGCGTTCAGTCTTGAGCATATAACAACTTAATCGTAATGTTGACTTGAGAAAGCGTTGAGTCTTGAAGATATAACAACTTAATTGTAAGTTTGACTTGAAAAGTCGCTGAGTCGTGAACATATAAAAACTGAATTGTAAATTTGACTAGAACAATCGTTGAGTCGTGAACATATAACAACTGAATTGTAAATTTGACTAGAACAATCTTTGAGTCGTGTACATATAACAACTTAATTGTACATTTGACTAGAATAAACGATTAGTCATGAATCGTATCGCACACAACACAAACCGTTATTTGATAGAGACAAACCTGGTTTGCATAGATAATGCTGACATCATGATGATCCCTTTTCCTTAAACAGTTAGGACATCATTACAGTGCTTCAGATGAATTTCAGGTTTGAACTTTGACATGAAATTAATTATTTTTTAAAAAATACAGTGTTACCGACAATCTGTGGCTGATAAGTATTGGATACTATTGACGACATATAAGTTGTAAACCCCGCCTCAGACAGTTTGCACTAACCGGCCATGATTTAAAAATTCAAACTACAGTCAAACCTCGGGAGCTTAAACTTATTTGATATTTTAAGAGTTCGACTTCGGACACCCTTTTCCACCTTACTGAATGATTAACATTGTCTTTGACACTATAATAATATGAATTATTTCGTAATTAAAATACAATCAGACGGTGAGAAGATACATTTAGACAGTCATCGTCAAGTATAATACAATAAACAATAGAATGAACTAATTCATCCGAAGTGATAACATGATCTATTAGAGACTAGTTACAATCGAACATAGACATCAGCTCCGAGAGAGCATGGCCTCTACTATCTATTTGCTTAATAAACATAGATTCATTCAAATGAGCATTAAAATCGCCCATTCTAATTACTGTTCCAACTTGTGAATACATACTGATAAGATTGTGTAACAGTTCTATGTGTTGACGAAAGTATGCAATACTGTGATTTGAGCTGGGCATATAAACTTGTAATACATATGTATACTTATCACATGACGTTTGAATTTGAATTCCTATAATCCGATCACCATATATAGAAAGAGGAGAAATAGAGTCGTCGAGAGATTTCTTCCACAACAACGCAACACCCCCTTTTCCTACTTTTCTGCTTCTATATGCATTCAAATCTGAATCGCATACACCCGAGCTATAGTAAATTGGAGGTATACTATTCAGAAAATGCATATCCGATGGAAATAACCAATGTTCAGATAAACCACAAATGTCTACAGACTTCTTATCAAGTACTTTACTCAGATAATACGCACTAGACATTAAGCCAGTTGCGTTCCAAGAACAAAATTGTAAATCAAACATTATGAAGAGTAAAAAGGACCAAAACATTGAAAATGCACAAATTATACATAAGTAAATACAACATAGGGTAGTCGAATAACTTCACATGATATGATTAAGAATAACCATTACGTTCCTCGTGCCTGTTCTGTATGGCAAAATTACTCCGATTGCTATACCGCCTGTGTGAAGCGAGATCGTCGCGATCATTATAACGTCTATAGTTTTGACTGTAGTTGTTATGATGATCGTAACCGTAGTCTCGAGATCTGACATAATGGGAGTAATGCCTCTTATTTGCGCTGTATGAACTCTTATTAAGGTCATCACTCGAATCGGCTTGGTTTTTATCACTATGTGAATGAAATTGTTTCATATACATGCCTTTTGACATCCATTGTCTGCATGTGACACTTCTAGGCCAAAACCCGAGCTCTGTCAATTTGTTCGAGTTGGGGGCTTTAACATTTAGCCTTATCACAACAGATCTAGTGTTTCTTTGGGGGAAAATTCTGATCATTGTAACTTTAAGTCCCCTATTCTTCACGTAACTAGTTAGCCTTGTGCCTGTGATAGAGGAATTAAATCCTCCTATGTAGAAGCGCTTCGTTCTTTTTATTACACACTCAGTAAAGTCATCATCATCATCCCCACAACTAACACAATTATTCTCATTAATATTGACATCGTCAGGGCTGTTGCATCGATAGTCATTATTATTTACATTTTCCCTTATAGTTTGTAACCCAGCAGTTACGTGTTGAGACGGGCGAGTGACATCAGGACCTCTGATACTAGAGATGAGTACGTGGATTTTGCATGCGGGTTCAGTGATCGACAACTGTTTTCTTGGCATGTTACTGTCACTATCATGGGCACTATGTGTAGACTCATGAACGCCCCCGCACGAGTTGGATTGTGATTGCACGTGATTAAAGGAGATAGTGAAAGGAGGTGACATACTGTTTCCGTTTGACTGCGTGAGATTGTCCTGTTTGGCTCGTGCTTCTAGTGTTTACTCCAGTTGTAACTGACTTTCTAGTCAAGACGTCCCGGTAGGATGGATGCGGCTGATTCATATCGGCATTCACTTTGAATGAAGTCTTCAATTCCAGGACTTTTGACTCAATTTTACCAATTTGTCTATCAACCTTTTTACCAATGTTTAAAAACTTCTCATTAATTGTACGTAGTTCACTGTTCGTAGTGTCGAAGGTCCGATTTTGTGTGTGCCATGGCTGAATTAATAAGACGTACATATATCAAATGTCATTCCGTTTTTCTATCATTATTTTACAAATTGGCCTTTTTGGCAGATAGAACATGTGTTTCTTCGATTTTTTCCTTTTCGATGTTATGTCGTTGCTGTCTGAAACACTATTTGATCATTTCCGCTGGCTGCCTTTATACTCTTAATTCACATCTTGGACAATTTGGCCTGCCAACTATTCATACCTTATTCGCACCGGAACGCACTTCACTGGCATAACCTCCGTCTATTGCACACGTCGTCCCGAAAAGCTTCGTATACCTTTTCAATAAGAACATAACTTGGATTGCAAGTTGATTTAGGAAACGTTTCAAGCACGAATAATAAGGACCCAAGATAAAAAATGACGTTTGTTGAGTAGAAATAAATGCCTTCCTGTACACAATACTCATACATTGTCGGTAAAATGGCACCAGTTATACAGGAAGCAGTCGTCAATGGTACACGATGAGCTATCTGGCACCTTGATGGCTTCACGCAATTTGCGGCAAAACGGTTGTAAATGCATCTTTTAACAACATATAAATCAACAATTTTGCACGAAGCCAATATTCTTCTGGCAAAAATGCGATTGCACTTCCGGATAGATTATTACTTTGACTTGGTTTTGGCAAACTCTTTTTAAAACATGATTAAAAATACTCGTCTTTCTAACAACAAGTATACTTTATTGCATCAAGTAACTCTCGCGGGTTCGATCCTCGGCTTGAAACAAAGCCAATCATAATGGATGCCGAATTATCCGTAACTGTTGAACACGATCAGAGTGCTAATGTTCATTCAGCGGACGAAGTGGACTTACATTGACACATAGTGACATATATAGTTCATAAAGATGTATGTACACTACAAATACTTTTTAAGAGGTTTTTTAACTTTGCAAACTGTATTGTTAGATATGTTTTTTTCAAAGTAAAAGTAAAGTAAACGAGACAAATTTATATGAAATAAATAGTTACGTTAAAAAGTTGAGTTAAATAGTTTAAAAATATTTCTTCTCTTCGAATATAATGCTTGATATCGCACCTTTTAAATAAAAAAATGTTAATGCCACTCAGTCAGAAATACCTATTATATGTTCTTAAAATAATAATCTGTGTAATATTTCATGTCAAAATGGGACTTTAACCGTTTACTGATATGATTTCACCAATGAGAAAATGATAATATCATAAAAACTGGAGTTGTAAATTTAATACTGAGATTAAAAGGCAGTATTGAAATAAGGTAAACACGTGCTCGTTAATCGTCGTCAGCATCAAAGGGGCTAAACTCTTTCGGCGCCGAATTTCCAAAGAGTTGACTCTTTCATGTTCAAAATCGAACATTTCTCTTGTAATAAGAGTTTTGGAATATTTTTATAACTTAAAGGCAAACAATGCTGATTGTATGTGAGACAGCTCGTTACGAGCTGACTCACCTGAATCTGGATTGTTTGCAAAAAATATAAATATTACCTTTGGCGCTGAAAGAGTTTAAATGTTATCTGCGTTAGGGAAAATATTGACACTTAAAAAAGCATCCAGTAATCGTGATGGAATGCTGTGTACATTCTTACTGCAGTGATAATAACTGGGGATGTTTGTGAGTGGTATTGTGAAAAGTAAATCAACATATATACAAACATTCCATCGTTATGGATGCGTGCCTTGGTAATCTCAAAGTTTACTGCATAAAATGCGTTGTTTGTTGGAAATATATGTAAGTATCTGGATATAGAATTCACAAGCACTTTCACCAGTACGAGAAGTGATGTTTTAGACACGTCTAACCAAAATCGACCTTGGGGTATTTTATAAATGTACGACAAAAACGTGGACAAAATACTTTTAATTGATTGATTAATTTGTGGTTTAACACCGCTTTCAAAAATTGTTTGGTCATATCACGGCGGCCTGTTCACCTACTCATGTGTTTCATGGCTTTCGCACAACAGTACTCTACAAAACATTCGTTCAAACAACTGGCTGCTTGCCCACATCGACAGTTATCCCATAGGTAGAAGACGAACGACACTTGTCACAGTGACTTTGTGAAGCGTCGGAAAGAATGATTGGTCGAGCTTGGGGTTCGAATTGACAGTCCGCGTCGCTACTGACTGAGCTACCGGAGCTCGGAAACATCCTGGTAATGCCGCTGATATCTACCGTACTTTCAAAGGCTTCTAGAAATCTCGCATGTCGAGATGGAGGGCGAACGGGGGAGATTCTAAATGCATGGATCATGATCGTCATGTGTTGAAGGTCAGGTGTCGTGCGGTGTGACCCCCTGCGCTTTAATCGATTTATATGCCGTGATGTAACTGAAATAACGTTGACAACGGCGTTAGACCCCAATCAATATTAGTACTGCTACAGGATATCAATTATAGATTATAGTGGATGTTCTTTTTACAAAAATGCTCTGCGCATCCTGTTGCCACATAGCTTGGTATGAACAAACAATGGCGACTAGATTGGTCACATCCCCCTATATATCGATATCGTATATATAGTTAAGAAGTAAATGTACATGTGCACTTGATTTTTCATCCCTACTTTGATTGTCCTATAACAAGGCTAAAATATCCTGCATTTAGTATATATAGTTTATTGCAGACAACACACCCTCCCTAGCTTTATCATCAAGCCTACATTTCTAATCAACCGCAGGGTTTCATCTGGCTCTATACTGTTCGTCGTAATTCATTCCTAGAAATTTAATACGTTCCCACATTAAAACAAATCAACAGCAGTCGAAATCAGCTTTGCAAAGTATTGAAAATCTCTTTTAACGAAAGTAAAATAGTCTAATAGAGTTGAAAACATTCAGCGAATCAGTCGAAATGCTAACCCCACGACTCTGGACGCCAAGGGGGAAAAGCCATTACTATCATGTTAACGTATTTGGTGTGACACGGCCGGGGATCGAAGAATCGACTCCCGCACCCGAGGTGGATGCTCTTCCACTACACAGGGATGTTAAGTAAACACAAACGAGACCAATATCAATTACCACCAATAATACAAGTTTTCTCGGATATGAGGCTCTAAACGATTCAATGTGAGACAATGTAAAATCTAAACTGTAATTCAAAGAGCTGTCAATCAAAACAGAGTTCCCTGGGATACTATAGAATGTTATCGTTTGTAGAAAGCATTTACATCTTCCATATAATACTCATCTACAATAAGTGATATTTGAAAATAGTCTGATTTAGTGTGAAGACCAACAGACGCGACCAGAAACATAGCTTTGAATATAAGTCGAGTATGCGAATCATTTATAACATACAGACGGACATTAATGAGGCAATGCATAGGCACATTGTCATCATAGTCTTCACTGTTCGCAGATGTTACAATACCCAATTCCCAATTCCCAGACGCCACTCATGTATTGTACTATGTCTCGATCCGGGAGGTTGTATTCGATTCGAGTCCATTTTTCGAGGAGAAATATCATTTTCTTCGGTTGATTGAACATGAATTAGAGGGAAATTTATTTCCCTTGGCTAGATGTAATGTCTGAGAGTTGGCGATTTGGTTGCTCGTGTTCCACGTGCAAGTAAGTAGGTTTAAGTCATTCAGCTCTGGATAACGGATAGGTACAGTCGATTATTTCATTTACTTCTCTGACGTGGACGAGGGAAACGACATTCAAGGTCAGCTCAGCACCATTCTTATGGAGCTGTCGACTTTAAAAAGGGAGGTACAAGGCACTTACATATAGTTGCCTCTGAAGTGAAGAAGTTAACAACAGAACAAGACGTTACCTGGAGGTTCAAAGGTAACAAATCACAGTATGACAGTAAAATTTCTGATATTTTGAAGCAAGCGTTGTGGGCCATTGAATACAACAAGCTAGGGTATTCTTCCAAGCAACTCAAAGAAGCATAGAGAAGCTGCATACAAGGAAACAGCTTGTTCGCATCTCTGACTCGTCTTCTGGTTGTTGGGAAACCGTTAGGCAAAATGAGTCGAACCCCATTACGATTGATAGCGAGGACGAGTCCAAGATTTATAAGGCGGAGAGACAAGCTCTTAAGAAAAGGAAGTCGTCTCGCAGTAAACGTAGTACTCGCACTTCAACGTCATCTACTTCTCCTTTTCCTCATGTTTGGGATCAGACAACACCTCAACCAGGGAATTCCCAGCCTTTCAACCGGTGGAGACTTTTTCGTGGCCGAAATAACGCCTACAGCAACAGTAACGTCGGCAACTATGGTGCAGTCCCAGGTCCTTGCTTTGCCTGTGGAGAGTTCCACCATTTCCGTTGAGACTGCCTTTACCTCAGAGCCTCAGCCGATCAAGGAGAACAATCCAGGGTTACTGTAAACAAGTAGAGAACTTGTCAAAGATGAGTATTTTGATTATACGACAATTACTCACGACTTTTATAAATATCAGCAGGGTTAAAAAAGTATTATTGTAAAGCATAGGCTTAGAAAGAGAATTGATTTATAGAAACGGTTATAAGCTTCCACTTTTAACGCTGCCGACAAGAGTTATGTGTAAAAATAATAATCTGCCCTTTTACATGGAGATTTCGTTTCAGAAGCTATTCAAGATTGATTAGATAGGTATTTGATAGAACTGTCGAAGGATCAACCCTATGTTGTGAATCCTTTGACAGTACCGGTTCAGAGTACCGGTAAAAAAATGTTTGATTTTAGATCTTCGCGTGATCAATAAACATCTGTGGAAACAATCGGTTAAATTTGGGGATGTCAAAGTTGCACTGTTTTATCTGCAAAAGGGGTTCTACCAAATCAAATTCGATTTAACAAGTGCATATCATTTTGTAGACATTTGTGGTGCTCACACTGAATTTCTCGGATTTTCTTGGAGAAGTCAAAATGGTAATATAAGTTTCTATAAGTTCCTAGTTCTGTCATTTGGTATCTCTAGTGCATGTACACCTTTTTACAAAACTTACTCGATCGCTTATCAATAAATGGCGGGGAGAGATTAAGCTTATCACCATATTTATTGATGATGGTTATGGTTGTGCTAGCAATTTTGAAATTGCAGAAAAGTTAGGTCACGATATTAAGACAGATATTCTTAAGTCGGTTTTGTCCCGAATAATTCAAAATGTATTTGGATCCCAGTCCAAATTCTAGAGTTCTTGGGGATTATGCTAGATTCTCTAAATGGGAAGATTTATATTTCTACCAGAAGAATTGAGAAACTCTTGGTACTATAGATTTCATCATGTAAAGTTATAATAAGCACAAAAGAATTCATGTCAAAACTGTAGCCAGTTGTGTTGGTCAACTGACTTCAATGAGCATTGTTATCGGGCATATTTCTCAGATCATAACACATCTCTAAGTACGGATGTACTCACGGCTTACCAGTGGGATCAGTACATTTCTTTATCGAATGATAGTATAGAACAGCTTCGTTTCTGGAAATCAAATTTCCTATTTGTGTGGCATCCGGCTTTGTTTGGAGTTAAGGCGCATTCGAATTGACAACTGGATAATGAGTATAAAACGAATCAAGCAGTACATAAAATGTTACAAATACGAATCATCAAATACAGTGCAATCAATTATTAATGGTTGGGTATTCAAGCATAACATTTAAATATTGATTGGTTTCGGGTTTAATGCTGTTTCCATCCGTATTCAAGTAATGTCACGGCGACAAGATCATATAGCCATGCTTTACCTGACGTTCTCTCACCAGTACTGCACACAAATGGTTACCTTTCCTCTCAATTATGTTAGGGGAATATTTATCGCGAGTCCACTGTAATACTGGCCTAGCCGGGTGTCGAATTCGCCAGGTCAAGTGGTTTATACGAGAGTTAAAGATGCGTAGGCATGCAACTTGATTTTAACCCTTTCCCGCATGCACCAAATATAATTATTTAAAGCAATCGAAATCATTGTGACACAAATGGTGATTGCTCATAACGAGCAATATTTATTTATTGACAGTGTTTTCATCGGTCAACGTCTACGGTAAGTGCGTTGAAATGCGTCTGCAAGTAGGACAAGGTTAATAATAAATGTTTTTGAAATGTGTCAATCAGTGATGTCTTATGTAAAATAAGGCAAGTAAACGCTTCATTAAGCTTTATTTTTCTTCTTTTTGTATATCCAATAGGTGTTTAATTTGTTATGCACGCTTTCAAACCGGCTGATTTGTTAGAAAAGACTTCGTAGAAAATTCCGTTTAACAGCCGGTCCTTTTGATATAGATTAGTTCTCCCCACATATTCCGACGAGCGATGCGCACTACCACATTTGAAATATAAGTTTTTTTCTTTTTTATTTATTTCATACAAGATATACACAAGTAAATGTTACAATACAAACAACAATTAAATCTTTCAAATATATGTCTTCTATTTCGAAAAAGTTATGTATTATGCATTTCAATATTCTTGCAATGTTTTCTATGCTACAAGGAAGACATTATAAGGAGGAAATCATGATGATGATGTAGGGGGGGGGGGGTAGAAGAAGGAAAATGAAGTGTAGAATAAGAGAAAAAGTAGAGAAGAAGTATGTGAATTAATAAGGGTCGGACTGTGTTTCAATTAGTATGAAAAAATGTATTTTCTTTTTAAAGATATGTAAATTTTATCAACTTCCAGTTGTGAAGTGCTGATTGTTTTTTTAATAGAGCGATTTCTTGTTCTTCATTGATCTTGCTATTTAAATGATTAATGAAGGAGTTGAAAGCAGGGATGTTGTTTGTTTGTTTTGTTCTAAATATATAATGTTTCATAAGAATGATGATATAATTCACAGTAATGTCATCTACACCACCTTTTAAAGTTCCAAGACGAACTTAGGTTTATGTTCTTGATGTTAAGAAAATGATATTAATTCATTCCAAATGATCTGTTCATATCTGCATTCAAAAAAGAAATGTTCGATAGTTTCAACTTAATTTGAGCAGAAGTCACACAAACTTGATCAAATTATATTGGAAACCACTTAATGATGTATCAGTTGTTGATTTAAACGGTATAACATAACGACTTTTCCAATCTATTTCTACATTCAAAGATTTTTCCCTTTTTCTTCATATTTTTTGTGGTATTTGAATTTTATACAAATATTTATTTCCTTTCTTTATTTCAACAATCTTGTTTATTAATTGTTCGTTTTCAAGTTTTATCGAAGTTTCCACTTTTTATTGCATTTTCCATAATGATTGGTAAATTTCCGGTTATGTTGTAATTTTTTAAATGTTTCAAAATCGTAGAAATTGTTTATTCTAAAATGGAAATAATGTTCTAAAAACTCTATGCCTTTTTCATTCCAATCCTTTTAAAAATCTTTCGCCGTTGCATTTTATTTCAAATTTTGTTCCAGATGATTTCCTTTTTTTACATTATTTTTTGGTAAACCAATTTGAATCTTTTGCCATGATATAAGGATATCTTTCAGAAATAAGTTCTCTGTATACATTTTTTGTATATCTGCTTCAGTTAGTTTACATTCAAAGATTAAGTGATCGGCATCTTTCTGCAGGATTCTTTTGTAAAACGTTTTCAATAAACCTTTATTTTTTCATCTAAGTAACGCTTTACCCAGGAAATATATATTTGAAATAGCTATGCCACCATTTACGATGGACAGTATTACATCTATTCTTTTAATTTTGTCTGGTTTGTTATCCTACAAGTATTCAAAAATGGTTTTATTTATATCGTCTAGAATGAAATTTGGTAGATTTTCTAGAACTGAAAGAGGGTAAATAAGTTTTGGTAATGTAAAGTGTTTTTTTAAACTGTTACGTTCCCAAGTTGGGTTGATTTTCTGTGATGCCACTGTTTAAAAACATTTTTAAATTCTTGAAGTTTTGATAGCATGTTTTTAAATAATAAATTTATTGTGATGTCATTAGAAAATGTGATGCATAATGTTTTTGCTGCTTTTGATGTCCAAATAAATCTTTTACATTTATTGTTTTCTAAGTCGCTCTGTTTTAGACTCCCTACTCTCAATATAGTTGATTTTGCGGTATTAAGTTTAAGTCCTGATATATCAAAAAATGGACAATCTCAAAAAATGTGACAGAAGGACAGAAGGACAAATTGCTGATATGGAGCAATTTCTCTTTTGGCACAATGTTTTAAACTTTAATCAGTAATTAAATTTTCACCTACATAGATATATCACATTTTGTCCAGACGTTTTGAAAGTCGTCATCTGCATATATGTTGAATAAATAAATTATTTAATGTGAAAGCATTTGTGCAAATAGAGAAATTCCCAGAGAGCCATTGACGTGGTATGCTTTTCTTCATTATAATTTGCTTTAGAACATAAGAGGAAAACTTGTAACGTTTAAAACTATCAAATTTAAATTGGTTGCATATTGGTGGGAAAAGGATAAAATATAATTTTGAATAAGGCACCGATTTATCCTAATTGTGAAAGCAACCACTTATTAATAAAACAAGACTTCACTGGACATTAATCTAGTGTGTTAATAAAATGTGTGTGCAATATGCTAATTTTGGACAGTGTGGCATTGTCGTATATAGGCAAATATATTTTAATCACAAGAGTTGATTACAACAAACAAGTAATTTCTTCATCAAGAAGCGATCGTCCACAATAAAGAGCTCGAGTATACCTGTTTAATAATATAATAATCGAACAACGCACAAAGCTATACGTTTAATAGTAGATCACTGCAGCATATCTCCTGACATTCGGACTGCGTACCACATATAGATACCACCAGTAACTGAACATGTCATTTTTTGCAACATAAATATGACAGATGCACATTTCATTCAAGTCATGAATTATGTGAATGCACACACGTTTTATAAGTACAGTTTATCCACAGCAAGAGGGCCATAACACTCAGGATTGCTCACCTGAGAATGTGCTCAGGTGAGCTAAAATGCGTTACGTTTCTCCGTTTAAGTATAATGATCAGACATATATAAAAGGAGACGAAATGTAATATATGGATATACATGTACCTATGTCGATTAGTGAAATCTATTACTCAATCTTCCTTAACAACATAAAAAAGACACCGAGATAAACGGTTGCTCCAGTAGCGAAATATTCCCGATCGTTGGTCATGCCGTGATCGTCAGTCCAGACACCGTTGTTGCGGGCATTGGCGTACGCTGCAGTGATCTGGTTTGATTAACACGTAGTTGGTACCGAAACCAGACAATATCAATTATAATACTACTTCTACTGTCAGATTATAAACAAAATAAGTACAGGTGAGTTTTCTTTCTTTCTTATTCTTGAAGCCGCTGAAAAGACCAAACACCGACTTACAAATCCTAAGTGTTATTGAAAATGTTTTGTAAAGTGTTATTTTTGTTTGAATGGCGTTTTGAGCCTTATTCAAGAATGTTGACACCAGCAAGTCAGTCGTAAACTCCCAAGGAGGGAAATACATTACTATAATTTTAAGTATTTGGTATGATCCGGCCGGGGCTCGAACCCTAGACATACCACACCGATGCGAACGCTCTACCACGGCACCACCGAGGGGGTATATAGAATATGTTATTTATTCAGTACTTTGCTCTGTGCAGAATAAAGTAAGATTCGTATGTCGGTATACTCTAATTAGTTAGATGTTTACTTATTACACGAATATTGGATCACTTACCCTTGAGTCTAGGAACAATCTATGGATACTATGTGCATACTCGTGTACCAGAATATTGATACATCCTTTGTAACTATCTTGACACATCAGGTTTTTATCACTGATCACAGCCTGTTCTCCCCCGGCACCAGCAAGGGTCCAATACTGCCTCCCATCCAGTCCGCAAGTATTTAGTACATTGTAAATTTAATCTATGTTTGGGCTCCACTGGCGTCAAGTCAAAATACATATAAGATTAATGTATACAAACGGTAAACTCAGCCAAATCCGACGAATCTGCAGCATATTGCTTTCAAATTTCTATACAGAAGCCTTATAATAGATAGATCAATTACTTCAAAGAGTTGAAAACATTGGAACAAACGGGGTTATATCCGTACGACGTAGAAGCATTTAAATGATGTAAAAGGTTACACAACATTTATATTTGCACTCCTATAAATCGTCTTATTTCTGAATTTTTTAAAAATATTAAAGAGCCTATTCTCGTTTATAATTATGTGACAGTGAATTAAACAACATAAACATCAATTTTGTTAGGAGATCAATGGCATTGATTTCAAGCTGGCTTATAACAATATTCCTGTCTAGCGGCCGTGTAGAATTGAGTGATCGTGTCGTAATGACAAGGGAGATGACTATTGGAACACATCGTCGTGTTCGATCAATACCATTTTCAGGAATTAAGCGTGGCTAGCGTTAATGTGTTCGTTGGAAATAGGGTTCGCGTGTTGCCTGTTGGCATGGGTTACATTTTGAGTCGAATAGTGTAGGCACTTGTGAGACTTGCGTGTTCAATGTCTTTCTTTGTTTTCATTACATACGCGCGTGTCGCTCAACCTCGTTCGACTGACTACCATTGTATCACGTGAATCAACAAAAGGATACATCCGGAGCATTGGTAAGTTGCATATTGGTAATATTCTGGGTATACGGCAAGTGTTCCCGCCTCCGCAAACACTCCGATCTTCGTATTGCTTGCCGCCCGGGCACAGTTAGTATCGGACATGTGGATGGTCATTTTACTTTCAATTGTCGCTGCCTTGTCAGATAAAGATAAAGTATAATGCAATAGGTACGTTGGTAATTGAGATACACATTCAAGAATCAACAATATTCGAATACCACACTTAACTGTTTATTTGAACTAATATTTTAGAGATTTCTTGTCGCATTTCCGAAACACGAAAGTCAAACTTTGATACAGAGAGATGTAAGAAGTCTTCTGGAATCGGCAAAGGTTTCAAAAATATCTCATGTGCGGTCCGCGTTATTTTCATTATAGTCTGTTTACCCAGAACATGCCAATATGTCTGTAAATAAAGGTTTGATGTACAGACAGAGAATGTAGAACTTATCCATATACGTATTTGTCCCCCTTCCAAACAGCATTATTTCCACTACAGTCAAGCTTGTCTTAAGCAGCCACCCAGGGGAGAGTGACTGCTTCAAACAAGTCAAATAAAGAAGAAAATGTTTCGGTGTTTTTCTTTAATTTGCTTATCAATACAAATTTCATGCTTAACAGAGGTGACCGCACAAAAGTTTGAATATACGCACTAGTTGATGTACAGAATCCGACACCGGGGTAGTGGCATCAATCCGAATACAGTTATGGTATTGCTGGTTATAAATACCCCCGGTGTAGGCCACCCATTTTGTCTTGAAAGACGCCTTTTTGGCGACTGGAACGTGTGTCAGGTTAAGAGACCTACATAGAAAATGATAGTTTACTCTCAGGCGGTGGCATTTTGACGCATCTGCGACATGCCTCAATATAGTTACAATAACGTTAAAATCGGCGATAGACTCAAATAAATTAACCGTCTAAGTAGCGAACAGGTGAGATCCTAGTCAGACCTTTCTCGCTAGCGAAAGGTACAACAAGAGACCAAACACCGTTCATTTGCGAAAAGTAGTCAGGCTGTGAAGAGGGGCGGGCTAATCTAGATCAAATGAGCCATGCTGCAGGAAACCCAGCATAAAAGTAACCATTCGTAGTGTGGAAGTGTGGAAAGAGAGTTGCCTGTGCAACAATGCTAAGGAAACAAAAGAAACCCCTTTACAGACGTATCGTGAAACATTATATGACTAACTGGCGACCAGCCTCACAGAATGCGTTGTATTGATATGTGTCCAATTTGAGAGATTATATGAATGTATAGCCAAACTATAAAAGAAAAGACAAATACATGTATTTAAACATTTAGACAGAATAAACAAAAATAAACAGTATTATGTTCAAATTGTTTTCAAGTTCAAGTGTTATTAAAATGGTACCAGAAGGTCATAAACCCATGTGGTAAGCAAACCATACAAACAGTGCGTCTGTTCCTAAGCTGTTGAATGTATCTGAGGCACGTGTGGTAAGCAAATCATACAGCAGTGCGTCTGTTTCCAAGCTGTTGAATTTATCTGAGCCACGGGTAGTAAGCAAATCATACAGCAGTGCGTCTGTTTCCAAGCTGTTGAATTTATCTGAGCCACGTGTGGTAAGCAAAGCATACAACAGTGCGTCTGTTTCCAAGCTGTTGAATTTATCTGAGCCACGTGTGATATGCAAAGCATGCAACAGTGCGTCTGTTTCCAAGCTGTTGAATTTGTCTGAGCTACGTGTGGTAAGCAAAGCATACAACAGTGCGTCTGTTTCCAAGCTGTTGAATTTATATGAGCCACGTGTGGTAAGTAAAGCATACAACAGTGCGTCTGTTTCCAAGATGTTGAATTTATCTGAGCCACGTGTGTTAAGCAAAGCATACAACGGTGCGTCTGTTTCCAAGCTGTTGAATTTATCTAAGCCACGTGTGGTAAGCAAATCATACATCAGTGCGTCTGTTTCCAAGCTGTTGAATTTATCTGAGCCACGTGTGGAAAGCAAAGCATACAACAGTGCGTCTGTTTCTAAGCTGTTGAATTTATCTTAGCCAAGTGTGGTAAGCAAAGCATACAACAGTGCGTCTGTTTCTAAAGCTGTTGAACTTATCTGAGCCACGTCTGGCGAATTTGGTTCTTATTGCATCCTCATTTAACGTTACATTGGCGAACAACAAGTACAGTTACAATTCTAGTGTATTGTCAGAAGATGTATTCAGACCTCTAGATAAGGGGCATTTTTCATGTTCTAAATTCCTTATTTGACATTCAAACCCTATGCTGTGGGTACTCAAAAGAATCGTCTCAGTGAAACGATTCTTTTGAGTACCCACAACATAGGATTTTGTTGAGTATTAAGAGAAATATTGTGGGGGAAAATACCTGTTTATTCCCTCTTATCTAGTCCACTGATGTATTTGTGTAACATTATCTGTATGAGATACTAATGAACATAGACCGCTTAGCAGCCTTATACATTTTAATATCTTCTGACAAGGGGCTGGTAACCGGACTAGTATGGGACAATTAGAAAACATAAAAAAGGTTTGAAGTTGAAATTGGGCGTTTTAGAATAAAAAGGCCTTACATTTAATTAAATTCATATTAAAAATAAATGAATATTAAACATGTTTCCATATCTGGGCGAAACAACCGCCAAATTGACACGGCCGCCAAGCCCAAATGAGGTGAGCCTCTTGTCGGGAGAAAATGCAACTTCTAATACTATTTCAAACAAATACAAACAGGCAAAACAAATTATAATAAGTAAGCAATATCACAAATGTTGCAACATTACATATGACAATTATGTAATATTACCAAAGGAAAATAAACCTGATTTTAGACAGTGTTAGCATGTATATATAACAACCCACTTAATCGTGATTTCCACTAGAACATGCATTGAGTCGTGAACATATAACAACTTAATTGTAAATTTGACTAGAACAATCGTTGAGTCGTGTACATATAACAACTTAATTGTAAATTTGACTAGAACAAGCGTTGAATAGTGAACATATAACAACTTATTTGTAAATTTGACTTGAAAAAGCGTTAAGTCTTGAACATATGACAACTTAATTGTAAATTTGAGTAATACAATTGTTGAGTCATTTACATATAACAACCTAATTGTAAATTTGACTAGAACAAGCGTTGAGTCGTTCACATATAACAACTTAATTGTAAATTTGACTATAACAAACGTTGAGTCGTTCACATATAACACGTATATATAACAACCCACTTAATCGTGATTTCCACTAGAACATGCATTGAGTCGTGAACATATAACAACTTAATTGTAAATTTGACTAGAACAATCGTTGAGTCGTGTACATATAACAACTTAATTGTAAATCTGACTAGAACAAGCGTTCAGTTATGAATCGTATCGCACATAGAGAAAAACCTGGTTTCCATAGATAATGCTTACATCATGATGAACCCTTTTCATGAAACAGTTGAGACATAATTACAGTGCTTCAGATGAATTTCAGGTTTGATCTTCGGCATGAAATTAATTATTTACACAATGTCAGTGTTACCGACAAGCCGTGGCTGGCTGTTAAGTATTGGATACTATTGACGACATACTAGTAGTCGTAACCTCCGCCTAAGACAGTTGGTACTAACCGGCCATGATTTAAAATTCAAACTACAGTCATACCTCGAGAGCTGAAATTCGCAGGGCCCATAATAAAAAGTTCGACCTGTCCATAATTCAAGGCGTTCAATTTCAGAAGACGACGAATAAGTGTTTTATCCTGACTATATTCATGAAGTTTGTGTTATTGTATGTGGGAAAAGGTTAAAGAAAGTCGCACTCTTTGAACATCTGACGATTTTCTATTAATTTAAAAAGGTCAATGCACCCTTATCGATATCCTGCTACCGGGTTCTTACCAGTGTAAGCCATGACTGATCTTGCAATGAAACTGAATGCAGATTCAAAATTCCAACATGCGTCCCTTGATTCTACATCCATCAAGCTACACCGTACACATATCGTATTTGTTCTATTTAAAGTCCGCTAAAAACCTTACAACCACTACTACATTCTTTATCAACACGGTTCCGAATTCAACCATACGCAACAACGCATCTAATGATGCTAGTGCATGTTATATTCGACTGTCGGGAATTTCCGCGGGATATGTCGTTTTCCCTGACTATTCAATAGTCCTATGAATTAACAACAACATGAATTTCAAAAATCTTTTTTATTGAAATTGACATATAACACCTGGACGTAGGATCGGTGAGGTGTGGAGACAAAAACATACACATTATTATCATCGATTGTAACCGTTTCATGGGCAATCCATCACCACAAGCAATATTACTCGATACCGAACTGATTATAATCATTACTATTTTGAATTCTATATCATAAATAAACAGAGATCAACCAGCACTGTGTAATTAATTATATGGGCATCCTGAACTACAAACGCTAAAGATCTGCAGTAGAAATAAATCGCCTTAGATCTGTATGAATTACTGTACAGACAACATTGCAAATGGATCTATGTTAGACATTCAAACATTTCTGGAATATATATCAATAGAAATATAACAAATAATGAAATAATCGACTGTACCTATCCGTTGTCCAGAGCTGAATGACTGAAAAACATATGTAAAAACAAATATATTTAATAAAAACACCAGCCATACAAGAACACTAATGCTTTTCTAATTAATTCTGCTTAAATCTTGCTTACAACCCACATGTAATCAAGCGCATTTAATCTTTGAATACGTAAGCAATATTGAACTGCATCCGTAAAAGATCATGAATCAATTCTGCTCGAACTCCTGAAATTCTGCTTTGGTTAATCAAATATAGGCTATGATGCCTAGAACTAGGTAATAAAATAATGCTATTTTTGCTCGAACTCATGCAATTCTTCTGTTTCGAAATCCTAATAAATTAGGTAATTCAAGTCCTAAGAAAGACGACTCTTCAAATATTGGAAGTGATAAATGAAGCAATTATCTCCCCTGCATTGAATTAAAATCCTCTTTTAGAGCAATCGTGCGAAAAGGTAGATATATATATATTGAAAAAAATTGCATTTCACCAATACACCCTTCGCACTGTCTGTGCGCATTTTCTTGATAACTTTATGAATAACTGAAATAGGTGGCACAAACAAGCCAAATTTCCCTCCCCAATATTGAGAAAAGGCGTCTATACCTGTAGCAGAAGGATTCCATACCTGAAATAAAAAATACCTGTAATTTTGCGTTGTTGTCAGATGCAAACCAATCAACATCTAATAAACCGAAACCTTATTGAATAACATTAAACATCTCAAACAAAATGCCCCAGTCATCAGAATCCACAATACGAGAAAGAGATCTGCTTTTTCAGTATCTGTTTTTGGGATCCACTAACCATGACTAACACTTCTAAACGGATTTACTTCATAACCAGCATAACCTATAGAACTAGCGTATGAATAAACAATTTTCGTACAAAAGACTCTGCAATGTATTGGGAATTGACTGTATTTAAATTTTTATTTCCAGAAACGAAGCTGTTCTATACTGTCATTCGATAAAGAAATGTACTGATCCCAGTAGTAAGCCGTGAGTACATCCGTACTTAGAGATCATGTCATGATCTGAGAAATATGCCCGATAACAATGCTCATTGAAGTCAGTTGACCAACACAACTGGCTACTGTTTTGGCATGAATTATACTGTGCTTATTATAACTTTACATGATGAAATCTATAGTACCAAGAGTTTTCTCCATTCTTCTGGTAGGAATATAAATCTTACCATTTAGAGAATCTAGCATAATCCCCAAAGACTCTAGTATTTGGACTGGGATCCAAATACGTTTTGAATTATTCGGGACAAAACCAGACTTAAGAATATCTGTCTTAATATCGTGACCTAACTTTTCTGCAATTTCAAAATTTCTAGCACAACCATATCAAGAAATATGGTGATAAGCTTACTCTCTCCCCGCCAGTTATTGATAAGCGATCGAGTAAGTTTTGTAAAAAGGTAACATGCACTATAGATACAAAATGGCAGAACTAGGAAGTTATAGAAACTTATATTACCATTTTGACCTCTCCAAGAAAATCCGAGAAATTGAGTATGAGCACCGTAAATGTATACAAAATGATATGCAAAATCCTTTTGCAGATGAAACAGTGCGACTTTGACATCCTCAAATTTAACCGATTGTTTCCACGGATGTTTATTGATCTCGCAAAGATCTAAAATCAAACGTGTTTTACCGGTACTCTGAACCGATACTGTCAAAGGATTCACAACATAGGGTTGGTCCTTCGACAGTTATATAAAATACCTATCTAATCAATCTTGAATAGCTTCTGAAACGAAATCTACATGTAAAAGGGCAGATTTATTATTTTCACACATAATCCTTGTCGGCAGCGTTAAAAATGGAAGCTTATAACCGATTTCTATGACATCTAAAATAAGCTTACTAGCCCTTATAGAACTCCAGAAATCAATACTCGTTCTAAGCCTATGTCTTACAATAATACTTTTTTGACCCTGCTGATAATCATAAAAGTCGTGAGTAATTCTCGTATAATCAAAATACTCATCTTTGACAAGTTCTATACTTGTTTACAGTAACCCTGGATTGTTCTTCTTGAGAGGCTGAGGCTCTGAGTTAAGAGCAATCTCTATGGAAATGGTTGAACTCTCCACAGACAAAGCAAGGACCTGGGGCTGCACCATAGTTGCCGACGTTACTGTTGCTGTAGGGGTTATTTCGGCCACGAAAAAGTCTCCCCAGGTTGAAAGGCTGGGAATTCCCTAGTTGAGTTGTGGTCTGATCCCAAACATGAGGAAAAGCAGAAGTAGATGACGTGGAAGTGCGAGTACTACGTTTACTGCGAGACGACTTCTTTTTCTTAAGAGCTTGTTTCTCCACCTTATAAATCTTGGACTCGTTCTCGCTTTCAGTCGTAGCGGGGTTCGACTCATATTGCCTAACGGTTTCCCAACCATCAAAAGACGATTCAGCAATGCGAACAAGCCCTTTCCTTTTATGCAGATTCTCTACCTCTTCGTTGAGTTGCTCGGAAGAATACTCTAGCTTGTTATTTTCAATGGCCCACAACGCTTGCTTCAACATATCAGAAATGTCACTGTCATACTGTGACTTGTTACCTTTGAACCTCCAGGTAGCGTCTTGTTCTGTTTATGACTTCTTCACTTCATAGGCAACAATTATGTTAGTGCCTTGTACCTCGACAGCTCCATAAGAATGGTGCTGAGTTGACCTTGAATGTCGTTTCCCTCGTCCACGTCAGAGAAGTAAATGAAATAATCGACTGTACCTATCCGTTGTCCAGAGCTGAATGACTTAAACCTACTTACTTGCACGTGAAACACGAGCAACCAAAGCGCCACCTCTCGGACATTACATCTAGCCAAGGGAAAGAAATTTCCTTCTAATTCATGTTCAATCAACCGAAGGAAATGATATTTCTCCTCGAAAAATAGACTTGAATCAAATACAACCTTCCGGATCGAGACATAGTACAACAAATGCATGGCGTCTGGCGAATTGGGTATTGTAACATATGCGAACAGTGAAGAATCTGGTGACACTGTGCCTATGCACTGCCTCATTAGAGTATTCAATGTCCGTATGTATGTTAAAAATTATTCGCATACTCGACTTATACTCGAAGCTATGTTTCTGGTCGCATCTGTTGGTCTTCACACTAAATCAGACTATTTTCAAATATCATTTATTGTAGATGAGTATTATATGGAAGATGGCAATGCTTTCTACAAACGATAACATTCTATTGTATTTCAGGGAAGTCTGTTTTGATTGATAGCTCTTTGAATTACTGTTTGGATTTGTATTGTCTCAATTGAATCGTTAAGAGCCTTATATCCGAGAAAACTTGTATAGGCGGTAATTGATATTGGTCTCGTTTATGTTTACTACGCATCCCTGTGTAGTGGAAGTGCATCCGCCATGGTTGCGGGAGTCGCGTCTTCAATCCCTGGACGTGTCACACCAAATACTTTAACATGATATTAATGGCTTTTTGCCTTTGGCGTCCAGGGTCGTGTGGTTAGCATTTCGACTGATTCGCTGGATGTTTTTAACTCTATTCGACTATTGTACTTTCGTTAAAAGAGATTTTCAATACTTTGCAAAGCTGATTCGACTGCTGTTGATTTGTTTTAATGTGGAAAAGTATTAACTTTCTAGGAATGAATTACGACGAACAATGTAGAGTCAGATGAAACCCTGTGGTTGATTATAAATGTAGGCTTGATGATAAAGCTAGAGAGGGTGTGTCGTCTGCAATAAACTATATATACTAAATGCAGGATATTTTAGCCTTGTTATAGGACAATCAAAGTACGGATGAAACTAGTTTGGAATAACTTTCACATAATGTTTACATTATTGTGCCAGGCACACACCAGAAATGGCGGAGCCCTTTGGACATGGTGTAGCAATCACAAAGCTATAGAGACAACCTTTTTGTGAACCAATTGGTTTAACCTTTATAACTCAAAAAATAATTTGCTTCATTATTTATGTACTGATTCCAAACATGAAGCTGTGTTTGTCTGCTGTAGAGTTAACGAACATCATGTGCGCATGTACATTTACTTCTTAACTATATATACGATATCGATATATAGGGGGATGTGACCAATCTAGTCGCCATTGTTTGTTCATACCATACTATGTGGTAACAGGATGCGCAGAGCATTTGTGTAAGAAAAACATTCACTATAATCTATAATTGATATCCTGTAGCAGTAATAATAATATTGATTGATTGGAGTCTAATGCCGTTGTCAACGTTATTTCAGTTACATCAAGGCATATAAATCGATTAAAGCGCAGGGGGTCACACCGCACGACACCTGACCTTCACCACATGGCGATCATTATCCATGCATTCAGAATCTCCCTCGTTCGCCCTCCATCTAGACGTGCGGGATTTCTAGAAGCCTTTGAAAGTACGGTAGATCTGAGCGGCATTAAAAGGATGTTTCCGAGCTCCGGTAGCTCAGTCGGTAGTGACGCGGACTGTCAATTCAGGAGTTGTGAGTTCGAACCCCAAGCTCGGCCAATCATTCTTTCCGATGCTTAACAAAAGTCCCTGTGACAAACGTCGTTCGTCTTCTACCTATGGACTAACAGTCGATGTGGTTGATTTGAACGAATGTTGTATGGAGTACTGTTGTGCCAGGATAACATATTAGTAGGTGAACAGGCCGCCGTGATATGACCAAGTATTTTGTTAACGTTGTTGTCGTACATTTATAAAATACCCCAAGGTCGACTTTGGTTAGACGTGGTTAAAACATCACCTCTCGTACTGTTGAAAGTGCTTGTGAATTCTATATCGAGATACTTGCATATATTTCACACAAACAATGCATTTTAAGCAGTAAACTTTGAGATTATCAAGGCACGCATCCATAACGATGGAATGTTTGTATATATTTAGAAAAGAGAAATTGTTTTGCTTCGATCAAATAAGTGGTGTGTAATGTTCAAAGCGCCCTTCTCGCGAGCGAGAGACCTGGATTACACCCCCTCAGGTCATACTAACGACCTATAGTAACGGCTTTCCTCGACTGGTGCACAGGTGTTATGTCAACTTCCTAAACTTACCGACACTGATTATTTATCCCGAAAACGCCGTGATATAACTTTAATACTGTTAATTCACAATACCACTCACAAACATCCCCAGTTGGTATCACTGCAGTAAGGATGTACACTGCATTCCATCAAGATTACTGTATGCTTTTTAAGGGTCGATCCTGTTTATTCCCTCTTATCTAGTCCACTGATGTATTTGTGTTACATTATCTGTATGAGATACTAATGAACATAGACCGCTTAGCAGCCTTATACATTTTAATATCTTCTGACAAGGGGCTGGTAACCGGACTAGTATGGGACAATTAGAAAACATAAAAAAAGGTTTGAAGTTGAAATTGGGCGTTTTAGAATAAAAAGGCCTTACATTTAATTAAATTCATATTAAAAATAAATGAATATTAAACATGTTTCCATATCTGGGCGAAACAACCGCCAAATTGACACGGCCGCCAAGCCCAAATGAGGTGAGCCTCTTGTCGGGAGAAAATGCAACTTCTAATACTATTTCGAACAAATACAAACAGGCAAAACAAATTATAATAAGTAAGCAATATCACAAATGTTGCAACATTACATATGACAATTATGTAATATTACCAAAGGAAAATAAACCTGATTTTAGACAGTGTTAGCATGTATATATAACAACCCACTTAATCGTGATTTCCACTAGAACATGCATTGAGTCGTGAACATATAACAACTTAATTGTAAATTTGACTAGAACAATCGTTGAGTCGTGTACATATAACAACTTAATTGTAAATTTGACTAGAACAAGCGTTGAATAGTGAACATATAACAACTTATTTGTAAATTTGACTTGAAAAAGCGTTAAGTCTTGAACATATGACAACTTAATTGTAAATTTGAGTAATACAATTGTTGAGTCATTTACATATAACAACCTAATTGTAAATTTGACTAGAACAAGCGTTGAGTCGTTCACATATAACAACTTAATTGTAAATTTGACTATAACAAACGTTGAGTCGTTCACATATAACACGTATATATAACAACCCACTTAATCGTGATTTCCACTAGAACATGCATTGAGTCGTGAACATATAACAACTTAATTGTAAATTTGACTAGAACAATCGTTGAGTCGTGTACATATAACAACTTAATTGTAAATCTGACTAGAACAAGCGTTCAGTTATGAATCGTATCGCACATAGAGAAAAACCTGGTTTCCATAGATAATGCTTACATAATGATGAACCCTTTTCATGAAACAGTTGAGACATAATTACAGTGCTTCAGATGAATTTCAGGTTTGATCTTCGGCATGAAATTAATTATTTACACAATGTCAGTGTTACCGACAATACAAGCCGTGGCTGGCTGTTAAGTATTGGATACTATTGACGACATACTAGTAGTCGTAACCTCCGCCTAAGACAGTTGGTACTAACCGGCCATGATTTAAAATTCAAACTACAGTCATACCTCGAGAGCTGAAATTCGCAGGGCCCATAATAAAAAGTTCGACCTGTCCATAATTCAAGGCGTTCAATTTCAGAAGACGACGAATAAGTGTTTTATTCTGACTATATTCATGAAGTTTGTGTTATTGTATGTGGGAAAAGGTTAAAGAAAGTCGCACTCTTTGAACATCTGACGATTTTCTATTAATTTAAAAAGGTCAATGCACCCTTATCGATATCCTGCTACCGGGTTCTTACCATTGTAAGCCATGACTGATCTTGCAATGAAACTGAATGCAGATTCAAAATTCCAACATGCGTCCCTTGATTCTACATCCATCAAGCTACACCGTACACATATCGTATTTGTTCTATTTAAAGTCCGCTAAAAACCTTACAACCACTACTACATTCTTTATCAACACGGTTCCGAATTCAACCATACGCAACAACGCATCTAATGATGCTAGTGCATGTTATATTCGACTGTCGGGAATTTCCGCGGGATATGTCGTTTTCCCTGACTATTCAATAGTCCTATGAATTAACAACAACATGAATTTCAAAAATCCTTTTTATTGAAATTGACATATAACACCTGGACGTAGGATCGGTGAGGTGTGGAGACAAAAACATACACATTATTATCATCGATTGTAACCGTTTCATGGGCAATCCATCACCACAAGCAATATTACTCGATACCGAACTGATTATAATCATTACTATTTTGAATTCTATATCATAAATAAACAGAGATCAACCAGCACTGTGTAATTAATTATATGGGCATCCTGAACTACAAACGATAAAGATCTGCATTAGAAATAAATCGCCTTAGATCTGTATGAATTACTGTACAGACAACATTGCAAATGGATCTATGTTAGACATTCAAACATTTCTGGAATATATATCAATAGAAATATAACAAAAAATGAAATAATCGACTGTACCTATCCGTTGTCCAGAGCTGAATGACTGAAAAACATATGTAAAAACAAATATATTTAATAAAAACACCAGCCATACAAGAACACTAATGCTTTTCTAATTAATTCTGCTTAAATCTTGCTTACAACCCACATGTCATCAAGCGCATTTAATCTTTGAATACGTAAGCAATATTGAACTGCATCCGTAAAAGATCATGAATCAATTCTGCTCGAACTCCTGAAATTCTGCTTTGGTTAATCAAATATAGGCTATGATGCCTAGAACTAGGTAATAAAATAATGCTATTTTTGCTCGAACTCATGCAATTCTTCTGTTTCGAAATCCTAATAAATTAGGTAATTCAAGTCCTAAGAAAGACGACTCTTCAAATATTGGAAGTGATAAATGAAGCAATTATCTCCCCTGCATTGAATGAAAATCCTCTTTTAGAGCAATCGTGCGAAAAGGTAGATATATATATATTGAAAAAAATTGCATTTCACCAATACACCCTTCGCACTGTCTGTGCGCATTTTCTTGATAACTTTATGAATAACTGAAATAGGTGGCACAAACAAGCCAAATCTCCCTCCCCAATATTGAGAAAAGGCGTCTATACCTGTAGCAGAAGGATTCCATACCTGAAATAAAAAATACCTGTAATTTTGCGTTGTTGTCAGATGCAAACCAATCAACATCTAATAAACCGAAACCTTATTGAATAACATTAAACATCTCAAACAAAATGCCCCAGTCATCAGAATCCACAATACGAGAAAGAGATCTGCTTTTTCAGTATCTGTTCTTGGGATCCACTAACCATGACTAACACTTCTAAACGGATTTACTTCATAACCAGCATAACCTATAGAACTAGCGTATGAATAAACAATTTTCGTACAAAAGACTCTGCAATGTATTGGGAATTGACAGTATTTAAATTTTTATTTCCAGAAACGAAGCTGTTCTATACTGTCATTCGATAAAGAAATGTACTGATCCCAGTAGTAAGCCGTGAGTACATCCGTACTTAGAGATCATTTCATGATCTGAGAAATATGCCCGATAACAATGCTCATTGAAGTCAGTTGACCAACACAACTGGCTACTGTTTTGGCATGAATTATACTGTGCTTATTATAACTTTACATGATGAAATCTATAGTACCAAGAGTTTTCTCCATTCTTCTGGTAGGAATATAAATCTTACCATTTAGAGAATCTAGCATAATCCCCAAAGACTCTAGTATTTGGACTGGGATCCAAATACGTTTTGAATTATTCGGGACAAAACCAGACTTAAGAATATCTGTCTTAATATCGTGACCTAACTTTTCTGCAATTTCAAAATTTCTAGCACAACCATATCAAGAAATATGGTGATAAGCTTACTCTCTCCCCGCCAGTTATTGATAAGCGATCGAGTAAGTTTTGTAAAAAGGTAACATGCACTATAGATACAAAATGGCAGAACTAGGAAGTTATAGAAACTTATATTACCATTTTGACCTCTCCAAGAAAATCCGAGAAATTGAGTATGAGCACCGTAAATGTCTACAAAATGATATGCAAAATCCTTTTGCAGATGAAACAGTGCAACTTTGACATCCCCAAATTTAACCGATTGTTTCCACAGATGTTTATTGATCACGCGAAGATCTAAAATCAAACGGTTTTTTACCGGTACTCTGAACCGGTACTGTCAAAGGATTCACAACATAGGGTTGATCCTTCGACAGTTATATAAAATACCTATCTAATCAATCTTGAATAGCTTCTGAAACGAAATCTACATGTAAAAGGGCAGATTTATTATTTTCACACATAATCCTTGTCGGCAGCGTTAAAAATGGAAGCTTATAACCGATTTCTATGACATCTAAAATAAACTTACTAGCCCTTATAGAACTCCAGAAATCAATACTCGTTCTAAGCCTATGTCTTACAATAATACTTTTTTGACCCTGCTGATAATCATAAAAGTCGTGAGTAATTCTCGTATAATCAAAATACTCATCTTTGACAAGTTCTATACTTGTTTACAGTAACCCTGGATTGTTCTTCTTGAGAGGCTGAGGCTCTGAGTTAAGAGCAATCTCTATGGAAATGGTTGAACTCTCCACAGACAAAGCAAGGACCTGGGGCTGCACCATAGTTGCCGACGTTACTGTTGCTGTAGGGGTTATTTCGGCCACGAAAAAGTCTCCCCAGGTTGAAAGGCTGGGAATTCCCTAGTTGAGTTGTGGTCTGATCCCAAACATGAGGAAAAGCAGAAGTAGATGACGTGGAAGTGCGAGTACTACGTTTACTGCGAGACGACTTCTTTTTCTTAAGAGCTTGTTTCTCCACCTTATAAATCTTGGACTCGTTCTCGCTTTCAGTCGTAGCGGGGTTCGACTCATATTGCCTAACGGTTTCCCAACCACCAGAAGACGATTCAGCAATGCGAACAAGCCCTTTCCTTTTATGCAGATTCTCTACCTCTTCGTTGAGTTGCTCGGAAGAATACTCTAGCTTGTTATTTTCAATGGCCCACAACGCTTGCTTCAACATATCAGAAATGTCACTGTCATACTGTGACTTGTTACCTTTGAACCTCCAGGTAGCGTCTTGTTCTGTTTATAACTTCTTCACTTCATAGGCAACAATTATGTTAGTGCCTTGTACCTCGACAGCTCCATAAGAATGGTGCTGAGTTGACCTTGAATGTCGTTTCCCTCGTCCACGTCAGAGATGTAAATGAAATAATCGACTGTACCTATCCGTTGTCCAGAGCTGAATGACTTAAACCTACTTACTTGCACGTGAAACACGAGCAACCAAAGCGCCACCTCTCGGACATTACATCTAGCCAAGGGAAAGAAATTTCCTTCTAATTCATGTTCAATCAACCGAAGGAAATGATATTTCTCCTCGAAAAATAGACTTGAATCAAATACAACCTTCCGGATCGAGACATAGTACAACAAATGCATGGCGTCTGGCGAATTGGGTATTGTAACATATGCGAACAGTGAAGAATCTGGTGACACTGTGCCTATGCACTGCCTCATTAGAGTATTCAATGTCCGTATGTATGTTAAAAATTATTCGCATACTCGACTTATACTCGAAGCTATGTTTCTGGTCGCATCTGTTGGTCTTCACACTAAATCAGACTATTTTTAAATATCATTTATTGTAGATGAGTATTATATGGAAGATGGCAATGCTTTCTACAAACGATAACATTCTATTGTATTTCAGGGAAGTCTGTTTTGATTGATAGCTCTTTGAATTACTGTTTGGATTTGTATTGTCTCAATTGAATCGTTAAGAGCCTTATATCCGAGAAAACTTGTATAGGTGGTAATTGATATTGGTCTCGTTTATGTTTACTAC
This sequence comes from Serripes groenlandicus, assembly GCA_031761405.1. Taxonomy (NCBI): domain Eukaryota; kingdom Metazoa; phylum Mollusca; class Bivalvia; order Cardiida; family Cardiidae; genus Serripes; species Serripes groenlandicus. The sequence goes on from JASEVX010000005.1 coordinate 3,690,358, forward strand.
GCATCCCTGTGTAGTGGAAGTGCATCCGCCATGGTTGCGGGAGTCACGTCTTCAATCCCTGGACGTGTCACACCAAATACTTTAACATGATAGTAATGGCTTTTTCCCTTTGGCGTCCAGGGTCGTGTGGTTAGCATTTCGACTGATTCGCTGGATGTTTTTAACTCTATTCGACTATTGTACTTTCGTTAAAAGAGATTTTCAATACTTTGCAAAGCTGATTCGACTGCTGTTGATTTGTTTTAATGTGGGAAAGTATTAACTTTCTAGGAATGAATTACGACGAACAATGTAGAGCCAGATGAAACCCTGTGGTTGATTAGAAATGTAGGCTTGATGATAAAGCTAGAGAGGGTGTGTCGTCTGCAATAAACTATATATACTAAATGCAGGATATTTTAGCCTTGTTATAGGACAATCAAAGTACGGATGAAACTAGTTTGGAATAACTTTCACATAATGTTTACATTATTGTGCCACGCACACACCAGAAATGGCGGAGCCCTTTGGACATGGTGTAGCAATCACAAAGCTATAGAGACAACCTTTTTGTGAACCAATTGGTTTAACCTTTATAACTCAAAAAATAATTTGCTTCATTATTTATGTACTGATTCCAAACATGAAGCTGTGTTTGTCTGCTGTAGAGTTAACGAACATCATGTGCGCATGTACATTTACTTCTTAACTATATATACGATATCGATATATAGGGGGATGTGACCAATCTAGTCGCCATTGTTTGTTCATACCATACTATGTGGTAACAGGATGCGTAGAGCATTTGTGTAAGAAAAACATTCACTATAATCTATAATTAATATCCTGTAGCAGTAATAATAATATTGATTGATTGGAGTCTAATGCCGTTGTCAACGTTATTTCAGTTACATCAAGGCATATAAATCGATTAAAGCGCAGGGGGTCACACCGCACGACACCTGACCTTCACCACATGGCGATCATTATCCATGCATTCAGAATCTCCCTCGTTCGCCCTCCATCTAGACGTGCGGGATTTCTAGAAGCCTTTGAAAGTACGGTAGATCTGAGCGGCATTAAAAGGATGTTTCCGAGCTCCGGTAGCTCAGTCGGTAGCGACGCGGACTGTCAATTCAGGAGTTGTGAGTTCGAACCCCAAGCTCGGCCAATCATTCTTTCCGATGCTTGACAAAAGTCCCTGTGACAAACGTCGTTCGTCTTCTACCTATGGACTAACAGTCGATGTGGTTGATTTGAACGAATGTTGTATGGAGTACTGTTGTGCCAGGATAACATATTAGTAGGTGAACAGGCCGCCGTGATATGACCAAGTATTTTGTTAACGTTGTTGTCGTACATTTATAAAATACCCCAAGGTCGACTTTGGTTAGACGTGGTTAAAACATCACCTCTCGTACTGTTGAAAGTGCTTGTGAATTCTATATCGAGATACTTGCATATATTTCACACAAACAATGCATTTTAAGCAGTAAACTTTGAGAGTATCAAGGTACGCATCCATAACGATGGAATGTTTGTATATATTTAGAAAAGAGAAACTGTTTTGCTTCGATCAAAAAAGTGGTGTGTAATGTTCAAAGCGCCCTTCTCGCGAGCGAGAGACCTGGATTACACCCCCTCAGGTCATACTAACGACCTATAGTAACGGCTTTCCTCGACTGGTGCACAGGTGTTATGTCAACTTCCTAAACTTACCGACACTGATTATTTATCCCGAAAACGCCGTGATATAACTTTAATACTGTTAATTCACAATACCACTCACAAACATCCCCAGTTGGTATCACTGCAGTAAGGATGTACACTGCATTCCATCAAGATTACTGTATGCTTTTTAAGGGTCGATCCTTTCCCTAACGCAGATGCCATTTAAACTCTTTCAGCGCCAAAGGCAAAATGGAGTTTTTTGCAAACAATCCAGATTCAGATGAGTCAGCTCGTAACGAGCATTGTTTGCCTTTAAGTTATAAAAATATTCCAAAACTCTTATTAATACCCAAATGTAACCAATCTACAGCAGACAACTTTGAAAATATCCTTGCAAGCTCACTTTGGTACAGCATGTTTCCTATTTTATTACTCAGTTTATCATAGCTCAGTCGGTAGCGACACGGGCTTTCAATCCAGGGGTTGTGAGTTCGAATCCAAGCTCGGCAAACATTCCTTACGACGTTTGACAAAAGTCTTATTAATACCCAAATGTAACCAATCTGCATCAGACAACTTTGAAAATATCTTTGCAAGCTCACTTTGGTACAGCATGTTTCCTATTTTATTACTCAGTTTACCGTAGCTCAGTCGGTAGCGACACGGGCTGTCAATCCAGGCGTTGTGAGTTCGAATCCCAGCTCGGCCAACATTCCTTCCGACGTTTGACAAAAGTCATTGTGATTTCCACCAATGGGCTTTCAGAAAAGCAGCCAGTTGCTTGGAAAGAATGTTGTGTGAAGTACTGGTATGAGAAAGCCTAAAGATGATGAGTGTAGCCTGTTTTTTTGGTAAAAAACATAAATTTTGATGTATTTTGGTTGGTTTTGAGAATTGGACATAGTTGGTTAAGTTTTGCGTATAGGTAACTTACATGAAAACTATCAAACCTTATACTTTGAAACTTGGAAAACTCGTTCACCTTATACCCTTCTTCACATCTGTTTGTTGGGATAAAAAACATAAATTTTGATGTATTTGGGTTCATTTGAGACTTGGCGGTGTTGGTTCATTTCCGCTTAGGTTTATTACATGGAAACTATCAAAGCTACTGTATGATAAAAAATGCTGAGTAGGCCTGTTTTTATGGGGTAAAATACATTTATTTTGGTTGATTTTGAGAATTGGACAACTTTTGATTTTTTTTCTTTTTTAAGCAACTGTCAGAATTTAAATTTAAGTGGTACTAAGGCTCATCTGATGGGCACTTCATCAATGTGTCTGAATTAAAGTGGATTAACTTTCCTGATGTTTATTCATGTGAGGGATAAAGGGCCATCATATTTGTTGGGGGGGGGGGGGGGGGAACTGGTTTATTAGATTGGATTTTTCTGCAGGCTGGCCTCAAATATGTTTCTGCTCATGGTTACTTCCGTTCAGCTTGACACATTTTATATTAATTTCACAGATAGAAAGCATATGTATACAAGAGTCAAAGTAATTTTTACTTAAAGTGACTGCTTAGTCCACAATCTTCATCCAATTTTTACAAGAACATTCCTCTTCATTAAACCTTAATCAAATGTTAAAAAAGAGTTTTGTGGGGTCGAACAACAAGTTGCCTCAATAGAAACCATAGATTAAAACCTTTGTTATACGCTTATTTATATATAATGTGTCAATTATTCCGATTAGGCATGTTGTAAAATGCTTCATTCACTATATATATAATGTGTCATTTATTCCCATTAGGCATGTTGTAAAATGTTTCATACACTATATATATATAATGTGTCAATTATGCCCATCAGGCATGTTGTAAAATGTTAAATACACTGTATATATATATAATGTGTCATTTATTCCGATTAGGCATGTTGTAAAATGTTTCATACACTATATATATAATGTGTCAATTATTCCCATTAGGCATGTTGTAAAAATGTTTCATACACTATATAGATAAAGTGTCAATTATTCCTATCAGGCATGTTGTAAAATGTTTCATACTATATATATAACGTGTCAATTATTCCCATTAGGCATGTTGTAAAATGTTTCATACACTATATATATAATGTGTTAATTATGCCCATCAGGCATGTTGTAAAATGTTTCATACACTGTATAAATAATGTGTCATTATCCCGATTAGGCATGTTGTAAAATGCTTCATACACTATATATATAATGTGTCATTTATTCCCATTAGGCATGTTGTAAAATGTTTCATACACTATATATATAATGTGTCAATTATGCCCATCAGGCATGTTGTAAAATGTTAAATACACTGTATATATATATATAATGTGTCATTTATTCCGATTAGGCATGTTGTAAAATGTTTCATACACTATATATATAATGTGTCAATTATGCACATCAGGCATGTTGTAAAATGTTTCATACACTATATATATAATGTGTCAATTATGCCCATCATGGATGTTGTTAAATGTTCCATACAATATAGATAAAATGTGTGAGAATAGATTCCCTGGAAAATAGGATTTGAATCTGAAACCCTCCTACACACTTTTAGCGAGTACTGCTCGAGTACGTTGATCGGTTGCTTTGAAAACAAGGTTAACATTTAGAATCTCACAACTCACTCGGCGCGAGTACTGGTCGATTATGAAGATCATCTCCGGTGGCAATGGGGTTAAAATATGGAATCTCCCAACCTACTCGGTGCGATTGATGGTCGATAATGAGGATCATCTCCCGTGGCATTTGGGGTTAAAATATGGATTTTCCCAACCCACTCGGTGCGAGTGCTGGCCGAGTATGAGGATCATCTTCCGTGGCCATGGGGTTAAAATATGGATTCTCCCATCCTACTTGAAGCGAGTGGTCGAGTATGAGGATCATCTCACAAGGCAATGGGATTAAAATATGGAATCTGCCAACCTACTTGGTGCAAGTTCTTGCAGACCCGACACGAGTACATGTACTTGTCGAGTAAGATGCTCGAGTCCCTTGACATTTGGGGTTTAAAGCCAGAGTCCTCCAAATGCATTCAGTGCGAGTACTGGTCGAGTATGAGGATCGATTCCCTTGAAAATGTGGTTACAATCTGAAATCTCTCAACACACTCGGCTGAATGCTGTACACAATATTGACGTTATACGACAGTTATTTCCATTATGCATAATGTACAATTTGCAATACACATTACGACGGAATGTGACAGATATTTCAGTCAAACATATGGAAGTTGATGTTAGAATGATATGCACAATATGGCTGTAATGTGTCAGATATTCCAGTCAAACATATGTTAAATGTTATTAATGTTATGGCCCTGTTACACTATTGCGTATCGTACTAGCGTATGTCAGCGTATGAAAAATATCACTCTTACGCTGGTATACGCTGACATACGCTAGGGTTACGTTAGGCATAGGTTACACTGGCATAACAAAATGTGTGCGTATTCGGGCGTATGGTTTATACACAAATCAGACGCAAGGCTTACGCTGAAAACACTGGAGTTACGCTAGAGGTACGTTACTTATAGGTCGAGTACGTTGGCCATACGCTGACATACGCTGGCATGAAGGTGTACCGTACTTCTAACGTATTTCTGACGTATCTGCAATGTATATAGACATATTGGCGTTTGCCTGACGATTGAGTAACGTATACATAACGTACAACTAGCGTATGATTGGCGTATTGGAAGCGTATCCCCTGCGTATTGCCAGCGTTTTGATAAGGTGTATATATAGGATCCCGTTTCTAGATCTTCTACAGGTCTTCTGCAATAATGCCGCAGCTTATATGGGCACTTTGTCACGTGATAGCGGTACGCTGGACATGCGCATTGCACACGCTACTCATTCGCTAGCCATACGCAGACTACGCTGGTAATACGCTGGACATACGATGACGATACGCTACTTTTACGCTACTCATAGGTTCAGTACGATTAGTATACGAACAATTCTATATTTTCAAGGGCTTTTTGTGCGTATGAAAATTAATTTATGAATTTTCATACACAACTAATACGTTTCTCTCATACGCAATAGTATGACAGGGCCATTACGGACATGTTGTAAATGCTGTACACAATACGGACGTAATTTAACAGTTATTTCCATCACGGATGTTGTAAAATGTTATCCATAATACGGACGTTATGTGTCAATCATTTCCAATCAAGCATGTTGTAAAATGCTATATACAATACGGACGTAATGTAAAATGCTATACATAATACGGACATAATGTATCAGTTATTCCAATCATCCATGTTGTAATATGCTCTACACAACACGGAGACACAATGTGTCAGTTGTAAAATGCTGTAAACAATACGGACGTAATAAGTCCGTTATTCCAATCAAGCATGTTATAATATGCTGTACACAATATGGATATAACAGGACAGTTATTCCAATCATCCATGTTGTAATATGCTGTACACAATATGGACATAATGTGATAGTTATTCAAATCAGCATGTCGTAATATGCTGTACACAATATGGACATAACGCGACAGTTGTTACAATCATCCATGTTGTAATATGCTGTACACAATATGGACATACTGTGACAGTTATTCATCCTTGTTGTAATATGCTGAACCCAATATGGACGTTATGTGTCAGTTATTCTAATCAAGCATGTTGTAAAATGCTGTAAACAATTTGGACATACTGTGACAGTTATTCCAATCATCCTTGTTGTAATATGCTGTACACAATATGGACATTTTGTGTCAGTTATTCAAATCAAGCATTTTGTAAAATGCTGTAAACAACACGAACGTAATTAGTCAGTTATTCCAATCATCCATGTTATAATATGCTGTACACAATATTGAGATAACGTGACAGTTATTCCAAGCACCTATGTTGTAATATGCTGTACACAATATGGACGTAATATGACAGTTATTCCAATCATTCAAGTTGCTTAATTTTGTTCATACTTTGGACGTAATGTGATCTCCATGCATGTTGTAAACTGATGTACAAACTATTGACACAATGTGACAGTTATTCCCATCATGCATATTGTAAAATGATGTACAAACCATTGACATAATGTGACTGATGTAAAATCTTTCATACGTGTGAAGCACGCCTATAGGTAGATATTTAGATATTTTATTTCGTAATTTAGGCCACCGGCCCATTATACAACATAATTTATAAGTATATACAACAGGGAGTGATGAAATACATTATAACACTGACATTTGAAGCTGGAAAAATAATTAAGATATTGAAAGAGTCTCACTTCTTAGTTTGAATGCGCTCTGAATGTATTTTGCAGTATTGTATACTTCAGACTGGATATTTGTATTTAATATTGCATAAAATTTGTCAAGAGTCTTGTTGTTTATCCAGGATACGTTAAAATAAATGTCTCTTAAATCGTCATATGTAGGACATTCGTAAAAGAAGTGAAACTCATCTTCAATAATGTACATATTTTTATCAAGACATAAAGGGCAAAAACGGTCATTTCTTGCAATCGGTAGGCGTCTACCTCTCTCTATCATAAGGTCATGGTTAGAGCATCTAAAGTTACTATATATCCTGCGTAAGGAGAAAGGTAAAAATGAATTTAAATATAGCTCTGGGTTTAATAATGATTTGAAATGTTTGTAGTGTTGTCCTTTTCCCGCATTGTTTTTATCCATATGCCATTTTTGTAAGTAGCAGTCTCGAATCCGTTGTTTAAAATGCTTAATAAATAGAGAATCGTTACCTATGTCTTGTGAAATCCATACATACCCAAAGCAATGCATGAACAGGAGATTTTTTATACATGTTGCCCATGTATTTCTACCTGCCTCATCGAGGCGTTTCAACATCATGTAGCAGTGCTTCGGGTACCTATGGGTTTCCATCCGAGTAACGTTTAGCCAGTATTTAATACAATTAGGAAAGTAATATGTACAAAGAGGTAGACGTCCACATTCTCCTAAAGCAAATGGTTCCGATGTATTTCTTGCTAGATTACAATACTGTTTACAAAATTTTATATGAACTCTTTCAACTTTGTCAGAATACTTATAACCCCAAAGTTGAGACCCGTAGCATAGAATAGGCTTAACAGTAGTATCACAAATGTTGAAAGCATCCAAAGGGTCTAGTCTTCCATACAAACGCTGAAATCGGAATATTTAAAATAATGATTTTATCGCTTGTTGTGACAATGTTTATAATGTTTTTGTCCATGAAAATGTAGAAGTGATATAAAGACCCAGATATTTATAGAAAGGTACAGTCTCCATTTGTTTTCCTTTGTAGTACCATTTTTCATTCTTTTTAAGTATTCCACCATTACGGAAGACAACGACTTTAGATTTATCTAGATTAAGATTCATATGTGTGGATGTACAAAATTTATCGATAATATCGATTTGCCTTTGTAGTGCAATGATGGTTACCCGTACGAACACATCATACGAGATCAAAACAACGAGAATTCAGTACAATCTTACTGTTTTTCACATATCAAATCTCAACCCCATAGCACTTTTTTTCGGCCATTTTGCTTCCGGTCTTACTGGACGGACAAATTACCGTAACCTATTAATTTCGTAACCGGTAAAACCCGCATTCACGATATTCGTATGTTAAATTAAATTCCTTCTCGATAAAGGAAAGAAAACAAGGAATCTGACACGTGATAATTTGCGTGTAATTGCACTCGTTTTCTATTTTTAAAATGATATTTTCTCAACCGGAAGTAAACACATCCAAATGTAACGTCATTGCAACGAAAGTAACGTCATTGTAAGGCAAGTAATAAATATTTAACAAAAGGAAAACGACAGGAATGGTAGGAAAAGATAGTTTGACTCGTCACAAATGGATTTCATTCACTGCAAGGACTTTATGAAGGGTAAGTCGACTATTCTTTTGTACCTGTCATAGTTATTTCATGGATTTTATATCTTGGCAATATAGAGAAGCAATTAACGCTTGAAAATGATTGCAAATATTTCAACGGAAGTCGTTCGTTACACTGGCTTCGGATATTATTTAAACTGAAAAGGACGAACAATTCTGTTTCTGTATCGACATAGCTTCATTTCAAGGTAGGATATTTATTATATCAATAATTTGCTTAAAAATATAACTTCATTTCTAAATTATTTGTTAGTATCTGTTGAGAATCGTTCCACGATGCTTTCGTCAAATCGCGTGACGTCACATCGTGTGTATTGTTTTTGTCTGTATCTGTTCCACGATGCTTACGTCACATCGCGTCACGTCACATAGTGTGTATTGTTTTTGTCTGTATCTGTCATTTGAAGCCGAAGCCGTCTTGTCAAATGTTGACCCCACTCAAGGAAATAGCTAAACTATCATATCTTCGACTGTCTAGTTGTATTTACTTTAAGACGTTTATTAATATATTGAAGTAAATGTAGTAAACAAACAAAACTTCAGTCAATTTCAAATTATTTGCCTTCAATATACTTTTTTACATTGTACAGTTTAACAGTTTATGTCTATGACCTAGCATTTGTCAAATCATGAAAGTATGACCAGAATCAGTTCACCCTGGTTTTGAGGTATACATAGTAAATGTCTTAAGTCATATATTCTCCAACCTGAAAGAGAGGAAAACACTTTTATGCCTCCAAATGAGTCCATTGATTTAAAGAAATGATGTCATATGTGGACTATCAGTAAAACACATAACTTTTCATTCAACAGGCTGAATTTCTAGTAGTTTCACCTTTTTTTATCCAAAATTTGTTTATTGATCAAACTCAAATGAGTCCATTGTTTTAAAGGAATGATGTCATATGTGGGCTATCAATAAAACACATTACTTTTCTTTCAAAAGGCTGTATTTCTATTAGATTCATCCTTTTTTTAACCAAAATATGTTTATTGATCAATCATGATTGTTTTAAAGAAATGATGTCATATGTGGGCTATCAGTAAAACACATTACTTTTCTTTCAACAGGCTGATTTTTTTTTTTTATCCAAAATGTGTTTATTGATCAGATTGGACAAACTTGTTACTAAGAATTTCAACAATATTTCCACTAGGTTATTTTTAATACTCTGCATGTATGTATTCAAACCACATTTACAAAAGATTCAACATTTATTGACAGCACTATTTTCATACTTGGGAGCACAACAACCAATGATGTCATAGAACTGTTTTTCAACAGAAAAGGCTATATTATAAATCATAATTAATGTCAGTTATAAGTCACCCAGTGACCTCAAATAAGTGTTCTGTCCTCTGATATAACTGAAATACCACCGAAATGTATATCTTTTCTGTTTTCTATTTAATTTATTGTGAAATCCATTTTTCTGTGGGAAATTTTTATAATCTATACAATAGAAATGGTAAAATTTAAACTAGTATACATTCATTGTAACAAAAAAAAATCTTATACTTTACTGGTTATAAAATTATACATATTTTCATGAACTGCTGCTCAAAGTAAAAACCTATACTGTAGTTTAATGGTAGAACACCTGGTCTAACAAGAGTTCTGAGTTCAATCTCAGCAGGTACATGATTTGAAAGAAGCAACTAAACTTAACAATTTATACATGAAACAATTATGTTGTGGGGAGTAGTCTTACTTAAACACTTATTGCATTTTTATCCTGACTTCTAGTAAAAATAGTTTACTCCCTGTACCCTTTTCAAAAGCTTTTATAATTGCTCAATAACAATTAAAAAAAGGAAAAGTTATCATCATTGATAACTCTGAGAATCTGTACATGTTCAAGGTCTGATAAGATCTTTCACTATCCACTTTTTTTTCAGAATCTGTACATGTTCAAGGTCTGATAAGATCTTTCACTATCCACTTTTTTTTCAAACGACATAATTATGTACATACATAATCAGTTGTTCAGACACTAAGTCTGGAACTTATTAACAAATAACCTGATGCTGTTTCATGTTTTACAAATTAAAGACCAGAAAAGGAGAAAGGGGTTCAAAGGGAAATGTTGTTGAATAGGAACATATATTGTTCATTTTGGATATGTTCATTTTGGATCAATTACACCATTCTGACAATGTATTCAGATTAGTCACAGAAATCAAGTAATTTACATCAGGCAAGGGGCTAAACTTTACCCTTTCCAACATACATCATTATAAATGGGACTTTTGAAAATATTTGTCAAAAATTACAGTTTTCTCAGTCTGTTTGCATATATAGTGTTTTCATCTTAAAAACATTCAGCCAGATCATGCAAAGTTAGCCATGTGCCTTGGAAGATTGTTGTGTGGAGTATTTTAGTATTCTAGAAAGCCAGGAGAAAATGTTAGGTGAACTGAAGTACCATCGAAAGTAATGTTAAGCTCAAGTCATTCAATCAACCATGGTAAGAGTCAGTTTCCAATAATATGTATTACCAGTTTACAAATAACTAGCATTTGTAAAAATAAATCAGAACATTCTTCAATGCCTTCTAGTGTTGTTTTCCATCAACATCTTTGGACATTTTACAGTTTGTTACAATTCTGACCTAATAAAAAATAAAACAGATATGTACAAATTAATTAAACTTAAATGCATGATAAGTTTGGTTTTTTTCAATATGTTTTTCAAATTCTGTTTGGTAACTTTCTACAATTTGCCTATTAATTTGTTTCTTGTTGTGGGACTGACAGTGCTTAATTAATTGTTCTTGCTTTCACTCAACCTAGGCTTTGCCTATTAACATATTACACTATAGACATATTGTGACAATAATTCCCATCATGCATGTTATAAAGTCGTTCATACTATAGACGTAATGTGACACTTAATCACACCATGCATGTTGTAAAATGTCACAGTATTCTGTAAAATCATGTACACACTACGTACTGTGACAATTATTCTAAGCATGCATATTGTAAAACGTTTTACACTAAGGAACATAATGTGGCGTTATTCTAACCAAACATGCTTAACAATATTATTCACACTATGGTCATAATGTGACATGTATTCTAATAACACATACTGTTATAGGCTGTACACACTATAGACATTATGTGACATGTATTATATCGCTTATAGGTAACAGGTGTGAGATTTTTTTTTATTTTTTTTTCAATACCCATGAAGGTTTCTGAAATGAAACTGGAAAAGTTCAATGAGGGCCGCCATTTTGGATATGTTTAAAATGCGGCCGGTCCGACGTATAAACACAGTTTGAAAAATATTGTCGTCTAGTCAATCATTATTAATTCTAAATCGATGTTGCGTAATTTCGTGTGAACAGACAATTTTAAGAAAAAGCGAAAAATGCGTGGAACTGAGAATGAAATATTTTGTTCCAGTTTGTCAAAATAGCCGACTAGTAACGTACTAATCAAGGTGATCTAGACGCACGCCATTTATAGCAAAGCGCTTTACAGACACAACGAAAAATTGCCGTTTGAAATCTTAAATTTTACTGTATCCCGAATAATGACGACTTAAGACGTATCTGGTGAAATATTTAAATAGAAACAACTCCAATGTATCATCTAAAGTGTTGGTAAGTAGGCCTAACATTATATTGTAGAGATGTCGGCAGTTTTCGCGAAAATCTTCAATCATGACTGTCGGACAACAAATTCTTCGAACTGACAAATATTCAAACACATTCTCATTTTCAACCATCTGATTACTTTTACAACCTGGACTACACTACATTTACATTACAGTTGGGAATTATGCAATAAAATATAGTGAAAGAGAGTGGGATACATTTTAATTTTAATGGTACTGTGGCAAATACACAGTGTAGCGAATCCGACTTGTTATAGTTATCCAAAGTTGTGTCCCTTTGTTTAATTAGATCCATTTGTATAAACAACAAAAAGGAAAAATTAATTCTGGTTAGTACGGGTTTAAATATCCTATAAACTAAAGCCTTGAGATTTTTTAGAATCAAATACATGCATATATGGTCATTGCTCACAATGCATACCAAGCCTGTTGTTTATTTTCTTTATAATTTACCCTTTCCCACATACAATAAAGATGCAGCAGACGACTTTGAAGTTATCAAGTCCGAAAGATCTAGATTCAGCTAACCAAGTGTTCAAAATAGCTAAATTAGCTATCGCTTGAGTCTACAGCAGTACATTAAGAAGCAAAAACCAAATGAAAAGTATTTGTAGACAAAGACCATGGCTGTATTCATATAACTAACTAACCGAACACTAGGTCATGTGCTATTAAAAGCTATTATTAAACTGGTTGATCCAGTTAACAAAATCCTAGTGTAAATACTGGTGTATTGCTATTGCGATAGAGACGGAGACCCGTGTTATCGTCAAGCTTTTTTATAAACTGTCTATTAGTAATATATCTATTTACATTTGAAACTTATTTTCAACAATTGAGTTTATGATGGGTAAATTAACAATTTCTCTCATGTCACATTCTTTATGTATTAAAATCCATCAAGGGGCTTATGAATTGTTCCCAACTTCACATGTAATCACATGAGTGTGGTATTTCAATGGTTAGATATTAATATTTTTCTGATTATGTAAGATATGATTCAACATTGTGTAATCACACAGGAAACTTGTTATACTTGTGCCAAAATGACAAACATTTGTTTCTAGCTATGTTTTTATTTATATTTCAGGTATATTCAGGCCACTTAATTTGTGTTCGACCAAGCAAGAAAAACCAATTTCCTGTCCCTGATAAAGGCTGATATGGATTATTTTAAATAGTAGACAACACCAGCAAAAAGACCTCTTGTAAGAATGTCAATTGAACTCAATGTCCCTGTACAGCTCGATACAGAAAAAGATAAAGGCGTTAATTCCCATCATGGAATGCGATACTGAGTCAAACCTGTCCTACACAGGCTACATTGGACCTCGTTTAGTGAGAACTTATATACACATTACTAAGAATTCAGAAATTTCTAAATTAGTTTTTGCTGGGTGATAAAATCATGGCTGTGAGAGGTTTTACTATAGCCGGTGATTTTTGTGCTAACATTCTAGATTTCATGAAGGGAAGGAAACAGTTTTCATAAGCAGAGACAATAGAAACTTGATGGATCTGACAGCTACTGTCGGAGCATATTCATGTAGTGCTGGCAAATTTGTGATTAAAAAACTCTGAAAACAGAGCTTGGCATAATAGTCATTGGAAAGAATAAATACTATTCTTTTAAGGACAGCAGTGTTCAGAGAATCAATGATTGAAGAGGACACTTTAGATCAGATAATTCTTAGTAACACTGAAAGTGTTTCGTTTTTTATTCATGAACTCGTAATCATATGAAATAAATCCAATCATAGCTGTTATCATTTAACGGATGAAGCAAATAAACTGAAAAATAAGCAAATTCTTAAAAAAATTGTAGCATATCTATTAGTGTTTTCTCACATAAATTAGACTACAGCAGACCTATTTGAAAACAACTCTGCAAAAACCTGTGCAACATCTATCAAAGGCCATGTAATATTTGTATACAATAGAAAACATTATGACAAAAAGAGAAATTACTTGTCAGGATTTTCTGATTTTTCAACAATGTTATTTAAAGTTATAATTTCATCATTTTAAGTCATCTGCATGTGGGACAGGGTTAAACACTTATACATGCTTGAACATATAGCTTTGGGGAAAAACATTTTATATTGTGACAAATGATAAATATAATTTGATGTTATTCCTGAAAAGAAAATATTTTTGGAAATGAAGAAATTCATCATTATCAGCATGTTCTCCTTTTCCAACAATGTTCAAGAAAAAAATGGAATGCATCTCCTAATATAATATCTGTCCATAGAAAACTTGTTAAGGATGGAAGAATTTTTTCTAATAGGAGAAATTTCTCCTTCCCTACAATTATTCAAGAAGTTGTCTGCTACTCTTCCACAGCCAAGCATTACAAGTTTTGAGCATTTTAATTTAACCTGTTACGTTAAAGTAAATTTTGTTCATGTAAATTATTTTTAGATTCTTTCTTAGTTACCCTTTCCCACATACAGACGCTCTATCAGAAGTAGTCTGTAAGTGGTAAAGGGTTAAACATTTTCTACATTTAGATGCTTTCTGACGCCTCTGCAGCAGACACATTTTGAAAACATTTTTGCAAATGGAGAAATTGCTCAAAATTGGCAATTTCTCCTTTTGCCACAATGTTTTTATCTCTATTAAATTCTCAATTCGTCAACTTTGTCAATTCGTCAACTTGTCAATAAAGTTGACGAAATTGACGAAAAAACTATTTTTCTAAAAACTATATTTCTTTCCTTTAGATAAGTATCTGGACGTATTGAATGCAAGTTAGGCCCTATTTTATATTTAATGGCGATCAGTCAATCAGAAGAGCTTCTTCAAGTTCGTCAATTCGTCAACTTGTCAATAAAGTTGACGAAATTGTCGAAAAAAGTATTTTTCTAAAAACTTTATTTATTTCCTATAGATAATGTATCTGGACGTATTGAATGCAAATTAGGTCCTATATCAAATGACATGGCCATTAGTCATTCAGAAGAGCTTTGTCAAGTTCGTCGAATTGACGAAAAAATATGTTTCTAAAAACTTTATTTCTGTCTTTATGATAATGTATCTGGACGTACAGTACTGAATGCAAATTAAGCCATTTTTTAACTTTCATGGCCATCAGTCATTCAGAAGGTCTACGTCAAGTTCGTCAATTCGTCAACACGTCAATTTTGTGGACGAATTCTCGAACAAAATATTTTTCTAAAAACTTTATTTCTGTCTTTCAGATACTGAATCTGAACGTATTGAATGCAAATTAGACCCTATTTCAATTCTCCTAGCCATCAGTCATTCAGAAGAACTACATCAAGTTCGTCAATTCGTCCCTCGTACTGGTGAACGGAAGATAATTGAATATATTATATGAAAATCGACATATACAGGTTCTAGTTGATGACATTCTGCATTGGAAAAAATATTGTGAGGCGCACTCACGTATGGAATTATCACATACACACGAACTGGTGAACAGACCAGTAAAGCAAAACCATGCATGAAAATGAGCCCTGATGTTTTTCAAGAAATAATACGTTGACAAACATCACAGCATATTCTTCTTCAGTTGAATATCTTCATACACAGGTTCTAACTAATAGCTTTCTGCGTAGTGTGTTGATTAAAAACGGACTGCACAGCCAAACGTTTGTTTTTATTACGTCTTAGTTTGTTTAAGAATGGGTCTTCCGATTTAGGGTTTATTTCAGATGTTGTTTCTCTGCTACATAAATATAATACTTACAATAGCTTGGAAGACTATTTAGCATATGGCGATTTTCATAGTAGATATTTTTGGAAACATTGTATTAATACAAAGGTTCGTAACTACTATATATAAGAATGCAATGTTAGAACGTCTTCGGGACAGTTTATCTTATACAGAAAATTACAGTATCAGTTCTAATCCAGTATGGGACTACGCTAAACGTAATCCGAATATGCTACGTGCTTGTTTTTCTATCGCCCAAATAATTACATACACGGCATGCAATGATTTCTTCCATTGCTCACGGTGTGGAAATAGTGATATTTAAACAAGATTGACTGAGCATATTCTGATTAACTGTTTTTATGTATTCCTTTCAACAAATAACTTTTGTCAAATTTTGGTAGTAGTACTTTCAATATGCTAGATTCTTTGAATGGTAAGGAGTATGTTAAAGCTCTATTCGGTTGAATCCGAACTTGAACAGCGTACTGCTTAAAACTTATGATATGTTTTACAAACATGTGGTACTATTTCTACATAACGCATGGAATAGTTACAAGTACTTTGTACCGGGTTAAATACATACAAATGTACTGTCAGTATTATTTTATGTCATGTTTGTTTTGTTTGTTTTTTTGCTTTTGTAATATTGTATATATTAATTGTTAAGATATGTTGGTGTGGGTATATTTATGCACGTGTTTTGCACCCCCTTTCCTATGAACGCTATTCTCTTCGTTTCGGTCAAGCGTTTCTTTGGTGGGAAGCTATTATCAACAAATGCATTTTGTTAAGTTCAGCTACGGCGCATCTCATATACTGACATTTTTTTTGTATTCTCTCTCTCTCTCTCTCTCTCTCTCTCTCTCTCTCTCTCTCTCTCTCTCTCTCTCTCTCTCTATCTCTATATCTCTCTCTCTCGCTCTCTTTCTCTCTCTCTCTCTCTCTCTCTCTCTCTCTCTCTCTCTCTCTCTTTCTCTCTCACTCTCTCTC